>ML779418.1:663938-704303 GCA_009831015.1 Picea engelmannii
TAATTTATCATTTAAATAATATTAACCCATTTCTAGGTCACTTAACCTATTTTCCTTATTTTTAGGGTTAATCACTTTCCATAAATATTCCTTCTTGATTTTGTCACCTTACTTTATCATTTCTTGATTTTGTCACTTCTCTTCATTATTTAAATAATCCACCTTGAATAAATAATATTAACCCATTTCTAGGTCACTTAACATATTTTCCTTATTTTTAGGGTTAACCACTTTCCATAAATATTCCTTCTTGATTTTGTCACCACATTTTATCATTTCTTCTTTTAGGTCACTTTGACTTCTTTGACCTTCGAGGCTTCAAGCCTTCATGTGGGGGTCATTTATCTTCGTAAGGCCATAACTCTCAAACCATGAGGATTTATGTGACATTCCACATACCACAAGAAATGGCATGACAAGCACTATCCATCTAGGATAGTTTCACCAACAATTTCCTTGATCTTGATCTCGTTATTCCTCATACAAGCATGGGTCCTCCAACCTTTCTTCTAGGATAACTCAATCTGTAAAGCGTATTCCCATGAGGTATTTCACCATAAGGGGACCACTTTGGAGTTCATCCGTTTGTACACCTTATCAATCATGATAAGACAATAATGAGAGCATGGGTCCTCCAACCATTCTTCTAGGATAACTCAATCTGCAAAGCGTCTTCCCGTGAGGGCTTTCACCATAAGGGGACCACTTTGGAGTTCATCCATTTGTGCACCTTATCAATCATGATAAGACAATAATGATTCATCTATAAAATTTTCCAACAATTCATCATATACCAATGGAACCACATCGATCCATCTTCATCATGTATCAATGACAACTCATTGATCCATCTTCATCTTTGCATTCTCATCAAGGACACTACATATTATATTACATAAATCATCAGTCAATCAATCCTTTGACATCAATCAATCATTTGGAAACAATCAATGACATCAATCAATCAAGCCATTGGCATCAATGACAACATGATCCAATTCTCAAAGTGTTTCCTGTGATCGGAGACTAGCTATAGCAGGACTCCAAAGTGGGAGATGATGTGGTTAAAGAAAAAGCGTGTTGCAGTGTCAACGGTGTTGTTGAAGGTAGGCATGGCTTCAGCCCACTTGGTGAAGTAATTGACTACCACTATGATGTATTTGTGTCCATTGTTGGACGGAGGGTTGCAAGTCATGAAGTCTATGCCCCATTTGCAAAAGGGGCCGACAGTAATGACTAGGTGTAGAAGAGAAGGTGGTGCTCATGCTTTCTTGGCATATAGCTGATATTTGTCACATCACTTCACAATGTGGATGAAATCGTGAAACAATGTAGGCCAAAAGTAACCAGCGTGAATGATTCTCTGAGCGGTGGACATCCCTGAAAGGTGGCCCCTGCAAGCATCGTTGTGGCAGTCGTTCAAGACTCCATCGGCCTCATCGATAGTCAAACATCGACGGAGTATGGTGTTGACCCCTCTACGATATAAGATATCACTGAAAAGGAGGTAGCATGGGGCCTAGTGATGAATGCATCAACGATCGTCCCGAGAGAGATGGTTTCCGAATTTTTGTGTTCGGAGATAGACGAGAAGATCATCGTACCAAGGGTCATCTGAGGGGATGAAAAAGAGATGTTCATCGGGGAAGTCGGTATTGACGGGGGTACTAGTAGTATCAGAGGGAAATGTTGTAATGAGTTCAGCGAGGGAGAGGGATTTCTTGCTCTTTGGTGTTGAAAATTCGAGGTCACACTCCTAAAGGATGACGATCCATCGAGCAAATTTACCGTTAATTTGTCGGCGACTGAGAAAGTATTGCATGGGGTTGGAATCTGCTATGACTTTGGTGGTTTGAAGTAGAATGTAATGGCGCATTTTATGGACTGCGAGGACAAATGAAAGGGCCAGTTTCTCTTCGTGATTGTATTTCAAGGGTGTCCCTGAAAGATTTTTACTAATGTAGTAAATTACATGCTCACGATCATCGTCCCCTAGTTGGACGAGAACTCCTGCTACTGAGACGACTGCGGCCAATATATAGAGGACATAGTCACGGATATAGTCGAGTGGACTAATCAATGGGGTGTTGGAGAGTGTCGCTTTAAGATCATCAAAATCATGTTGGGCATGTTCATCCCAGTGGAATTGGATGTCGTGGCGAAGCAAGCGAAGGAAGTCCTGCGCACGAGTGGCGTAATCTGGGACAAAACGTTGTAAAAAGTTAACTTTGCCTTGTAGGCTTTGCAGTTGGCGTAAATTCCAAGGGGGTGGAATTTTTGTGATGGCTTGGATTTTAAGGGGGTCCACGGTAATGCCACGTTGGGAAACAATAAACCCAAGGAGGAGACCAACAGTGACGCAGAAAACGCACTTGAGGGGATTCAAGCGGATGTTGTACTAACGACACCGTTGGAAGATGATTCGTAAATTATTGAGATGCTAGGTGTGTTTCTTGGATCGAGTTGTGAGGTTTTCCAAGTATGCAAGGATGATATGAGCCAGATCATGAAAAATGTATGTCATGGCCCGTTAGAAAGTGGCGTCAGCGTTCTTGAGGCCAAAAGGCATGACACGATACGCAAAGGTGCCCGAGGGGGTAGTGAATAGGGTTTTGTATTGATCGGCTGGGTGAATTTGAATTTGGTTGTAGCCAGAGAAACCGTCCATGAAGGACAGAGCCTCATGGCTGACGCAATCATCGATAATTTGGTCGATAAATGGCATTGGAAAGTTGTCTTTGGGACATGTAGTGTACCCTTTCACTACCCAGGTTTCCAAACCCCTAAATTACCATTCCATACATGAATGTTTACATAATTGGTACAGGAATTATAAGCACATGCATTTAAAAACAATTAAACACACTTAATTCTCAGAGTAAAACAGGTGAGTTACTGCTACAATTAAACAAGCCATAGCATTCAACAGTAACTCATTTACACAGCGGAAAACATGATACATGAATAGCACATTCATGCCAAATGTGATAAAAACATAATTCAGATACTTATCTTTGAACAGCTGTATAATTCACAACCAAGTGCAGGCCTTCCACGAACCTCCCAGCCTTAGACCACACTGTTCATCATCTCAACAGTGGGTCACCCCCGAGCTGGGACCGAGCCCCACCCCAAGGCAAGGAATCCTAGGCTAGGCTGAGGTTACAGGGAAGATAGCACATACACAACACCAGGAAGAAAGCTCTCCCAGGAATCTCCCACACTCACTGCCCACAGACCCTCATTCCCCACATGCTTGTTCCACCCCAGGAGAGTGCACCTTCTCTGTCACTTAGACAGTCCTTCGGCTGCCAGTCCCCCTTACCTTGGGTTACAGGAATAGACCGGACCGGAATTCTCTGGGCTCTATGGCAGCTACAGGGTTCCTTCCAGCAATTCTCTTCTCCCTCTGCGCACTCTCTCACCTGGAGGAGTTGCTCACAGGTCAACAAGCCTCACGCAGTCCAGTACTGCGTGGTCACAACAATCCACAGGAAACACAGACAAATGCTTCCAAAAAGGGTTCAGCAATCACTAGATGATCTCGCGGTGATGATTACGGAATAGGCTCCACGCACAGGCTAGCTCATCATTTCCCATACAACCACAGGATGCTTCCACTCGAGTCCAACACAGGGATTCCGGTTCATGAATGCGTTTTCGGATTGCCTAAAACAGACACAGACTCATAGTTCGGAGCATGGGTGTACATGGTTTCTTCAGAAAAACACAGGCTTAACAGCTTCAGAGATGAATCAGCGTATTTGGCAGAGGTCGTACTCTGTTTCACGCTCAGAGGTTCAGGTCCGAATGGAGGAAGATCCCCCACCCACGGTTCAGTTTAGGGCTTATATTTGCATGCACGAGGGTTGACACTTGTCACCCTGGGAACTGCATGTGTTCCATCCGTACGCCTTCATTCCACCACTTGGGAATCATGGGTCCTTCCAAAGGACTTAGGATAAAATAATGTGCCCATGGATTTTTAGGAAATAATATTAAAATATTATTCCAGGCCTAAGCCCCCTAGGCTTAGCCCCTAGGCTCATCACTCAGCCCCTTTCCCACCTTCCAGCCCCTAGTTCCCTGCCCACTCTATGGACGCTCAGTCCCCCATCACTCGTTCATCGTGGTCGGTCTGCACTGGCGGTGTTTATATTTTATTAATTGATCTGCATACATACACGTACATCAACAGGCTCCTGGCCTTCAACACTTAGGCTCCCTGGCCTAACAAAACACATAAGCCTACATCTTATACAAGACTTGGCTCACCAGCCTATTGAACACATTTACAATTATTTGCATAAAACATGATCTGTAACAGGGCTCGGCCTTGGGGACACTACAATCCCCCTCCCCTTATTTTTGCACTGTCCTCAGTGCAACTTACACTGCCTCTGTGTGTCCTTCAAAATTTTCAAAAAGATGCGGGTACTCTGCCCGCATTACTTCTTCATGCTCCCATGTCGCGTCCTTAGGGTCATACCAGGTCCACTAGACCTTTACAAGCCCTATAGCTCGATTCTGGAGCTGCTTGTTTTTCCTGTCCAATATGCGCACAGGATGCACTTGCAGGACACCTTCTGGTTCCACCTGAATCACAATCCAATCGATAACATGATTAGCATCAAGTACATATTTCTTAAGTAGTGAAACATGAAACACATTATGTACAGTCATAGATGCAGGTAATGCAAGCATGTATGCAACTGGCCCAATCCTTTCCAGGATCTCAAATGGCCCGCAGAATCTTGCTGCCAATTTGGCGCAACTTCCCAATTTCAGGGAACTCCTGTTAGATTTCACTTTCAGGAAAACATGGTCACCCACTTTGAATTCTTTATGGGTTATGTTACTATCAGCGTAATTTTTCTGCCTGTCCTGGGCAGTTTTCAAATTCTGTTTGATTTTGATCATCTGATCTTCCATCTCTTTGAGTAGTTCAGGTCCAACTACTGTTTTGTCAGATGGATTATCCCATCTCACTGGAGTGTTGCACTTTCTTCCATAAAGTGCTTTGAATGGGCTCATCTTCAAAGATGCATGGTACCTGTTATTTTAGGCAAATTCTACCAAATGCAGGTAGTCTTCCCACCTTGATGGTTTATCCATCACATACATTCTCAGCATGTCTTCTATTACTCTGTTTACTCTCTCTGTCTGTCCATCAGACTCAGGATGATACGTTGTACTAAATTTCAGATTCGTTCTGAATCCTTTGAACAGTCCTTTCCAAAAATTCGAAGTGAATTTCGGGTCCCTATCAGACACAATTGTCTTAGGAATTCCATGCAAGCGTGCAACTTCTTTTAAAAAGATATCAACAACATCTACTACTCTGTGGGTGGTTTTCAATGGAATAAAATGGGCGGCCTTAGTAAGCTTGTCCACCACCACCATGATTGAATCATGTTGCTTGCTTGTTCTGGGCAATCCTGTGATAAAATCCATTGTTATCACATCCCATTTCCACTCAGGAATAGGTAAAGGTTGCAACAACCCTACTGGGTGTCTGTGCTCGGCCTTGACCTTCTGGCATTCCATACATCTGGCGATGTATTCAACAATTTCCTTCTTCATACCCGGCCAAAATAATGGCTTTTGACTGCTGCCACAGTCTTTTGATATCCAGGATGACCAGCATAAGTCACATTATGCATTTCTTTTAGAATTGCCAGCTTCAAATCTCTGTCATTAGGTACATACAATCTGTTTTTGTACAGAAGTAAACTATCAGTTCCCAAGGTATAACTTTCCTTGGTTTGTGGTTTCTCATGTTGTTGTAGCTTTGCTACCAGTCTTTTGTACTACAAATCAGCATTTGCAGCTTCAAGAATTCTGTCTTTCAACTACGTTTTGTACATGCTAATGGTTGTAGCATGTAATTCATGCACTTTTCTGCTGAGTGCATCAGCCACTTTATTATCCTTCCCTTTGATATGCCTGATATCAAAGTCATATTCGCACAGAAATTCCAGCCATTTGCCTGGCATTTAATGTTGGCTGATCAAATAAATACTTCAAACCACTGTGGTCTGTTCTCAACTCGAATTTCTTGCCCATGAGGTAATGTCTCCATTTCCTCAATGCATGGACAACTACTACCAGCTCTAGATCATGAGTGGCATAATTCTTTTCATGTTCCTTCAGCTTTCGGGATTTATAACAAATTACAGATCCCTCTTGGCTGAGAACTCCTCCCAGCCCTTCCTTACATGCATCTGTGCACACTACGTAAACCTTACTTGGATCATAAATATTTAGGATTGGAGCACTAGTGAGCAGCTACTTCAATTGTTGGAAGCTGCTCTCACATTGTTCAGTCCACTGGAACTTCTTCCCTTTCCTTTGCAAAGAAGTGATAGCATGAGCTATCCTTGAAAATTCGGCTATGAACCTCCTCTAATAACCTGCCAGACCCATAAAGGATCTAACTTCTGTCACATTTCTTGGCGCTAGCCACTCTTGAATGGCCTGTACCTTCTCAGGATCCACAGCGATCCCTTCTTCAGAAATAATGTGTCCCAGATAATGGATCTGCTTTTGGTAAAATGAGCACTTGCTCAGTTTTGCATACAGCTGGTGTTCTCCCAACACCTGCAGCACCATTCTAAGATGTTGTTCGTGTTCTTCCTTTGTCTTGGATTACACCAAGATATCATCCAAGAAGACTATGACAAACTTGTCCAAACAATTTATGAACACTCCATTCATTAATCACATGAAGACAGCAGGCGCGTTGGACAGTCCAAACGGCACCACTGTAAACTCATAGTGACCGTACCTTGTTCTAAAGGTGGTTTTGCTGATGTCTTCATCTTTTATCCTCACTTGATGATATCCAGATCGAAGATCTATTTTCGAAAATACTTTCGCATCCTTCAACTGATCAAAAAGATCATCAATTCTTGGCAGGGGATATTTGTTCTTGACAGTGAATTTATTCAGCTGTCTAAAGTCGATGCACAGCCTCAACGTCCCATATTTCTTCTTCACAAATAGGACTGGGGCTCCCCATGGTGACATGCTGGGACGAATGTAGCCTTTCTTTAATAGCTCTTCGAGCTGCAATCGCAACTCTTTCAGCTCTGGTGTGCTCATCCTATAAGGAGCTTTCGAAACTGGAGTTGCTCCAGGCATCAGATTTATAGAAAATTTGATGTCCCTCTTCGGAGGTAGTCCAGGCACCTCCTGAAACACATCCTCAAACTCTTTGAGTACCCTGTGGTCTTCCAGATTTGAGACCAAATTTTGGAATACTTCTTCCACCTGGGCTGCAAATAATTGACAACCTTTCCGATAACATTTCTTCAGCTGCATAGCTGAGATTTCCCTCTCAGCCACGGCTCTGGGAATTCCTTGGACTATTACCTGATTTCCCTCTTCATTCAGATATGTAAACCTCTTGTTCTGACAATCCAGAAGGGCATGGTGCTGGTCCAACCAGTCCATCCCAATTAAGAAATCATATGAGCCTAAAGGCAGAATGTTCAATTCATCCTTAGTGCTCATTCCATTCATTTCCACTGAACAGGACTTAACCAATTCAGTGACCTTCCTCTTGGTCCCTGTGGCCAACTGCACTAACCAAGACTTCTCATGTTTGCTCTTCATTAGATGCAAACTTTCAACCACCCTAGGATCTACATAACTATGGCTAGCCCCTGAATCAATCAAAATAACAAGTGGTCGGTTGTTGATCATACCTTCCACTTCAATCATGTGTGATTGAAATTCTGCTTGCTTGTTGTCCAGGGCTGCGTAGATCCTCGACATTCTGCTGCCCATATCCTTCACTGTTTCAGCTTACTGAATAGTATGGACAGTTCTTGCTTTGTCTTTCCTATGGGGGCAGTCTCTGTACCTATGATTCCCTTTACATCCCCAACACTCCATGGGTGGAGGCCTTGTCATATGTTCACTCCCTTCAACTTTCCTGGGTTCTTTAAAAGATGACTGTTCCCAAGGTCTGTTTCTGAAAAAGGAAGGCTTACTTCCCTTCTGCCTCTGTTCCTTCCTAAACCTTTTCTGGTCGTCCCAAGCCTTCCGAAAGGCAGGCTTTTCCCTTTGATGTTCATATAGGTATTTCTCCCTTCTTATGGTTTCTTCCATGGTCTTAGGATCATCGTATTGAATTTTGTCACCAATAGAAGGTGGCAGTCCACTCAGATACCTCTGAATTTTGACAGCCTTGTCTTTGATGAATGGAACATACTTCAGCGGTTCCAGAAAACTTTGTTCATACTCATCAATGGTCATACTGCCTAACTTGAGTTCGAAGAACTCCTTCATCTTTCTGTCATAATATTTTTTAGTCAGGTATTTCTTCTCGAAATTCCTCTTGAATTCCTTCCAAGTAACCTCCTTCTCTTTGATGTGTTGCACCTGCACAAACTGATCCCACCACATGGATGCCTTTCCTTTCAGTCGGTACATTGCAATTCTTCCCTCTGCATGGGCAGAATAGTTCTGCAACTAGAAGTATTTCTTCATGCCCAGCAACCATGTCTCGACATCTTCCTCCTTCTTATGTTCTCCATCGAATTTTGGAGGCTTAATCTTGTTCATCTCTCCTTTCAATTCCTCCCTTCCAGATTTTTGATGTTTTCTGGTAGGTGATGAGCTTGAACTGTTGTGTGTCTTACTATCGGAATGTCTTTGGGAGCGACTGTGATGTCGGCTACCACTCCTCGATCTGCTTCTTCTCCCATGAGTTTTGCGACTCTCCATCGTACTTGAGTCTCTTCCCTTCTCAAGTTTCTTCTCTATTCTTTCCAGACTCTGCAAGAACTTTAAGTTTAATTTCCCTTGTCGATCCCTAACTTTCATGAGCTTTCGGCTATTGGCTCAACGCTCCTTGGCCTCTCTTTGTAACCCTTCAATGATTTTCATCATATGTCCTTCCTTATCCACCTCTTTTCCATGCCCATTAGAGTTCGATCCTTCGACTCCCTGGTTAACATTCTTTCCTTCTTGTTCGTCTTCCATTTCAGGGATAATTTGCATTCTTCCCCACTCCATACCGGGCGTTGATTAACTTGGAGTTTTGGACTCTGTTGTATTCTGAGCATGCACTGTGCAATCCAATTCAAACTTGTCAGGCCATTAAACTTCTTGATTAATCCACAACATTTATAACTAATACGAACAAGAACGAAAGACATCTTAACTTCACAAAGTTTCCTGAGTTCTGTCTGGCTCTGTGTTTTTCGGGTGTCTGAAACATCAAGTTCAGTTATTTTGGGACCTCAAGTTTTAGAGTTTCGCAATTTTTGATGTTGAGGTTTACTGTCCTCTCGGATTCCCAATCTCCGATGACCCCTTTTACGCGCTCAACCTCCTAAGCCTAGCTCCGGACTCATATGACCATGCGCCCTGACCATGGTCATTTCCTCTCGTGACTACTCCTATCGAAGTTTTGGCACTTGTGCTGTCAACAGGTGCATGTCTTCGCAACCCCCGATTCTCCGATCTTCGATATGCCTTGGCCCTCCAAGCTAAGCCCTGGCCGATGTGACCGTTGACTTGTGACCCAGGCCTTTTCCCTTATCGGGGTTCGAGGTTTCGTAAATCTGAATGTGTCAAATGATTGATAGCGGAATCCTCGATTTCCCAATTTCCGATGGACTCCGTCCGTGCTAGCCCTCCGGGCTATAGCCTCACCATACGACCACTGCCCATGACCGTGATCAATCCTCTTATCGGGGTTTCGAAATTTGTGACATCGCGATGCACATGCATTCGCAACCTCCGATCCTCTGATTCCCGATGTGCTTTTATACTGGCTCGCTCTCTTAGCTCAGCCTCTGGTCCACAGGACCATACTATATGACCTCCACCTTACCCCGTCGGGTTTCGGCAGTTTCAATGTCATGCTCATACGCCCACGGGATCCCCAATGGGTCCCAGTCGTTGACTCGTCGACAGTCCTTTTTTGCTGTCGCTAAAAATCTGCCACCTATCCTCTTGACAGTTGGTGTGGCCCCACTCTCCTAGGCCTTATCGGGAAATCGCGTATCGCGATTTCCCAATGCGCGAAACCTTTGCTTCTGATATCTTCGATATCCCGAGTCCCAATATGCCGACGCGCCTTTTTMTTTAACCCTTCGCGGTTAAGTCAGGTCCATGTGACCTCTACCCCGTGACCGTACTCAAAGCCTTCGTCGGGGTTTCGGGGTTCGGAGTTTCAAAGTGTATGAATCACTTGTCACCGAGGTTCCCGATTTCCCGATGAACTTCAAMCCCCAATGGACTTACTCCTTGTTGGGACTTTTCCCGATGGTGTAGATTTCTGCCATGTGTCCACTAAATGAATGGTCCAAATATTGTCGCGAGATCGTGGATCGCGATTCCGGGTGATGAGATCTCTATGTGTTCGAGAATTCCGATTCTCCGATTTTCGACTCTCTCCAGGACTCTGACACTCGTCCTCCTTGAGATCCTACGGATGTGATCCCTCCTCGGGATTTTGAGAATCACAAGGTCTCGATTCTCTTGACTTCTAATATCTCGACGCCTCTCTGGGACTTCTCCGCTACCCATGAGGACTTAAGTCCTGCGCAACTTCTGTCAAATCAGACGGTTGACGGGTAATCTCATAGGGATCTTACGACTCACGATTCTCTCGAGTTTAAACTCCTATACACTCCGGTTCATACCAGGGTCCGAAATTGGTCCTTCAAACACAATTTCTCCTCTCACCCTCGGTCCAAAGACCACTCAACTGGCCCATCTAGGCTCAGTGTAGAAACCTCGCTCTGATACCAATTTGTAGTGTACCCTTTCACTACCCAGGTTTCCAAACCCCTAAATTACCATTCCATACATGAATGTTTACATAATTGGTACAGGAATTATAAGCACATGCATTTAAACACAATTAAACACACTTAATTCTCAAAGTAAAACAGGTGAGTTACTACTACAATTAAACAAGCCATAGCATTCAACAGTAACTCATTTACATAGCGGAAAACATGATACATGAACAACACAATCATGCCAAATGTGATAAAAACATAATTCAGATACTTATCTTTGAACAGCTGTAGAATTCACAACCAAGTGCAGGCCTTCCAAGAACCTCCCAGCCTTAGACCACACTGTTCATCAGCTCAACAGTGGGTCACCCCCGAGTTGGGACCAAGCTCCACCCCAAGGCAAGGAATCCTAGGTTAGGCTGAGGTTACAGGGAAGATAGCACATACACAACACCAGGAAGAAAGCCCTCCCAGGAATCTCCCACACTCACTGCCCACAGACCCTCATTCCCCACATGCTTGTTCCACCCCAGGAAAGTGCACCTTCTCTATCACCTAGACAGTCCTTCGGTTGCCAGTCCCCCTTACCTTAGGTTACAGGAACAGACCGGACCGGAATTCTTTGGGCTCTATGGCAGCTACAGGGTTCCTTCTAGGAGTTCTCTTCTCCCTCTGCGCACTCTCTCACCTGGAGGAGTCGCTCATTAGTTCTGGTTCCCCTGGTTCTAGTTGCCCCCGGTAGGTTGGTTCTGCTGGGGCTGATTTTGGTTTTCTCCCGGTCCAGGATTATTATTGTTTCGGTTTTTTCCTTTATTTTTGGCATTGTTTGACTGATGGGACAGATCAGTCGTATTCAGTTGTTCAAAATTTTGATATTGTTGAACGGTAGAAGGTTGAACAAAATTAACCCCAGCATGTGGTTGTCCTTGTGGTGAAATAATGGGATGGGGAGGACCAGGAAATGGAAAGTACGAATTATGTTGTGGTAATGATCTGTAGGGTGCATAGGAAGGCGTAGCGCTTTCACTAGTGCTTAGGGTGTAAGCAGGGGTAGAGGGGGGGACCAGAGCTTGATTAGGCCATTGGGCGTACTGTGAATGTCAGCGGTGGTCCGCTGATGGGTGGAGGAAAGTTCGTGGGATATGATTGTTGATAAGGTGGGGGAGTATAATAAGGGGGTCTGCCATATTTTGGTGGATATTGAAGTGTTCCATACATAGGTGGTTGTTGGGGCTGTGAATTGTGGTGTGTAGTGGTACCAATCAATCCATCTGCTGAGTGAGACATCCTAGGTTTGTCTTGGCCAAATGGCACGGGTCTCGGGGCATCAGGTAGTACAGTATTTAAATACCCTGACTGTGAATAAATGAGTTTGAATTGTTGGGCCTTGTTGATGGCTTCTTCTTCCGATTGGGGGAAGGTGGCGGCCACATCTTTGGCAAGGAGGGAAACAAGTGATTTGAGAAACCAGTAAAGGCATTTTTGCGGGGTGGCTTCAGCTTTGCAGAGACTACATCGTCGATGCCCTTCGTGAATGTGGTCAACGAAGTGCATGGCAGAATTTTGTTTAAACTCTGAGAGTAATCTGAGACCGTTGTCATGGAAAATTGGTAGTTGAAAGAAGGTCAGAAATGCTTTGGCCAACAATTTGAAGGTCACATGGGACCCAGATTTTTCTTCCACGTACCACTTGGCTGATGAGCCAGTGAGTGTGTATTGAAATAGTCTCAATCAGACAGAGTCGTCCATAATGCTATTGGAGGAGCACCATAAATGGAAGGTCATGATATGGTTGGTTGGGTCGTCTCCTGCTTTTCCTTCAAACTTGGGGATGCCTGAAGGTAGTTTGGTAGGCATTTCAGGCCATTTGGAGTCGTGCGATATAGGATCATTAGTGAGTTTATTTAGATCCGATATGTCAAGGGAAGCCAAGTATGGAATCTGGGGTTGTGGTGGAAGATTAGTGCCAGCCATGGTGGGAATTTTTTGTGTGCCTGGCCCTGAAAGAGGGTTCGTTCCGACCATAGTGTGAATGTGGTGTGTACCTGACCCATGAAGGGGGCTAGATGGAGTTATACTTCCTCCTTGAGAAGAAGTGTGCCCCCCGCTTCTGTGTAAAGGAGAGTGTGGGGATGGTTGACCTTGGGAAGTGGACCCAAACAAAGTGGAACCAAGCAAAGATAATCCCAAGACAGTAGCACTCACAGGGGTGTGAGAAATTATGGTCGATGATTTGGCAAGACTAGGAGCTCCCCCTAGAATGGGAGGGAGATTTAGCAAGCGTTTGGAACGACGAGGATTATGTGGGTCCCCTATGATGTCCGACTAGAGAAGTGGATGTGTGCGGGTGGGAATGAGAGCAAATAAATGAACAAGAGTCTTTATAATTTTTTAACCTTCATAGTATACTTCACAATCGTATGTAATTACAAGAGAATCATTGATAAAGAACCATATATGTGGGTAGGTGGATTTTTTCTGCGTGGGCTAACAAAGAAAACAAATGCTCGTGTCCTAAAAGACGTAACGTCCTTCCTCTCAAATAGCACTGTACCTTCCAATAACACTCGACAGTGGGGTCTGAAGCCACCGAAAGAGGAACTAGTGAAGGATGAAGTAATCAGTTATAATGAGGGGTAGAGGGTGCATATCCCGAAAGAGCTGGTGATCTTTCCCAATAGCCACACAAAATTCGATCAAGGTGCAATTGCAGCCCACAATTGCCACCTAGGTAGCTGTCCTAAAATTGGTCACTAGGTACCTTGGTCAAAGTGCGGCATTTAGATTTTCGTCCTAAGAAATGGGTCAGGGGCTGGATCCCGTCCAAGAGGTGGGTGCCTCAAGGGGGGATGCACAGAACAACTGGACCTCGACCTTCGACCCTTCATGAGTATCTCCTTGCCTTATGGTGTAGGAACACTTGACTTGGAGGATTTTAAAGTTCCCTATTTGACAACTTCTACTGTTTGAAGATGTGAGAACCAGATAATGAGGAGTTATTTGGATGCCTATCCCCGAGATCCTACCTAGACTAAATAATTTCTTTTGTCACCTACTATGGAGAAAACTTAGTGAGTTTTAGAAAAAATTTAGATGTGGTTGTTTTGAGAGATTGGGGGTGTGAGCCAATCTCGTTGAAATTAAGTGGGAGTGGATAGTTTCGTCAAAAAAAGGGTGGGGTGTTTCATAATCCCTTTGGAGGAAACTTACTTCAACCTTCATGTTTCGAGATGAAAACTATGTGAGTGAGTAGTGACTTTGTGTGTGAACAAGTGAAATTGTGCCAAAAATTTTAATAAATTAGGTGTCACCTTGTTGCATGTGGACTTCGTGTGGTCCTTACAAGTCTTGATTACCTAATTAATTAAATGTCATTGGTACAACCTTGTGGAATTTTAAAGTCCCTAGGAAACTAGCATGTGGACACGTGGGTCCTCACTATTCCTTTAACTCCCTATTGTGATTTAATCTAAGAAAGCTTTGAAACTATCCTAGATTGTGGACATGTGGGCATGTATGGGACCATTACAAAACCTTTAAACTTCCCTAGTGATTTAATATAAGAAAGTAAAATTTGATCACTATCCTATCTTTGTAGAATGTGGGCATGTATGGGCCCTTACAATTTTAAGACATGTTTGAAAAATGAACTAAGAGGAGTCCCGAGGGGGTTGTTGTCCTCTCCTAAAGATTTCATCTTTTTTAAGGGAGATGAAATTTTCCCTCAATCTCTTTCTGATTCTCAAGATCGCTTTGGGGTGCGAGAGAAGAGCATACTCAAAGATTGATATCTAATTTATGGTCCCAATGCAAGTTTTATATGTGATGTAGAATGATTCCAACTTAGGTTTTAATCAAAGCAAGCCATCCATGTGGCAAAAATGAAAGCAAAAGAGGAAATAATGATTTTAACCCCCTAAGTGCCTATGTTTTGACTAATCCCTTCATATGGAGAGGGTATCTAAGTGTGGTGCATATTACAATCAGCATGGAATCAATTTTGAGAAGGCTATGGGCCCTCAACAGATCACAAACACCCTTACAATATTTGATTTTCTGGGCAAATGCGCAGGTCGTAGAGTAGACAGAGGCGCATTAGGTGCCAATGCGTAGATTAAAAGTACCTTTGGGCATAGTACGCAGAGGGCACTGAGAAACACAGGGGGTTTCACGCACGTACTTGGAAGACGCGCATGTGGGTTATAAAACTCACGCACTTGTTGTTACATGGTCGTGAAAGAAATTCCGGATGAAATTCTCTCAACTCATCTTTGAATTTGGATTTCTGCAGGTCGGCTTGGGCCGGTTATGGTTCTTGCAAGTTACAAAAACAAAAGGCAGAGCTAAAATAACCCAAATGGGGGAAGAAATTGATACCTTTCCCCAGTGGAGTCACCAATCTATTGCGTCTCTTTTGTCACCTAAATGAGCAAAATAGAGATGCTTACAAGGCCAGTTGGGTTAGCTAGGCAAGACATCAGTGAAGGAAAGAGTTAGAAGTATAAAGCATAAAGGATAAGCAAAGAACTAAACTAAGAACATTAAAAGAAACTAAACTAGAGTGCATAAGGACATTAGAACAAGAAATAAACAACATGCATGCCACCAATGGAAAGGATTGTATTAGTGGAAAGAAAACACCAAAGAGAAAGGGAGATGTATGGGTCCCCTCTTCCTCCAAGAGAGGGCTCTTGGACCCCCAAATATTTAGCTCTTCTTACAAGTAACAAACTAGAATGAAATGGTGAAGAGAATCCAAAGCACATTCACTCAAGAGGTGATGTGAATGGCCAAATGAAATGGTTCTTGCATGCTCTTGATGAGGAAAGAGGATCTTCCAAGAGAATATAAGCAGCATAACAATACAAATAAATTCCTTGAAAATATATTGCACCCATGGCCTCTTTTTATAGCATAGCTTTGAGGCATTATGCAACCAGTTCTTAGTGTGAACAAGGGGCCCTTTAGGGTACCTTTAGGTCTTTGACCATCCCCCAAGTCGGATTCAGCGAAATTTGAGTGTCAAGTCGACTTGGAAGTTGAACCAGAAGTGGGTGGAAGGACGACCAATATCATAAATGCATCGTTTTGAGGTGTGCGCGGATTTTTACATCCACAGTCGTGCATCGAGCACATGTGCACATTTTCGACATTATCTGACTGTCGCACGTGCGCGCGCGCCTTGTGTAGTTTTAGCGCATGCTGATTTTATTGTTGGTTGTATAGTTTTTGAACTTTTGGAAATGCATTTTTGGTCCATGAGTGAACTAATTAGTGTTTTGAAGATGCTGGATACCTATAACCATTTGCGGATGAAATTCCGATGATAACATTGTTGTCATCTTCTCTTATGGTGGCAAACAGTTCATTGTCTCCTTAAACTCTGTTCTTTCTCCTATGCAGCTTGAATATTCTGCCCAATTTCTTGTAACTTAGCATATTCTGTCAACTGAGTCCTGACTTTTGTGCTTTCTTCACAAAGTTTGGCACACTGTACTTCTAAACTCTTGATATTCTCAAAAATTGTGTTCACCATCTTCTCCCTTTTCTCTCTCTCCTCAGGCAAAGTACTTGGTATTGTGTGTGCTTCCAATTCTATAATATTTTAGCAGAATCCATGAATAGCTTCATCAATATTTGACACTTTCTATTCTATTGGAGTATCCACCTCCATTGGTACTTCTAGAAGTTCCTATTATACTTGTTTGATGTCATGTTGAATCCTCTCTTCCTTATGCATAACCTCATCCCTTTCCATGGTTACTCTGTTGTAATCGAGATGCAAATATATGTTCTTTGTTGTGATATTAACCAACTCATTGGAGGTCTTTTTTGTGCGCAAGTTGAGTTCTTGTCTAATGATGACCTGCAATCCTTGTAACATCTTTATTGGCAATTTTGAAAAATCTAAGTCAATGTGACTTAAGGCTTGCACATGCTCTTGCATCTCAGTCAATGTGAGTACTACTACCCTGGGTGTTATATGTTCCATCATGCACTCTCTTGCTACTTCTAATGATTGAGAGACTATCGGCCTCACTTCTGCAGTCCTTGTTTTGCTTGTTGTTCATGCATCTTCTACCTGTCGTGTTGGTATGATCCTTGTTGCTTCTAACATCTGGATTCTCTTGCATATTTATGTTCATCTCCTCTTTCCATTGTGTCACACGCTGAAATATGTCATCTGTAACTTCCTTCACCTGATCACTAATCTTTTCGAAATCATCCTCCATTAGTGCCTGTATATTCAATTACTTCACAACCATCCTCTTCTTTCTCTGTGGAACTAATTTTCCTTTGTCGATATCTTTCCTCTTATCCCCTCAGCATTGTACAGTCTTCCCTTTGTTGTTTCCTGGCCTTTCTTCTTCTTCTCCACTTGGTATTTCTTCAATCTATGGTTGTGGCATCTCTGGTTGCTCAATCTCTGTCGATGGGATTTTCCAATCTGTGTCCTAGTCTTCCATGATGAATCTTGGTTCTTCCTCTATTCTACTATACTTTGTGGCCAACCATTCTTTTCTTGGATCATTCTTTGTGATCTACCTTGAATTGCACAACTAACTTATATGCATCTACTATTTGTGGTGGTATCTGCGGTGTATCCTAAATACATTGCCTAATGGTCTCCTTGTAAATATAAAAAGCAATATTATTGTCTACCTATCATTCCTTATGTGCAGTATGCCACAAGTTCTGATATATTGTGGCCAAGCATGCCTTATCTTTTTCTCCAAAAAATTATGCATCATTTGGCTCCCTCCATGCTGCTAATGCAGTTAAAATTAATAACCACATGTAGTGAAATTCAGTGCCTTTATCTTGTGCCTCTTCACAGTTGATCAAGAACTCGTTGAGAAAAAATGTCTCCCACTTCATCTGCATTCCCTCAATGCACTTCTTGGTTGTCGCTTTTACTGTCGTTGGTACTTGGTCCTTCTGACACTCCCTTAACAAATTACAAGCCAATACTTGTGTCACAAATCTCATTGTAGGGTCACATTTGCTTGCTACATCCAAACCGCGCACTCCTCTGTGTGTATGAAACTTCTCTCTCATGCTCTCTGATAAAGCCTTCATATTATTCTTGTCTAAAAATAACAGTGAGGCGTCCTCCACTTGCAATGGTAGTCTAGTAATTCGCATAATCAAATATATGTCAAGGGAGACCGGCCTATCGATCCATAAGTAACATATGTGCACGCAGCTCAACAACATATTCAAGTAGGCATTGATATTTGTGCTCCTTCTGAAATGTGGTATGTCGAATAAATTCATAATGCAAGCTTTCTCCAACCCTATTGCCCATGTATGTGGCTCTATCATGATCATCTATGTTTCTGCGTTGATGTATTTCTTCAAATACTTGCTCGGTGTTATCTCTGGGAGTTTATTCTCACTCGTAATATAATGGTCTACATACTTTAAATTCGGTACCAAGCCTAACATATCTTCCTCCACAATCACTCCAAGTGGGATTTTGGGCTCCACAAGCGGATACTTAGCAACTTTCGACAACCTGATTGGCTTCGCTATATCCTTCCTTGGTGGTATACAATCTCTTGGAAATCTTCTCTCTGAAGAGGATGCCCCCAGAGTTTCTTCAACTACAGGTACTTCTGTTGGTTGAATTTTTTATTTCCTTGGTGCTAATGTTGATGTCGTTGTTGCATTGGGTGGTGCCATCTCTTTCTGTAGCAGTCTCTCTGCGACTGACACCTACAAATCTATGACACTCTCTCAGAACTGCAACTCTTTGATTGACTCTCTATTCAAATTTTAATTGACTGTAACCTTTCCTTATCAACCCTTCTCTTTCTTTTATAACCCAACAACAACAGTTAACTTATCTACGTGCCTAAAATTTTTGTTTGATCCACTAGTGATTTGCATTTAATACGTGTCTTAACCATGCATTAACTTTGAATATTTTGATGTATCTGGGTCTATATTTTTCAGTCTGTTACGATCTCTATGATACTTTCCATTTATTACTATGTGTCTCCATCATTTTGACATGATTCTTCCTCGTAAATACTTTTTCCCATCATATTTCCTCTTTAATGCTCTTAATTATTATCTATGTGATCGCCTCTCTCTGCGTAATCTCCTTTCTGAGCAACTTGCTTCCTCTGTCTGTGTGCCCTGTTGCCTGCTTTTTTCTTTTCCATGACATTTTCCTGCTTATCATATTTACTTGCTAACCTTAACTCCTTTGAAGTTGATTCACTTTTTCTTTCTTTTTCTGCCTTTTTCTTTCTTTCTCTATATACGCTATAATACATATATAAGGTTATTGTGTAGTCAGCTTAGCTCAAGAAGGATGATCATCCCTGTATAGTTTCAGTCGACTCCTGTTAACTATCCCTTCCACAACTTCTCCATCCAACTTCTCCAGCTGAAAAGCACTTGCTTCTTTCATATATCTGATCACATATGGACCTAACCAATGCATCTGGAACTTCCCTGGATGTTGTAGAAACTTACTGTCATAGAGAAATACTAAGTCTATTATCTAGAACTTCTTATGTTTGATATGTGTGTCATGCCAAGATTTCTCGCGTGCGTTTTGTACTTTTTGATGGAAACCTGTGACAAAACAATCTTCTTCTAATTCCATTAGTTGTGATAGTCTCTTTTCCACTACGCCTAAATCTGTAAGCTTTTTCATTGCAGTGATGCGCAGACTTGGCACTACGAATTCCATCGGCATAACAACTTCTTGTCCATACGTCAACCTGAATGAAGTCTATCCTGTCAACTTCTTGCTTGTGGTCCTATATTCCCATAACATTGTTGGAATATTCAAGTCCCAGTCATCCCAACTTACATTACACACCTTTGTTAATGCATGTTCCAGAATCTTATTAAAGGATTTTGTTGTGTCATTTGCCTAGGGATGCGATGGTGTACTCTTCTGATGATGGATCTAAAACTCCTCTGTCAATGTTGCAATCGCCCTATTTAGAAAGTGAGCTCCATGGTCACTCATAATTATCCTTGGGCATCCAAATATTGTCACTATGTTTTCAAACAAAAATCATGCAGTTGTCTTCGCACTATAGTCTTTGAATAGCTTTGCCTCAGCCCATCTAGTTAAGTAGTTTGTCACAGTAATTATGTATCTAGCTCTCGACCTATTAGATGGTGGATTAATCGGCCCAAAAAATTCCACTTCCCACTTATCAAATGCTTGTAATGTTACTTGTGGTACTAAGTGCATTTCATCTCTCCTAGATGACTTTCCAAGTCTCTGACAAACATCACAACTTTGGCAGAATTCCTTGGCATCTTTGTGAAGGGTAGGCCACCATAGTCCTACGCACAAAATCTTTTGAGATGTTGTCTTTCCTGCATAGTGACCTACTGCAAACCCTCCATGTGCCTCTGATAGTACCATACATCTTTCATGCTCCAATATGCAACGTCACAAAATATCACCTGCGCCTAACTGGTACAAATTTCCTGCTATCAATTGGTAGTATGTTTCCTTTACTAGCAGTTGCTTCTTTTGTGCCACTGTGAAGTCTGATGGGGCTACTCCTATGCTCAAAAACTGAACTATGTCTGCAAAGTAGTCATCCACCATATGAATTGCAAATAAGTGTGCGTCTGGTAAATTGTCATCCAAGTTTCCTGCATCTTCACCTAATAGTATGTGCAATAACTGATCTCACCCTTAATTAAATTTCCTTGGTTTCGCGATCACCTTGAAGTCATATTCCTAGAACAGTAATAACCATTTGCATATTCTTCCCCCCAACACTAGTTTGTTAACAAGGTATCTTAGCACATAATGGTTTTTATACATTTTGAAATGAGATCCAAATAGGTAATGTCTAAAATTTTGCAAGTCATACACCATCACCAAACCTCTCATTCAATTGTAGTATAGTTCTTCTTTGTAGATGATAACTTCCTACTGGTGAATTCAATCGGATGGTCTATCTCTCCTTCACCTATTTGTGCCAAAACTACTCTCAATTCTATAGACGATGCATCCACATGAACATGAAATTCCTTGCTCCAGTTAGGAAAAACTAGAATCGGGGCGGTGACCATCTTTTCTTTCAACGTATCGAGACTCTTCTAACAGTCATCATTGCATTGATACTTCACTTCCTTCTTTAGCAACTTCTGCATAGGGCTTGTGATCTATGCATATACTTTTATGAACTTTCTATAGTAAAATGTATGATCCAATGTGGATTTCACTTATCGCACTAAAGTTGGTGGTGGAAAATCAACATTCACGCCTATCTTTACGGGATCCATTAACAATCCTTGTTTACACACCACATGGCCCAACAAATTCCAAAAGGGGCACAAAAAATGCATATATTTAGATTCAATGAAATTTGGTATTGCCTACACTTATCCAACATCAAGCGCAGAATTTCAACATGATCTCTTAATAGACTAAATATTGTCCAATCATCTAAGTACACTTCTAAGAACTTATGGATGAACTCTTTGAAAGTTGCAAAAATTACTCTGGAAAGTATTGTTGGTTCATTCTTCAGACCAAACAGCATTACTGTGTATTGGTAACAACCCCATTTTGTCGCAAAGGTCGTCTTATATCAGTTTCTTGTGTAATCTTGATCTGATGGTATCATGAGTTTCCATTTGTAAAAGAGTAAGCCTCTTGACCCCCTACATTATCTAATACTTCATCTATAAAGGGTGTAGGAAAAGGGTCATGTAAATAAGCATCATTTCGCTTTCTCATATCTACGCATATCCTGATTCCTCTTATTTTCTTGTCTTGAACTAGCATTGGACTAATCCATTCTGATTCTTCAACGGGTTCTATAATTCCAACCTCTAACATCCTGTTTATTTATTCTTTTACCTTCTGCTTATATTCTGGATTCATTCTATAGGGTCTCTGCTTCACATGTTTGACATCTGGCTTCAACAAAATCTTCATTTCTCCTAACTTCCTACTGATTCCTTTCATCTCTGAGACCGTATTTGGAAACAGATATTGGTATTTGTGCAACAAGTTGGCAATGTTCTTGATTGTCTCATTGTTCTAGTAGTCTCCTATGTTGGAAAACTTTGGCTTATCTTTTGTACTTGTGTTCACTTTGCACATTCTTAAGGGCTTTTCATATATAGTTGACTCAACTCTAACCCTTCTACTGCACGTTCCCCTTTAGTTTATAGTATTTGCAAATTCCTTGGGTCTTCATCCTCCTGGTTTTCTTCAGCAATGTTATAGCAGTGCAAGACTTCTTCAATTATTGTAATAACTCTAGGTGTATTGTACATCGGGTCTTCTATCACAAAAATCTTATTCTTGATCACCTGCAAGGTTGAGCCAATCAACGGATTATTATTTTCAAAATTGAACATTACCTTGAAGTTCCTAGTCAATTCTTCCCAATCTCTTGTCCCTCTACGCACTTCTAGTTCCATGTACCAATTCTTTAGGATAGTGTCCAGAGTATGCACAAATAAGTGCATCCATTCTTGTTGAGGTATTGATCTCCACATCGTGGTATACTTCATAATATGGTCTGCTAGGTAACTTAATCCATTATACTTCGGCATGATACTTCCATTATTTGTCTTGAATCTAACTTTTAATAACCTTTTGCACTACTGCTAGTTTCTTATCCCATCCTTGTGTGTAGTCCACCATCTTGCAAGGATTTCTTTCAATGCAAAATCCAAAGCTAGTAGTCTTTGTTGATCTGATATCTACAACTCAAACTCTTTTATAAAATAAACTACATCAGTTAATCCACCATACCTTGTAGGTTCGACTATTTCAGTTCCAATCCATCTTAATGCGTGGGTGATTCAAGCATACTTCCTTGTCAACACTTCATGCAGTCTTTGTTTCCAATTCTCCAAGGATTCTTCCAAGTCTAACGTGCATGAACTGATACTCCTCCAACTAATTACACCTTCAATTGTAGGATTTACATAATCTTCCATCAGTGCAGTCATATTATACACATTATCAAGTTCTTTTCTCTTTGTTAGTTGTACATACCTTCTTCCTTCAGTGGGGTCTAATGATGCAGTAACCTTAAAGTCTTCCACTTTGAATATCATATGTCTTTTCTTTAGGTCAATGATCATCTGATTATTCAATTCCCAATCAAGTCCCAATGGTGTTGGATAAGGTGTACTACCATCTATTATTTCAATCATTTTGAAGTCTGCTACACTGCACACTCCATCAATATTGACACTTACTCCTGTCATCCTTCCCATTGGAACGATATTATGCTAGTTCGCTAATCTCAACTAGATCGGTGACCAAATCAGCTTTGACTGGACCATCATCTCCCAAGTCTATATCGGCATAACATTTACATCGGAGCCTAATTCCATAGTTATATTGTCCATTTTGTGAGCTCCTATCTCCACATTGATATGAAACTCCCTATTTGTTCTCTTATTTCTATGAACTTGATTAACTGCTCTGTGTGTGACATGTTTCTCTTTCCCTTGGGCACAATGGTGAATCATTCCATGCATACTACTCAATGCAGATTCATCTTTCATTAAGTCTAAATAACTTCTTAAGAAACCTTTCAAAGTGCTTACCTTCTCCGCTTGCGTTTCTGAATGGTCATATACTAGAGGCATATCAAACACTGGTGTTCTATCATACAAGGATGACGCAGTCAAAGTCAATGCTATGCAGTCTGCTCCCATCCATTAGTTTCTTACTTCCTAGTAGGTCTCTTTCTTTTTTCTCAGATCAAACAATGGTAATGGCTCTGTTGCTTTCCTTACCCATTGGTGAATTCTATTTTCTTGATATATCGCATCCGCTCTGGTTCTCATCCCTCCACACGTAACTGTTGTTATCTTAGGTTTTTCATTGTGCGCCTCTGCTACTATCATCTTCACGTTCGCGTTCCTCTTTTCTTTCCATTTCATGATCAACTATGGGAAATCCTTTGTCGCATGGTCTAGTGCTCTACAATACGTACATGTCATGCTAGGATTCAGGTAGTCGCGCGCTAAATGTCCAAGTTGATTACAATTGTAACATATAATAGTTCCTCTTCCTCGACCCCTGAAGCCTCCTCTGCCTCCTTGATTATAACCTCCTCTAGGAGTGTTAAACTATGGGGCCCCTACTTCTATTTATTCACCTTGGACTCTATAAGAATCTGCAGTGTGCTCTCTCATCAGGTCCAATGAGCGACAATCCTTCTCGTCGTGTCCGAAGGATTTATAGAAATTACAAAAAAAATTCCTTGCAATGCTCTAGTAGGTCTGCATCAATGGACAATTATGAGGGTGATGACCCGCTATCTTGTAAATTTCACACCATAACCCTAGAAATTTGGAGCTTTTTTATTCAAGTATTGTTGGAATGATGGACACATTTTTATGATAGCCTTTTGTTTTACAGGTGATACACCAGACTCCCTCATGCTTTTCTTTTCCTTTCATAATTTCTTGTGACTGAATAGTCAGTGCATCCAGTTGTGACTAGACTTTATCCATCCCCACATTATTCTCTCCTATAGGGGATGCTTCCAATTTCATCACAATTTCTAGAGATTCTGACTACGTCATGATCTTCTGTTGCATCAAAGGGCAACGTACATGCGGCAATAAACCCGCAATAAACTATTATCTATGTTTTTCATCTGGAATCCAGAACATTAACCAATCTTTCAATATCTTAAACCTTTGATCATAGTCCTATACTGATTCATTTATTATCTATTTGATCTCCTTTATCTCTATAATGCACTGCGACTGAGACTTAGGCTTCAGGAATTCTTTCAACAACGCTTGTCTTACCTCTTCCAATGTTCTCGTCTAACCCGTAAGTGCAGTATTTTGATATTTCATACACTATAATTGTGTGTGATCTCTAAAGTTTGTTTCCAAATGTGAAATCTTCACATCATTATCCTGAATGTTCTTCACAATCCATATCGTGTCACAGATGAAAAAATGTTGTTATGGATATTCTAAACTAACCCCTTGGAAGAGAGGCATTCTTAAGATGGGGTCTACCTTTTCCATCGTATTCTGCGTGGTATTCTTTTCTGATAATACTAACTGATTCTGACTCGACGTACTACTTCCACTACTTTTATTACTTTCACTACTATCTCTACTTCCTCTACTAACTACAATTAGCAAAACTTCTGATCTTAACTCAATTCTTGGTGACGCACACGGGGTCGTGATTTCGACGCGGATTCTGATCCGAGTGGGATCATGTTCTACTGGACTAAGATGATGGATATTTTCTTATGTGAACAGACTCCCTTCAATCTGGAATATTGCACCAGTGTCTCTTTCCTCATTCTCATTGTGTTGCCCTTCTCTCTCAACCACAGTCCTCTTCTTATGCGGTCTAAATCTCCTACCATTGTGTAATACTCTGATTTCTTCATTCATAGCACACTCTTCTTAACTCAGCATCCTTAGCCCGTCCCTTCCTCATTCCTTATTTTCATCCCTTTCTATGCTTAGATCATTCCCTGGTCAACCCCCAATTCCCCTATGTGCACGAAGGTGATTAGAAATTAGATTCCATTTTCATCACTTCGTTGTCCCATAATAACATCTTAATCCACATAGATATTAACTTCAGGTATCGTCCACGCGGTCCCTTGAAGAATTCTCTTTCAGTAACATTGTACGACTGAGTACAATATATGGCAAATTCAGTAATGTAACCTCCCAACACACTATCCAACCAGTAGTCAATTGTGTGTGAAGTCTTATTTCTTACTGCATTAACTTGTCGAATCAATTCAAGAGTCCAATTCCTTGGAACCGTAGTATGATATCTTCCGACTTGTTCAATAAATATCAGGATCCACTCTACTAATACATTTGGAAAGTCAGTGAAGAAAATTTCATGTAAATCTGTAAAAACATACCTTTGTAACTATTCTTCTCTGTTGATCCTTGGATTCTTATTTTGATCTACTGCAAAATCAATCTCCTTAGTATTCAACCATTCTCTGATCTCCTCCTTATTGGGCATCCACATACCCCTTATTCACAAATCTCGATCCCAACAACAAAACCATTTTTTGGAGCGCAGTGGGAAAACTCGGGGTTAAACATTAATTCACCAACAAATCCTAAGATACTGGCCCTTTCGACATCACCCGCAAGCAATTGAAGTCTCACCCGAAGTACCTATGGGGACTGCAGGAACCAGGCTTCCATATTCATGGGGGAATATGAGGCATTCATTCCTTACTGTTTACTTAACATCATTCTTATGTTATATGCATGAAACCATGTTAGACAGATCTAACATTTTCATATTAACCATTCATCATAGGTGTGCATTAAATAGAATAAGCAAACACATCATAACAACATGCACATTTGAACACAAGGATTAATGTGGTTCACCCCAAAATGGGATACATCCACAACGGTTGGTTTTTTATTCATTCATTCATGGTATCCATTACATTCATGCACATTGTGCTCATACATAAATATTGAGTAAAAACCCAAACCTGCCCAAGTTGTTCTATGCTCATGTGCATAGATACCTATCTATTGATCTTCAACTCAACCCATACTCAACAACTCAACCGAAACAGTTAATAATATGAACCACTAGCCAACTCTTCACTGACCACACACTCTACTCACTAAGCTCTCCTCTACCCAAAAAACCATTACATATTTATAGTATTCTATTAGGGATAAGCTCATTAAAACACAGTTGTAAAGTGGAAAAAATGTCCCAAAACTTCCTTGCTAACTCTTGTTTCCTGCGTGTTGACTCCTGATAATGAGCTATCTTCTTTCCACACACACTGATCCTTTTCCAAAATGTTGTGTGATCCACTGCCGTGCAATTCCCAAAAATTATCCAAAATAGCCTGCTCCAACAATAAGCAAGGGAAGTGCATAGGGTCATTCCTTCCCTAAGACATTGCTTATTGTTTCAATCTTCTAGACCCAAGCGAGTCCCTCACCAAGGATTTTGTAATTTCTTTCTATGAGTAGTATGATACCAGCAAGATAATGAACAACTAGTGGAAGGAGGATAGAAAATTTACTAAAAGATCTAGCGGAAGATACGCCATCTCAAATTTGAGTGAGCCATAAATGTATGTGATGATCATGTTATGTAGGTTATACGGCGAAAAATATTGCTCCCAATTCTCTGAAACATAGCTACCCTTGGCAAAGCATGTAGCGATGTGGGGCAAAAAGTTTAATTGGGGAGGGGTTATCTCCAAGAAACTCAATTTGAAGATCATTCAAGCGCGATCTCCAAAACCAGGTACCCCTCCCAAATTTCATATAGTTTATTTTCTTTTGGATGTACTTTTTTCACAGAACAAGTTCCCCAGACTATCGTTAAACTGTAAAACCTCTGAACCACCGATCCATGATTAATTCAATATGTTGTGGAAAAACAGACATAAAAAAATTTATTCCCAAATCTATGACTTTCTCATCCCCAGGATATACTTCCTTGTATTTGGGAAGGAGTGTCTTAGGTTATCAAAGCAAGCTAAGAAGATTCTAACTTGTATAGTAAACTAGTACTTTGAGGAGAGGTATATATACTTAAGAATCTATGGAGTCATGACCCCATCGCATTTGCTACCTATGTATGTGCCTGACATATTGGTGGTTGGAGAAATCTGCTATCAAACTATCATACAATGTTTCAATGCTACTCTTGTAAAAGAGAAGAAGAGATTGTTCATTCCCTACAATTTCCAGATAGGGAATTATATAGTAAAAGATTCTAAGCATGTGAAGCATGAAGGTAGGGTACATTTGGAATATAGATTCATGAAAGGCAGGTATAGAGAGCATGACCCCACGGGACTGGTACCAAAACATGCAAGACAAGTGGCTCTAAATTCGCCATATGCCCATGAAAAATGAGAAGAGGAGTTTTTCATTGAAGATGCCCAAGACTGGAAACAAGTGCAAAGAAGAAGGGAAAATCCAAACATAACTATATTTTCCTCTTTGTATGTGGAAGAACAGATCAAGATAGTAAAGTTTGGGGCATCCTCTAGAATAAGACCTAGTACATAAAATCTAGGAGGAGAAGGAGATTATGTGACAAGAAAAAAAAATGGCAGGCCATACTAGCAACGCAAGAAAGGGTCCAAAAAGAACAAGTTGAAGAAAGGAGGATCCAAGATGAACAGAGGAAGAGAGAAGTAGAGGAAGCAATAACTAGGTGAGTAGAGGAGGGAGGCTGAAAGAAAGCAAAGAGAACATGAGTTTATCGAAAAAAGAAAGAGATACCAAGAGGATCAGGCTCGACAACAAGAATTTGAAGAGAAGCAAAAGTAAGAGCAAGGGTGGGCCAATGAGTTGAAGAAAATCCAGGGTGAGGTAGAAAAACGACATAAAAGGGAAGAATTGGATCGGTTTCAAAGAGAGATGGAAAAAGGAGAATAGAAGAATGGTGAGGAACAAGGGACATCAGTTACTGTGAAAGAGTCAGGTGAAATCATTGACTTAATGGGGCAGGAAGATAAAGGGGAAGACTCTATTGTCCCCATAATCAATGAAAATCCTAAAACAGAGGAAAGCCCTACAAAATCACCAAAAGAGCAAGAGACAGAAGTAGGGAAGAAAGAGACTGAAAAGAAAGATTATTTTACCCCAAAAAAGGATGAACCCCCTCATCAAGGAAACAGTGACATTTCATCAAACAGTGATGAATCATACAAGGATCCACTTGATGGGAAAAACCAAGAGATGTCATCACCTAGAGGTGAAAGGGAGAATGCAATGTTCAAAATGATGAAGATAATCAAGATGGAAAATACTTGAAAAAGTAAAGTAATGATGGAGTGACAAATGGGGAACTTCATAGTGATCGAGATGATGGAAATGATGCAGAGGAAAATGACATAGAGCATGATTAAAAGAGTAAACAATATACTAATATCATCCATATGTGATAACCTAGATGTGATGAGGAAACCACTAAGCTCGAGGAAGGTTTTCCAGTTGACTTATCAATTTTAGGAGAAAAGGATGACAAGGATACTTAGGACAAAGCCCAAGGGGGTGCCATCACCGAGGAAAGGTCTAGTGAGATAGAGAAGAAGGAAGGGGAGTAATTACCGGCCAAATAACTTACCCAGGACCCGATATTGGAGCACTTCTATACTCCAGGGAGCCTAAGAAACATATTGTCATGGGGTTATCAGCCTATTTCCCAGCCAATGGACAAGGTGGTCGATTTAGAGCTCTTCACCTACAATAAGAAGTAGAAGTCTAAAGTAAAGTGAACTCATAGGAAAATAAAGATCACACTAGAGAGTGGTGTAGTAAGCACCACTGAAGAAGTCATCATAGATACCAAGAAGGATAAAGCAAACCAAGTGTACTCAACAGTCTTGGTCATATCTCATGCTTCCTATGATAAAGCAGTGATAGAAGAGAAGGAGTTAGAGAAAAACAGAACTGAAATTGCTTCTCTCAAGCACCAGGTATAGTACCGCCAAGAATCTGGAGGAGCATCTAAATTTAAGGAAGACCTACTAGAGCTATATGACAGTCATCTAAAGGTTTAAGAAGATTTTATAGAGAAGGCGGTAGATTTATAGGAAGAATATTTAATGTTAGGGATTACCTATAAATATATACATAGGTGGGCTAAGAAAGGAGCTAGTACTTTCGAAAAAGTAGAGTTTATTCGAGCAAAACAGATGGAAAAGGGTTGAGAGGATCATCATATAGAGCTCATGTTGGATGAGTGGATGACTTAAATACACCCAACAGCCAAGCATTGGTCCAAAATTGTTGATGAACCAAGGGACCATTGTAATCAGATTTGGAGTAAGCTAAACCAATCAATGGAAAAACTTCAATTGCCTACTTTTGGATCCCCCATGGAGTTTTGATCGATTGATGAGGCGGTAGCCAATTTGTGGTGGTCAATCGACGAGTACAAGGAACAGGTCCAGCAGATCACCGCTATGGAGAAGGGACACATGAAAAAGCATGTTATCGACCAAGCTAAGGTTATGAACCGAATGAAGTAGATAGCCAACAGAATGAAGAAGCACGCCTTTTGATTCCATGATAGGAAGCATGAGCTAGCTATGCCGATGGATCAACACAAGTTCTCGTTCACTAAGAGTTGCACTCGACTCTTCAGAGAGTGGTCTGACTATGTAGAGGAGCATGCAAGGCAAGAGACCCTGAGATTTCCCAAGTCATCATGACTCAAAATTGTGTTTATCTATTTTGAGTGGATGTGGTAGTTTTCTTTAGTTTGGTTTTGTATAAATAAAGGAGTTCTCTCGATAGAAAGGACCTTTTGGCATTTGAAGAATTTTTTTGTTATTTTATTATGGAACTATTTCGACAATTAATATTGAAGCTCCATTGGAGCCTAAACTGAGTTTTGAAACCAATTGGTGATCTGCAATGCATTATGGATTGTTCTACTTTGGATCCTTATGTATAGATGTCTAGTAAGCTATTTCATTAATCAAGTTATCTAGTGATAAATGTTATTTTACATTGAATTCTTACCTTGTGTTTAAACTACATGTAAATGACATTTTGGTCTAATGCTCATGATCATTGAATATATAATTATTTATGTATAGTTGATAGACTTTGACTATAATATTTTCATGCACGTCTAGTTATTGTTATATGTTTGTTTCAAAGAATTATTTCAAGTAAATCTATATACAGCAGTCGATTGGTTATTTGTTATCGCAGTGCCTTGAGAAGTTATCTTCGAGAGGGACTATTTTATGCCTCTTTCATTCATTTAGTGGTTTATGGAATTAATTCATTGAGTCATCTATGTGTACCTAGTTATTCTAAAATAAACTTAAAAACACTTCCCCAAAAAACTGAAAAGTTACAAGAATGAAACTAATAAGATCTTAAAGCCCATTGAAAACCCATCGGATCATAAAGCCACCTCAAACGAAGAAGAGTCTAATTCGGCCTCATCTTCGAGTGTGATTCATATTGTTGAGTTAAAGGTAATACATCCCCCTCAACAGGGACATTAGGTGTAGTTTTGCCAACATGTGCATTGTATGGCATGCCATGGGTAGGGGTGTTCTGTGACCCACCAGAGGATGTGGGAGGATCAAAGGCAGAAAAAAGAGTAACAGGGGGAGGAGATGAGGGAGCATGAGTAAGAGATGGAGAGGAAAACAATATGGTGGATATGTGACTCATGGTGGTTCAATGTGATGGAATAGGTGCCATCTTGCCACTACTAGCATCGGCCTCATGAAGAAAAAGATCAAGAAATATCAAATAACCCTGCAATTAAAGACATTTTTTGTTCAGGTATTTGAGTAAATCAAGCTAAAAATTGAATACAATAATTAATCAATTTTAAAGTTAATTCATATTTCATATACTTAATGTCCCTTCCCATTATCATCTTGTCACAATGTTCAAAGTCATGTTAATTGCATTCTTCAAAGTCATGTTAATTGCATTCAAAGAAACAATATGATTTCAAAGAGGAGATGTTATTAGTTTTCTATCTATATGCTCAATATGTAAGTGGATGCATACAAGAATCTTATCTCTTTCAAGTTTGCTAACTTGAAGCTTCATATCAATTACATGGACAACCTTGGATTTTACATAAACAATTTACTTGATTTTTCTAAGTTTACTATTTTCCCTATGGTTGAACAATAAATCTAAATTGCCTCAAACATGAGATTTGCCTTGTCTATGTCAAATTCTCTCATAACAATTGAGATTCATAAATAACTTAAGCATTTTTTGACATGTCAAGAAAAGGAAACAAGTACTTGAATGAAAAACGAAGAGTTAATCTTCATCATCTAGTTGTTTAGAATACAAGCACGAGGATACCATCTTCTATCCCATATTTTTCACAGGTCATCTAGACTTGGCACCAGTCATCAATGAGCATCAAGCATATTTTCAATGATTTTATGTGCTAAAATTGAGAGATTAGTTCACACATTTCAAGAACTTATCTATCGATATGTAATCCATGAAGATAGTTAGAATGGAGCAAAGAAAATTAATAAAGTTGGGATCAAGACAAGAAAGAAAACACTAAGCAAGGAGTAGCATTTTTTAGGAGGCCAAGAGAAAATCAAAATATCCAAATTACCTTATAAACAATAAACCAAACAAGTATTTGTTAAAAGGATATAATCATTTTGTACATTAATATTTGGCGTTGGCTAAATGTTCTATCTTTTGGTTTTTTTGGTCGGAATCCGACGATGTAAATTTGGACAAAATCGTTATTTTTTGTTGTTTAAATTGCATTTATGAATGCATAAATGGATTTAGCATGCTGAAAAACCCTTGGGGCACTCGGATTATACAAACTTAGCCACTCAAATCTGCAGATCCAACCATTCATCACCGGATTTCGAGCAAAATCAAACAGAAAAAGTTGTCAAAAAACAACCAAAAGGTAGAACGTTTAGACTACTGCTTAATATTTGAGACAAAGAACTGATAAGATCATCAATCATCTTTGAGTTTCTTAGATTTCAAATCTTAAAATATTGAAAGTTTCATCAATATCTCTTGAAAAGATCATCAATAATCTTTGAGTTTCTTAGATTTCAAATCTTGAAATATTGAAAGTTTCATAATTATCTCTTGTATTTGAAATAAACTCAATAAATAAATCAATGATGTAAGAGGAAATCCCTTTATTTCATTTCCTTATTTAATCAATTGATATTAATGAGCCTTCATTTCCCTATGTAATCAATTGATATTAATGAGCCTGGGAGGAAAACACTGAACTAAATTAACATTGGATTAAGAAATGAACCTTAATAATTGCCCATAATATAATTCGTGGTGGTCAAAAATCCTGTAATTTGTAGTTGCACTATCACCCCCTTTAAAATTTTGCATTTTACACTATGAAATTGCATTATGTTTTCTTGAAGATAGTACTCAAAACAATGAAAGAAAAGCTTTGAGTCATTGCAGGTTTTTTATTATAATGACAATTATGTTTAAACCAAATTTTGAAATAGATTGACTTTTGTGTCGTTCAGCGTGCGTCCCCACTTTGTCCAGTACTCATGGTTGTTTTAATTTCCAAGGCACCATTAAACATGGCAATGATTGCGATGTTATGCTCTTTGCAATAATCGATGCTTGAAATTGAAATTTCATTGATTATTTTTTCTTTTAAAATTAGCAATTAATCCATGTGTTAAAATCAATTAGTAATTATTTTGGGGGTAAAATTTAAAGTTTTCCATGATTAATTTTTTCAAATTTTTGGGATAAAATTATCATTAATTACTTTGGAAGAAATGTAATGTTTGGTTTAATAATAAAAAAATTATGTAATAATTAATTAACATTAATTGATGGATAAGTTTTAATGGATTTACGTTCTTACACATATCATGTAAGAGTTAATTACATAAGAAGGGCATTTGGATCAATCATCAGGTAATAGTGGATTAAAAATAATGGTGGTTTGTAAAAACCAGTTGACAATAACATGTTTTAAACAAAGACACAACAAACTCAACAAAAAAGCATAAAAGTGCATTAAAGGCTTCAAGATATGGATAAAGACCTATATAACTATACTTTGTTACATGAAGATGAAGATTGATTCATCATTAACAATAACCCACATTTCTATACTTCATTTTTATAATCTAAAAAAGGTTTGCATCTCAGGGGATTTGATCCCTATCAACACATGTAGATCCATAGTTAAGATGGACTTACACTAGTAGATATTCGAGTTGGAATAAATCTAGCTTGGGCAATGAATCATCTCCAATGTCTTTTCCCTTCTCCTCTTCTAGACTAATGTGCAATGAATGGTCGTTGAAATAGTGGAATGAAAAGTGTTTAGTTTATCTTTCCATTAGCTATTTATTTATATTCCTTGTACAAAGGGGGTTTAAGGGTGCTTCTTTGATATAAGTTGGCCCTCAACATTTTAATATAATAGATTGTATGGCGAATGAAGAAATTGTTTGCGCTTTTTTCCCACTTTGCTTGTGCTTATTACAGATATGAAATGTGAATTGGGAAAAAAAAAATCATAGTGATGTTGTAGTATTGTTGTGATAAAGTGATCTCGGAACATGCTCTAGAAAAATTGATCTCGACACCTTTGATATAACAATTGATTGCTAGGATAGAAGAATTTTGAGTGCTTCAAGTGGTTCACTCTTTAATATCATAAGACCAAAGGGGTGGTATTTCTTGGAAGAAGGGTCATACATTGATCTAAGTGTAGGCTATTGCTATCTTTGGATAGTGGTGATCCCTTTAGTGGAGAGACTTTGTTGTTCATGAATTGCAAGAAGATGTAGAGAACCATGAACAATAGGTTTTGAATTATTGGAAAGAAAAAGGACTTATACAGTGCAGAAGTTTCACTCGGGAATTTTGTCAAATATTTCACCTCCACAAACCCTAAATATCCATATGGTAATGGAATTGAAATCTAACCATGAAAAATAAAATACTCACCTATTTAGCCAACATTGGTCAATATTGTGGGTCCTGTACTGCTACGCTAAGCTCATGATGGACACACGACTAGCTCTGCTACTACTTCTATCACCTTTTTGGCTCTAAGATTACAGGTAGGGTATTTTCTAGTCACCCTAGTGCTTATGTAGCCCCATCATATCTCCTCTCCAAGAGGGCTTAGGTTGGGTATAACTATTGGTATAATTGGCTCTCCGGGTGGGCTTGGGTTGGGTATGACTACTAATATGGTTGACTCTCTAGGTGAGCTTGGGTTGGGGTATGATTGATGGAATATGGTGGACATGTAGGGTATTGAAAGTAGTGTATTAAGTTTCAAAAGTATATATTTACAACAATATGTAGGTAGGTAGGTAGGTAGGTAGGTATGCATATATAGTATTGGTGACCAATTTACAAGATTGGTTTATTGTAATGGATGTTGGAACAAACCCTATCCCTAACTCATTTGGTAATAAAACTGAACAACTTCATAGTCTGAAACAAAAAATGCAGTGGCGAGGTGGTATTGGTTCCCTTTTGGAAAACCAATCTCTACTTATATTTCAAGTGTCGATCACTGGATTGCAGGCATAGTGAAAATTGCAGGTATGCCCACACTGAATAAGGGTTTTGGACTCGGCTAGCAAATTCACGGGTCTCTAATTTTGAATGGGAAAAGAAGCTTCTCTGGTTGTCAAGAAAAGTATCAAAAGAAGAGATCAATATTTTCCATTCCAAAAACTTTGATGGATCACTTGAGAGGGGGAGAGGTGGATCTAACCATTTCAATAAGTGAATTACTAATTTGTTGAAGCATTGGAGAATGGTCAACTTCAAGAATCTTCTTAGTGACCAGTATTCAACATCAGAGGATATCCAAATGATGATCCTACTTCAGGGTGATGAGTTATTATTCATGAGTTTTTCTATTTTTTATCACTCTTTCCTACTTTTGATTTCAACAATACAATAATGGGCACCCAAAGGAGGATACAAATTATGGATTGAGGTTTTGTTTTGTATCTAGATATTCTTCTGAAGAAAAGAACATATCTAATAGTTGGGTGGTTTCTTGAACAAACTTAAGCACCCATGAACAATTCCAACTCGTTATTAATGATAATTGATGTTTTCTGGGTGATAAAAGGGTTTTCGAGTAAATCTCGGGGTTTTAGTGGATCAGAATATTTCCTTTGATCTAGGCCAATATTCTAAGCAATGATATCATTTTTTGTGAGGTATGTTGGGGGGAATACAATTCTATTTTGGTAAATTCTTCTAATTCTACTGTGTCTCTCATGCATAATATCCAAGTCAAAGTGGGGATCCCTATGGCATCTCAACGCTTAATCTATGAGGGTAAGCAGCTTGAGAATCAACTCATTCCATCTAAATATAATATCTTCAACGACTTTACTCTTTTATTGGTTAGGAGGAGATGTGGGAAAGGGTGCAACCCCTTCATCCAAAACCCTATTCAAAGATGTGGTAAAAATTAAGTAATCTACTCCATCTGATATGAATCTCTCTATGTTTGGTGTTTATATAGTGGATAAGTTAAAACAGGTGCCATCGTTGGAGATTTCTTCTTAGGTAGTCATTTATATCCACACAATATATAGTAAAGGAGCGTTCATTTTTCAATTTTATGGTTCTAAATATTTATACAAGTGGATACATACAAATTGGATAGATAAGTGTGAAATATCACTTTGTTCTTAAGGATTTTTTACTGTGAAGTTTTTCAATCATGATGTATACTATAAAGTGATGGAGGATGGACCCTATTTTGGGGGAAAAGCAAGACTATTTATAATTCCATGGTTTCCATAATTTGACCCTAACACTCTGTCAGTGGCTAAAATCCCTATATGGGCACATTTGCTCAATTTGTCATTACAATTTTTCAATTTACCATTTTTTTAGGATACTAGGAATACTTTGGATAGTTATATTAAGACAAATGTCGAGACAACAAAGGTGGGTCTAGCCACATATCCTCATGTGTGTGTTGAGGTAGCTCTCAATAAAGGTTCCAGATAAAATTCTTCTCAGATGGGAAAATTACAGGTGGACTCAAATTCTAGATTATGAGAATACAACTTTTTGGTGTTGGAATTGTCAACAAACGGGGAACCTATAGAATACTTTCCCACAATCTCAAGAAAGAAATAAAGGATCCAATCCAACTACAAAGCGATAGAAATAAAGGATCCAATCCAACTAAAAAGAGAAGGATTTACAAAAAATTCAAAACTAGAGAAACATGAAGTTGTTGGCCTAGAAAATTTAAATGAAGGAGATGTCTCTCTGACATAGAATCAAGAGGATAAACACCCTTCGAACAACACTCCCCTGAGGGTTGTGGTAACTATGGATACTTCGTTAGGAGGATTAAAGAGAGATTATGATAAGAGAGTTCCAACACAAATAAAGAATAAGCACTTTTGGTAAACAACTTGACTTCAAAAGCTGGTTTACAAAAGGTAGTTATAGATCCTTCTCTAAGGGGGTGAAATGAGATAAAAAAAAAAATAAAGGGAAAAAAGGTAGGATTAGGGATTTATTCAAACCTCAATTCTTTGTAAATTGTCTTTTCTTGCTCATAATAGGTCCCATATGGTTGGAAATTTTTGAGTGCTTAAAGAACATATTAGTATTGTGCTACATGCACTTGAAGAAAGTGATTTCCATTCTCTTTTATGAAAATAAATTGTAATTTTTTTTTCCTTTGGAAATAACACACACACACACACACACACAAGTGCCTCACCCAAGAAACATGGCCAACATTACCACTCATTCATCACTGAGTACACATAGTAGCAAGCTAAATATATTTCTATTTTTTATTTCCACAGAAAAAATAAAATAAAATAAAATAAAAATAATATATATATATATATATATATATATATTCAACTTGCTACTATGTGTACGCAGTGATGAATGGGTGGTAATGTTGGTCATGTTTCTTGGGTAAGGCACTTGTAAACAATCCCTTTCACCTTGGAGGTTTAGTGTTGGTTGTGGCTCGCTAAGAGGGCTTGCCTTTTTTTTTTTATCTTTTTGCGGATTTGCATAGTTGGTGGTTGTCAAGTTCAGTGTGTTGGTTCGATGACTAAAATGCATTATTTCACCCAATTCTTTGTTGATGGAAATTTTATTTCATGCAAACAATGGGGTGGTAAATGAGTAGTTTGTCAAGTTCACTTGAAAATTGGTTGTGGGTCATTTGTAGGGTAGGCAATGTTCAGTGTGTTATCATCTAAACTCGGTAACACATGAAGTAATGTTGGCAATCTCATTGTGGGAGGCACTTATAAACAAACCCTCTTCCATGGAGTCTTCGGGTCTATTGTGGCTTCCCAAGAGGGCTGACCTTTTTAATGTGATCCTTGCTTGAGGTTCAATCATAACACACCCCTACCCCCCATTTCAAAAAGTGTCATACTCGTATTGGTATTGGTAACCACGTGCCTATACCATCGGTGTTACATTTTTCATGTTCAACATCTACTTCCCAATTTTGTTTAGACTCCACCTATTTCATGAATGTTATTGTTAGTTGGATTCAAGCTAGTATGATCCAAATGAGGCTAGCTCAACTCACAAGTCTTAATCCTTATTGAGGCAACAACCTATCTAACAATTGGGTCCACTTAGTCCATTTCATTCTAGGAGGCTAAATAGCAAGGGAATGCCCATGACAAACTACAAAGGCTCGTATCAACTCACCTCCCTCCAAAGTCTAATAAGTTTCCTTATGTTGCATCAACATTTCACCATGTAGGATAAGAATATCAAAAGAATGATCAATTTAGATGCAATTGATATCAAACTAGATCTTACATTAATGAATGTATAAAGATAGAATGACCATCATAAGGCAAATAAGTACGAGCTTGAGTGGTTGTGGAAGAAGTTACAAAACCATTTACATTTGCCACTAAACCTTATAAAGTTGAATATGAACTTAAGCAATGAATATTGGGACATAGTGGCAATAGATTTTAAGTCATCATGCTATGGATCCACATGGAATATGTTGTTATAGAACCTTGGTTCAAATGCTAGTCATATCATTTATTTCTTCCTAGCAAGATAAAGACTCAACATTTTAAGGTGTCTTGTGGTTATGAGAATAACATAGTTGTTCATGAATGACTAGATAATAGATGTTGACCCTATGGATGAATCACCTTCAATAATTTCTATATGGATAATACTACCTAGTTTACCTAAAACCTTAAAGCATGTGTAGAGACCTAATTGAATTAAGCCTAGTAAAATTCATAAAATTAAACATTAAGATTATTCAGCATAAGCAATAAGCCATTTCATTCAGCATATAAGCAGCATAAATTAAATTTATGAACAACAATTTAATAAATTACATAATAGAATATAGATACCTTTGGCTGATGCTATTATCCCAATATCTGGCTATCCTCTCTGCTGCTTTGCCCAACCTGATGCTCTAACCAATCCCTACCCAAAACCGACTAACCACCCAGCCAGCTAGGAGCAGCCTTTCCGACTCCCTAGCTCCAGGATTCTGTGAGGATTCCTGGCCCCTGAGCCCAAAACTCCCAGCAACCTGGTGCCCCCTGCAATGGTTCACCCAAACTCCAAAACCAAACTCCCCAAAAACCAGAAAAATATCCAACAGCAGAAATACAGTCCTCTCCTCCCAATTTTTCATAATCCCCTTCCCGCAAGCCTCTACTTAGTCATATCTCCCCCCATTCACCGACTCCCTACCCTCCTTTAATGCCAACCCACCTTATCCCTCCATTCATTACCTTATCCTACCATTTATTACCTTACCCCTCCACTCAATGTTGCATTCCCCCCTGCATACGTAAAGTCTTATAATAAATAATTTAAAGTTATTAAGCCATTTAATTCATTACCCAAATCATTGAATGTGTTAAGTAATCAATTAATTAATTAATCGACATTTATTAAACAATAAATAATTAATTAATTAATATTATTAATAGTTAATCATTACTTAACTAATACACATTAAGACAATTAATTATTTAATTAACTATACTTAATAAACCCTATGCAACTATTTAACCAGGGTTGTTACATACACCCACCCTTTAGGAAACTTCGTCCCGAAGTTAAGGTATTTCATGATACAAAGGAAAAGAAACATGGTTCAGACATTCATAACAATTAACCGACATTATTAGTAAGTAAGCCAAGAAAACTCATACATACTAGTGTACATGTACAAGAAATGCATGTGTAGTTAGTACATACAAGTCTCGTGCATGTACTAATAATCAATAACTATCACCCTTATAGTAATTTATGTATGCATCCAATCCAATCAACAAGACTATTCTTTTATAAAAGACAATAAACCAATCAAATGTTTGCGAAATCCTTTAATTACAATTATCTAGTTCAACAATTTTCTTTAGACAACTGTGGTTTAGTTGCGTAATTATGAATATTCATATATACACATTTTCTTTTTAGAAGTGAAAAACAATAAATTCCACCATCAGACAAATCTCCATACTTTCTCAACTATTTCTACTCATCCTTCCTCCCTAACTTACTTTCATATTCATTCCTATCCTTTCTCTGCTGGACTATCTTGGAGCGTCAACTATATCGACCTAACTCCAAATAGAACCCGTAAGCGGAAGTGTCACTATCTTGACCAAGCTTCCCCAACAGGCAACTAACAGTCATCATCACACGTCTAGGGGAGCGTGAGATAACACTGTCCTCCCATGACTTCAGGTTTCGGAGGATACACGGTGGGAAATGCCTCCACCCCTCCTAATAGGACTAGGGTCCACACCCTACAATGGAATATGCAGTGGCACCGTGTTGCTGGGAGTTTTGTCATCGTTTATTCGGTTTTGGGCAGTCTCATCTCCTGAAATCCTGCACTGGTCCACATATCATAGCAATGTATCCAAACCAATATAATTTCACATACAAATATTCATATCATATTGTTTCTTGGCTAGTGGTCATGTCATCCACTTTCATCATTATTATCCCTTGGCTATTTCATAGCCCATAACCTGTAGATTAGTCTGTAACACAAACTCATACATTTCTATGCATTATCATCATGTAATTGCATACAATCATCATTTCAATTCGGTAT
>ML779418.1:751798-766062 GCA_009831015.1 Picea engelmannii
AATCATGTTATCGATTGGACTGTGATTCAGGTGGAACCAGAAGGTGTCCTGCAAGTGCATCCTGTGCGCATATTGGACAGGAAAAACAAGCAGCTCCGGAATCGAGCTATAGGGCTTGTAAAGGTCCAGTGGACCTGGTACGGCCCTGAGGACGCGACATGGGAGCATGAAGAAGTAATGCGGGCAGAGTACCCGCATCTTTTTGAAAATTTTGAAGGACACACAGAGGCAGTGTAAGTTGCACTGAGGACAGTGCAAAAATAAGGGGAGGGGGATTGTAGTGTCCCCAAGACCGAGCCCTGTTACAGATCATGTTTTATGCAAAGAATTGTAAATGTGTTCAATAGGCTGGTGATCCAAGTCTTGTATAAGTTGTAGGCTTATGTGTTTTGTTAGGCCAGGGAGCCTAAGTGTTGAAGGCCAGGAGCCTGTTGATGTACGTGTATGTATGCAGATCAATTAATAAAATAAAAACACCGCCAGTGCAGACCGACCATGATGAATGAGTGATGGGGGACTGAGCGTCCACAGAGTGGGCAAGGAACTAGGGGCTGGAAGATGGGAAAGGGGTTGAGTGATGAGCCTAGGGGCTAAGCCTAGGGGGTTTAGGCCTGGAATAATATTTTAATATTATTTCCTAAAAATCCATGGGCACATTATTTTATCCTAAGTCCTTTGGAAGGACCCATGATTCCCAAGTGGTGGAAGGAAGGTGTACGGATAGAACACATGTAATTCCCAGGGTGACAAGTGTCAACCCTGGTGCATGCAAATATAAGTCCTAAACTGAACCGTGGGTGGGGGATCTTCCTCCATTCGGACCCGAACCTCTGAGCGTTAAACGGAGTACGACCTCTGTCAGATATGCTGATTCATCTCTGAAGTCGTTAAGCCTGTGTTTGTCTAAAGAAACCATGTACACCCATGCTCCGAACTATGAGTCTGTGTCTCTTCTAGGCAACCCGGAAACGCATTCATGAACCGGAATCCCTGTGTTGGACTCGAGGCGAAGCATCCTGTGGTTGTATGGGAAATGTTGAGCTATCCTGTGCGTGGAGCCTATTCCGTAATCATCACCGCGAGATCATCCAATGATTGTTGAACCCTTTTTTGAAGCATTTGTCTGTGCTTCCTGTGGATTGTTGTGACCACGCAGTACTGGACTGCGTGAGGCTTGTTGGCCTGTGAGAGACTCCTCCAGGTGAGAGAGTGCGCAGAGGGAGAAGAGAACTCCTGGAAGGAACCCTGTAGCTGCCATAGAGCCCGGAGAATTCCGGTTCGATTTGTTCCTATAACCCAAGGTAAGGGGGACTGGCAGCCGAAGGATTGTCTAGGTGACAGAGAAGGTGCACTCTCCTGGGGTGGAACAGGCATGTGGGGAATGAGGGTCTGTGGGCAGTGAGTGTGGGAGATTCCTGGGAGAGCTTTCTTCCTGGTGTTGTGTATGTGCTATCTTCCCTGTAACCTCAGCCTAGCCTAGGATTCCTTGCCTTGGGGTGGAGCTCGGTCCCAGCTCAAGGGTGACCCACTGTTGAGCTGATGAACAGTTTGGTCTAAGGCTGGGAGGTTCGTGGAAGGCCTGCACTTGGTTGTGAATTCTACAGCTGCTCAAAGATAAGTATCTGAATTATGTTTTTATCACATTTGGCATGACTGTGTTGTTCATGTATCATGTTTTCTGCTATGTAAATGAGTTATTGTTGAATGCTATGGCTTGTTTAATTGTAGCAGTAACTCACCTGTTTTACTCTGAGAATTAAGTGTGTTTAATTGTGTTTAAATGCATGTGCTTATAATTCTTGTACCAATTATGTAAACATTCATGTATGGAATGGTAATTTAGGGGTTTGGAAACCTGGGTACTGAAAGGGTACACTACAGTAGCCACCCGATCAGCCCATAGGGCGAATTTAAGCTTTGAGTTCCAAGCTCTTTGATTGTCTTCCAACAACCTTTTGATGATTCTTATTAAATTTTTGTTGGAGGACTCTGCTAAACCATTTCCCTGCGGATAATATGGGGTGGAGTGAATCAGCTTAATCCCGAACTGCTCACAGAACTTGGCTAATGGCTCAGAACCGAAAGCGACTGCATTATCAGTGACAATTTTATTTGGGCAGCCGAACCTTGTGATGAGGTCCTCCAAGAATCCAATGATTACCTTGTGGGAAGCACTCCTAGTGGAAATAGCTTCAATCCATTTGGTAAAGAAATCTGTAGCAATCAGGATCCACCTATGTTGCCCCCTGGAGGGAGGGTGGATTTCTCCAATGAAATCTAGGCCCCACTGTTGGAAAGGCCCTGAAACCACCACCGGATTTAATGGCAAAGACTTGAGCTGCTGCTTTCCTCCGAATTTTTGACATTTGATGCAGGCTCTGACCCTTTTGCAGGCATCAGTAAATACGGTAGGCCAGTAGTACCCAGCCCTGAGGATTTTGTGGGCTGTGGCTCTCCAGAAATGGTGCCCTCCACACAGGTCATTGTGAAATTCAACTAAGATCCTCTCGGCCTCTGGTGGACTAAGGCATTTTAAAAGCACTCCCAGGGGGTCTTTCCAATATAACACTTGATCGATTAGGCAGTACCTGACTGCTTTGAGCTTTAGAGCTCTGGATTTGCTCTTTTGCAGGACGTCTGGAGGTCGCAGCTCCTGCAAAAAGTATATGACATCTTTATACCAAGTACATTGAGCCAACGGAGGCTCCCTTTGATGGTCTACGTTAGGCAGTCGATCCTGCTGAATACCTGAGCATTTGTTGATGAAACTTATTCCCAACGCTTGGCAGTTTGCCTCAGCCAACAGCTTGGCTAAACCTTGCCCTTTGATCAATTTGGTGGGCCTTATTTCCAAGTCAAACTCCAGGATTTTGGCTATCCGTTTACTCCTTCTCCCGTCTATGTCAGGCTGAATAAGAATATCTTTAACAGCAGTCGAGGGGACATAGGCGATGATCTTTGACTGCAGGATGTAGGTTCTAAAGGCTTTGAGAGCTTTCACTATAGCATAAGCTTGCTTCTCCATAGTGTCATACCTGACTTCGACATCCCTCAATGCTCGGCTAAAGTAAGCAATAGGTTGGTCTAACCCACTGTCATTTGTCTGTAATAGAACAACAGCTATTGTGTCAGGTGAAGCAAAGGAGAAAATAAGGAAATCCTTTGAGTAGTCGGGATTGATAAGAACAGGAGCTTCAGTCAGGGCTTTCTTGATTTGTTCGAAGGAATGTCGCGATTGAGGGGTCCACCTTACTTCATTTTCTTTCTTTAACATGGCTGTTATAATATTTACCTCCTCAGCGAAGTTAGGCACAAACCTCCTTAGGAAATTAATTTTACCAAGGAAAGATTGGACCTCCTTCTTAGACCTCGGGATTGATAAGGCTTGTATCACCTCAACTCTGCTGGGATCAATCCTGACTCCTTCTGTTGATACTATGTGGCCTAGTAGCTTTCCTTCCTTCATGGCAAATAGAGATTTATTGGGGTTTAATGAAATGTCAAACTTTCTGCATTTCAAGAAAACTTTCTCGAGATGACGACGGTGTTCTACATCAGATCTTGAAAATATTGTGATGTCATCCAGATAAACGACCACAAATTTGTCCTTTTCCCCAACGAAAGCTATGTCCATGGCACGCTGGAAAGTCGCCCCCGCATTCATTAGTCCAAATGGCATCTTGGCCTACATGAATGTCCCCCATGGAGTGGTGAATGTTGTCTTTTCCCTGTCTTCAGGCAGAACAAAGACCTGATTGTAGCCAGAGAAACCATCAATCATGGACATCCTGGAAGCTCCTGTCACCCTCTGCAGTATATGTTCCATCTTCGGCAAGGGGTAGTTATCCTTTCGTGAGCTTCTATTTAGGTTTATGAAGTCTACACAAAGTCGGATCTCTCCATTCTTTTTCCTTACTGGCACCAAATTAGCCACCCATTCTGAATATCTCAGTGGAACGATGATTTGAGCTTGAAGCAACTTCTTCACTTCTCTCTCCATGATAGGTAGCAGCATGGGATTGATCTGCCTCAACTTCTGCCTGAATGGCTTTGCCTCCTCCTTTAATGGAATTTTATGCTCTATGACTGAGGTGTTGTAGGTTTTGAGGTCCTCGTAGGTCCATGCAAATACATCAGCGAATTTCCTTAAAAGTACACTATATTCGGACCTCTATTCCTCTGCCAGATCTTTTGACAATTTGACATACTTGGGCTCGCTCTCGGTTCCAATGTTGCATTGAATAGTATCAGCATCCTCCTCTGAGACCTTTCCTTTTATCGATACATCATTACTATCAAACAACCTTTCCAAAGGAACGAGTCCCCTGTGAATATGGTTGTTGGGCAGTTGTACAATGTCATGCCCTGCAATCTTATTCAGAAGATTACCCTTATCGGGCTCTTCCTTTGAGATGACATCTTGGTCTATGTGCATTTCTGAAAATTCCTCAACAGTCTCCAAGAACCTCTTGACCTCAAGATCGTCCTCGAATACCTTCGAATGTTTGACGTTGTCAGGTATGGAGGGTTTGTATTTTACTTCCACATCATATCTGAATTTGGGTGGCAGAGGTACTTTGAAATTGCTAGCCGATGCAGCCAAGGAATCTGCCAAGGTGTTCTCCTCTCTGGGGATGAAAGAAATATTAAATGCCAAGAAGAAATTGTCCACAATGTACCAGACCTCATTCCTGTAACTCCTAAGTCGAGGATGCTTAGCTTGATAAGCGCTCTTGACCTGCTGAACCACCAACTCTGCATCATCGAACACTGCTACTTCCTGAATTCCCATTTCCCTCACAGCCCTTAGTCCCAGAACAAGAGCCTCATACTCTGCCACATTGTTGGTAGCTTCAAATTCTAATTTGTATGACAGAGATATGGTTTCCTGAGCAGGGGACACAAAAGCCACTCCAGCTCCAGCACCTTCTCGAGAGGAGGCTCCATCAAAGAACATTTTTCAGATTTGGGTGATGGAGAGAGGAACTTTGGGGGAAACAGTGGGCTATTTTCTGAGTCTCAGAGGCGGTTCTGGGGCATGGGTGAGCTGCAGTAAACTGGAGCCTAAATCTGTGTCTAAGGAAAAAATAGGATGGTTGGTGGGATTGGCTTCATCACTGATAATATAGGCCAATTGAGCTTCCCTGTACAGTCTTCTATGCTCTCCTCTGAACACTGGGATAGTAGCATATATGAGGTCCATCTGCAAGGTCCCCCCCAGCCTTTTTATCCAATATATTGATAACAACATACCGAACTTGGGGGGAACATCAGCTACTACGATATCCATGACCACACTTTTCATAGGCAGTTGAAACAAGGTGACAACCAGGTCTTTAATAACTCCAAGACATTGAACTCTCCTGGAGTCAAAAGAATAGAGGTCATGATAGGCTCTGGTAACTTCTAGTCCCAACTCTTCCATGACAGTTTTGGGCATGAGGTTGTGAGAGGCCCCTGAATCCATCAAGCAGTTGTGCAGCACTTTGTCATGTATGTTCAGGGATGTCTAGAAGGGAGGAGATGAGTCATCTCTGTCTTCTACCATGGGACCTAGGATGACTGTTGGATTTTCATCTTGGAGGTTTATGGAGTCTGTAGGAAGGTTGGAGGCTTCAGACTGTAAAATCTCAGAAAAGCGCTTCTTGAATTCTCCATGCTTAATTAAAGTATTTTGATCTTTTGAATCTCATGTTCAAAATTAAAGGAGGCTGTCGGTTTTAGAATTTCTTTTATTTCGAGAACATGATTATGGACAATGGGAGGAGGGGTTTGAGCTTTCTTACCTCTATGACCATTTGCTACTTCATTAGCAGGTCTCTCTTCTCTAATGGACTGCTCAGGAATGTCAGGCGCTGATGTCTTTTTATCAGACCTTAGGTTGTACCTGCCTCGGCTGCCACTAGCCTTGTCTGCCTTGCTTAGTTCGTTCAGCTGATTATCCATGAGAGACTCCTCGTATGCTGATTGAGTGAGATGAGGAAAAGGAGGAGTGTCTTCTAAGCAGTGAATTTCAGGATCAAGTTTATCTGTTTCTCCTTCTTCTCCCTCAGCCACAAAATTGTTTTGAAAAGGGGCCTGAATTTCCTGGTCTTCTCTGTCTCTTCCCTTCTCTCTTTGCACATTCGGGGGAGTAAAATTGTTCGGCCTCCTGAAACCTCCCTTGTTTTCGGTGATCTGAGGGCCTTTATATGCTTGCCTCCCTTCCACTCTCATCCTCTCCATCTCTGCAGACAAAGACTTCACCATCTTGGTCAGTTCATCCACTTGAGGGTGGGGCACCAATGATCCAGAGGTCGAGGCTTCTGACCTTCCCTTTCTTCTGTCTGTGTTGGCCTTGCTCCTCAATCTGTTAGCTGCTAATATGTTGGATTCCACTTCTATGGCCGCATCTTGCATTTGGGCTAAGGAGGTGGCTCTTCTTTCTCTCAACAAAAGGCAGAAATCAGGGTCGAATGCACTAGCATAGGAAATTTGAGCAGAGGCTTCTGAGGGCTTTATCTCTGCAGGAATCTTGTTATACATCTTGTTAAATCTTTTGGAGAAGTCAGAGACCGACTCTCCTTCCATCTTCTTCAAAGACCCAAATTCTGTCATATAATACATGAAGTCCTTCCTATCTCCCCACTGCCTCAGGAAAGCACTATCCAGAGCTTCAATCCCAGCAATAGATCCTGGAGCCAATCCTCTAAACCACTTCCTTACCTCACCATCCAAGCTCTGGACAAAAACTCTCATCCAGACATCTTCATTTTCAATGTTGAGGTTGTCTGCATAACTGTAAAAAGCAGCCAGGTGCTCTTCAGCAGTTATGTCTCCTTCCCCAGTGAACTTGGGCATGTATTTCAAGTAATCCCCAGCAGGAAGAGGATTCACAGGATGGGGTAGGATTAAAGGAGCATATATGGCAGCGACTATGGCATCCATTCTATTCGGAGGGGGATTAGCACCGGCCATAGGAATGTTAGGTGGGGGGAGAGATGGGAGGAGAAGGAGTTCGCGAAGGGGTTATTGAGGGTAAATCCCGGAGTGGGGTGGGAAACAAGAGGTGATTCAAGGAACAGGCTACCGAGCTCCAGTCGGTAGGTTCTCCTTCCTGTGCAGGAGTGGGGAGTTCTTCTGAGGTTGGGGGTCTATGCCAAGGTACAACTTCAAAGGGGAGGGGAGTGACAAAGTCTTGTCCCTCTGGTCCCGGACCAGGAGAGGAAAACTCAACAGGAACACTCACAAAATTTAAGAAACGGTCAACTGCAGAGACAGGCCTGTCAAATAACTGCGGAGGAGAAAAAGGAGCTCCAACAGAAGGATATGGTGGATTACCTGGTTCGGTGATGGACGCTTCTTCTTTAGAGGCCTTTCCCTTTCTGAGCACCGCCTCTGGATCGGTTTCAGGTGTAGCTAGAGGCAGTTGTGGCTGAGACCGCGTATGTCTGCCTCTGAAAGCCACAATTATCATAGCAGGTTCTCCCCAGCGGAGTCGTCACAATGGAGTCGCCAAGTGAAAATTAGCAATCCTGAAAGGCTCTGTTAATCCGATGCACTTTCGGATTCAGAGGCTCAATGTCGTTCTACTCAGGGAAAATTTTCAATTCCGTCCCCGGCAGCGGCGCCATAAATGTTAGCGTCATAAGTCACTCCTGGATTGCTTGCAGGAGCAGAGCCCAACGCCCATCAGTTTTATGTCATGATTTGTTTATAAAGGGTGATCAAATGGAGATAATGGCTCTAGGAAATATCATTCTAACTCAGGGACTGAGTCTGGTACGTAAAGAATGAAGGAGGTCTGGAATCCCAACTTCAGCCAGTGGGTTGATTTAAAGTTGAACAGGTGGAAGACTTAGGAGAAAGTGAACAAACAGCTATGGGCATCAGGCTTGCGGCGGTTTGTAGGGGAAAAACTCTGAAAGCAGGATCTTCCTGGTTCAGGGCTTCAAGAAACTGAAAGGGGACTTGACTAGATCCTCCAATTCCAAGTCATTCAACGTTAAAGAAATCACAGAAATCGATTAGAGGCTCCGTAACTATTACAGTGATCCATTACAACATCATCCTATAATAGCTACAGCTCGAATGGATCCTCCAATTTCGAGTTGCTCTAACACAGTGTAAACAAAAACATGAGAGAAATTGGCATTCATAAGGCAAGAAGTCTCTAGAGTTCATACATAACCAGAACAACAATGCTTCATTAAAACTTTACAACCAGGGAGCTCAGCTCAACCATCGATACCTTCAAAAAATGGCAGAAATGCCTACATATACTCGAAACAAAAACATTGGGCGCTAAATCGAGACATCACATTGAAGGCATTACGTCTTCACATTTACGGCGCATGCAGTCTCTGGACATCCATGGACTTCAGTCAGACGCAATCGTGCTCCAGAGGACCTTTGAAAGAATTGACACGCTTACAGTCAATTCCGGACTTTCCATTTATGGGGGAAACGATGTTCAACCACCATTAACTACCGCAATAACTGCTTCACTGAGATTGAGAAAGACCCCGGTCAACTCTGTATCAACAGGACATGGAGGCCTTCGTGATGACTGGGAGACTTGACACGGAGTGATGGACGGATGGTGACCAGGCAGGGGTAGTTGGACACGCTCGATACAGATATGGGATGAGGAGAGGCCACATGATCGGATGGGTAGAGGGAAAGTGATAGGGCAAACGCACATGGCAAGATCCACGAGCTTTGAAATGTACGAGTCGGATGAAGGAGACACAGGGACCAGGAAGAAATTATGAGTTGGCATGACATGGGAATAGGACGTGGCAGCCAGGAGGCACGTGATGAGGCTTCGGATTTTCGGGGATTCGGGATTCGCGAGTTTGGGATGCACGGATTCCTTGCCTCTGGAAACCCCGATATCCCGATGTGCGATGAGCTCCTCCTCTATGGGTTAGCCCTCCTGGCTATTCTATGATCCATAAGGCTTCCCACTATATGACCGGAGCCAAACCTTTGACGGGACTTGCGCGCCAACTGTATTCCATTATAGTCCTCAGCCCCGTCGGGAAATCGTGTATTGGGATATCGCGATTTTTGTTGCCATGTGCGCTGGACTTTCGGTTCCCCGATCCCCGACTCTGCGGGATCTTTCACCACGTGTCTCTGTTGACGGACGACTCTGATCTTCTCGGTGCTTCTGTGGGCCCAAATTCCCGGACGCTCTCGGCACTTCGTGTTTCGCGAAATAACGGAGCTGCTCTTTGTGTGTTGGAGTCGCGACGGGCGAAACGCTGAGATGGCCAGCCCTTGCGACACGTGCCACTGGATCGAACGATCTATCTTCAGCCTCCGAACAGAAAAGACTTCTTAGACGCTAAATGTCAAGTAAACGGGAAACTCCGAGATCCCGTTAACCGTTGATCTACTTTGTGAACGGATCTTTGTTGCCGATGGCAGAACTTCGCCTGCTCGCTTGACTTTGTTACTTGGAAAAAACAAATTCTCCCGAGCTGCGCTCGAGCAATTTGTGCAACTCGCGGACTCGCATGCTTCTCGAATCCATGACAAGAATAATAGCTAACACACCCCAAGGTGAAACACTGGGCCTTATTATACCTAAGTCCAGTAACTCTTTCAACTTCATTTGCAACTCACAAAGTTTCGGTGTTGTCATCCAATACGAAGTTTTGGAAATTGGTTCTGCACCAGGTTTTAGCTCAATAGTAAAATCGAGCTCCCTCTCAGGAGGTAACCCTGGTAACTCATTTGGAAAAACATCCTTAAATTCTAACAATATCGGGCACTGATCTAATGAGGGTCCCTTCCTTTCATTCACTACTTCCACTACATATAGTCGACACCCTTGCCTCAAGCATCACTTAACCTTCATAGTTGAGATAAAGCGTAATGACACCTTTCTATGTACACCCTGGATATCTACTGGTCTTCCTTCATCGTCGACACAAAGCACCTTTTTTGCGAAACAATCTACCAAAGCTCGATGAGCTTCTAACCAATCCATTCCAATGATTAAGTCATACGCCCCGAGAGCAGTGACGTATACCTTCAACCTGGTAGTACACACTCCCAGGTCTATTATACAATTATCAACACTAGGTCCTACCGCTTGTTTTTCCCCTGAAGCCATCTCGACTTGTTTAAAGTCATCGTGCTCGTAGGTTGCCAACCCACTCTTTTCTAGTGCAGATGGTGAAATGAAACTATCTATAGCACCATAATCAAATAAAATCTTAATGTTGATATGATTTAGCGTACCTGATGACTCCACCACCATGGATTGATGTTCTGTCTGGCGATTATTAAGCGTTGCATAAATCTGGTGGCTGCTACTTTCTCTTCCCATCGGGGCCTTTCCTTCTCTATGCACAAATCATGATTGTAACTCTGGGCAGTCACGCTTGTAATGGGGTCCTCCACATCCCCAAAAGGTAACACGAGATTGAACCTGTGCACTATTCTGTGACTGTCTCTAAAATGAGTTCCTTCCCCTGGAACCCCTGCCCCTGTTGGTTGTTCCCTGAGATGGTCGTGGACCTGCCTGCGTCGTTGGTGATGAACAAGATGTTGCACTCGCTGCCATTGAAATCCCTGCGGCTACTGTCCTTGGTGCGAGTCTGTTACCATATGGAGGTGGCCTTGAGCCCCCTCCCTTGGGAAATGTCCTAGGGGCCTTCCCTACAAATCTAGGACGATGCGGAAAGGTCAGTCTCATACCTCCAATTAAGTTCAAGTGTTCCTCTACATAACGTGCATTTTCCACAGCTTCCGCTACTGAAGACGGTTTCCACATCCGCACCATAGCCCTTATCTTAGGGTTCAACCCATAGACAAAGTGTTCTGCCTGTCGTTGATCATTATCCATATATGAAACATACTTGACCAATTCCATAAACCTAATCTCATATTCCTCTACGGTTCTATTTCCCTGTACTAAGGCATGAAACGCTCCTACATGTTGTTCCTCATAGTAAGTTGGCGGATATTTCCTTCGGAACCTCTCCTCGAAAAGTTCCCAAGATACGGTGTCTGGGGTAAGGTGCAGTTGCTTCTCTAGGTTGCCCCACCAGTTCAAGGCGTTATCTCTTAACTAAAAAATCGTTATCTTCGCCTTTAAGGTGGACACATAGTCCCTTAAGGCAAAACACCTTGTCGTGCCTTCCAACCATGCTTTTGCACGTTCACTGGCGCGACCCATGGCAAACTCCAGAAGTTTGATCTTCTGCAGTTCTCTAGTGATGTCTTCGGGTGGAGGTCCTCCCCCTGAATCCCTCGACGCTTCTGGATTACCCATTCCAGATGATGGGGGTTCCACTTTGATCCCTGCTTGTTGTCGCCCCTTTAAAGTCTCATTTATGGCCTCCAAAGAGCGCAGTATGAGAGCTAGTTCGGGCGATGGTGGCGGCGGCGCTGGCGGTGTTGGCGGTGCCTGCGACGATGCTCCTCTGCCTTGATTCCCTCAAGTCCTAACCATCCTGTATGATTTAACCTGCATCAACCAAAGTTGTTAGGGTGAGTTCAAGGACGTTTCTCATTGCGCAACTTAACTAGAAAACAGGGTTAGGTGTAAGTTTCTTTTTACTTGTCTGTAAACAGATGTTACTGTCTTTAGGGGAGGTGGATAGGTTAGGGCTAAAGCGTCTAAGCTTGATTTCTTCGCCTAAGAAAACTATTGACTCCCTCGCTCGGTAGCTATGCTAGCTTTGCACCATACTAGCCAATTTCTCTAACTTACCTGCCTAGTGCGCATGAAGCCCCCTACCGCTTATCTTGTTCTAAATCCTTATACTTTGCGTTTACAACTAATTAAGGTGACTTCCAACCTAATGTCGATGAAATGAGTCTAAGGTTATCCTTCGATGCTTGACTCATGAGCTTTCCTTGGCACGTTGTACATATGCATTGAATTGTGTGTCTCGGTGGCTGCAGGTGCGAGTCTTGAGGATTGTAGAGTGGCTTTCGAGCATTGGATCTTAGCGCTTGGCTTTGACTGGTGGAATGGAATGGAGGGACTTGGTGCTTGGCTCAGTGGTTGAGGGCACGGAACTCAGTGTTTGATTAACATGGATAATTGGAGATTATACTTCGGGATAGTATTTTATGACTATTAATTTATTCATGTATAAGAATTTATTTTATAACGACTCATGTGTGGCGCATTGGTGTTTGGTTGTTTCTTAAGGCTTGGGCGATGGGTGGTCGTGGGTTCAAAACCCATAGACTCCAAAACATTTCAATTTTTTTTCTAACTTTATTTATTAATATATTTTTTTATATATTATTATTATTATATCTTCTTTTTTTTTAAGTACATTTTTTAAAAATATTTAAAAGAAATTTAAAAGAATTAATAAAATAAAAATAAAATAAGAGGAATGTTAAAAGAAATTAAAAATAATTAAATAATTTTTTTTTTCATTTGAAGTCGGGCATCATGGGTGCATGAGGCCCACGTGCCCTTCTCCCCAGGGTTCTCATTTACTAAAAAAAAAAAACCTACACGCTCAAACAACAACAAAAAAAAAACCCTACACGCACTCTATAATGCTCCTTACCTCCTCTACCACCTCTCCCTCTTCTGCAACATCGACCAAGGTTTTCTTCTCCCTCACTCTGCAATGGCTGCGTTGTGGACTCACACACAGAAGGCCTGGTGTTGTTTGGTGTTTATTTTTTTTTGGCTCTTCTTCCATTTATTAGTTCTTTCATGCTTGAAATGACCTTTAAGTGCACTAATTTAAGCACGGTTTGGTTATTTGGCTACTCTTGTAGAGACTTTGGAGTTTTTTTTTTTGAAATCTCCTTAAAACTAACTAATTCTTGCAGTAATAAGTTAATCAGGACATATATTCTTTATTTCTCCTGTTGTAAACGCTGGGCTGTGGCGCAATGGTAGCGTGTCTGACTCCATATCAGAAGGTTGTGTTGTTAATACTCTCATGGTTGGGCCTGCGAGATATTGCGCTAGGCTGGTGTTGTATGTTGATGCCATGTGCAAGGAAACAAGCCCCACGGGCTCCTCCCTCATGGTGTTGGGTTGGTGTTGTATGTTGATTAATATAATGGTTTTCATTGGCTTTGTAGCTTGATTGTTAAGTTTTTTTTGTACTGGTGCGCAACGCACCTCACTCTGCCCCCATGGGCTGCTCCTCCGTGTTACTTGTGTTTGGTGCTGGCATGCTTGGGCTCTGGCTTGCATGTTTTTGTTGACCAGTGGTTGCTCCTCCGGGTGGCTCACGCGTGGTTTGAGTGTTGGCGCTTGGTTGTTTTTTTTTGTTTATTATAAATTTTTTTTGTGTGTGTGGAGCACGCAGCTCCTCTACCATGGCTCTGTGCTTCTGTTGGGCTGTGTGTGACCTGGGATGTATGGTTTGGCATTCCGCTCTATATATGGTGGGTTTGGCATTGTGCTCTGTGTATGGTGGGTTTGGCATTGCACTCTGTGTATGGTTTATGTCTTGTCTTGTGCTTGCACTGGGCTGGGACACGTTGTGAAATGTAGAAGCCCCCGTGGGCTCCTCCTTCATGTGGCTTTGCTCGGTTCTTAGTCCGCGGCTCCTACCCTACGTGTTGAGCACAAACGACTCATGGGTTTGGCACTTGGTTTTGCAGGCCGCGTTGTGTAGGTGGACGCATGTGCAAACACTATGCTCCTCGCGAGCTACCCTCCATGTGACTTGCGCTGAGTGTTGACTCTTGTAAGTGGTGGTTTTGGTGTTGGACTTCGACAATTGGTGCTTGAAATGTAGACTTTGGTGATGGTGATCTAGCTTGGTAATGCTAACCTGTGTGTTGTACGACTGCAGGTGCGCTTTGATTCACGTGTTCTAGGAGGGTCGTTGGTGCATCTCTGAGGGGGATGATGCCTCTTTCTTGGTAGATCGTGTGGTTGTAATATATCAGGAGCGGCCACATCACATTGACAAGGAGTCTCTGCATAAATCCATGTGTTTTGAGGAGGGTTAAGTCCCATATTTGTTGAACAGTAGGGTTGGAGGTGAAATCGTGAGGCTAGGAGGGCCTTGGAGCCGACTTTGTTTATTGTATGTTGGTAGTTATTATTGTTGTCATTACAACCACTCGATTGTGTGCATTAGGGGGTATTACAACTGTCATTACAACCATTAGTTCTTGTATTTACCTTCGACTTTGGTTGCAACTTTCTATTTTATTCTTGTTTTCACACAAAATACATATTAGTCATAATTATTCCAACAATAGAACTATAAATGATATCAATTTTTGGAAGGCAGTAGTTCAACAAGACTAGCTACACTGAAATGAACTAA
>ML779418.1:766151-792874 GCA_009831015.1 Picea engelmannii
ATCTATGTAAAAAAAAAATGGTGCTTGGCTTGCAGGTTAGGCGGAGGTGGAGTTGGAACTTGGATTTCCATCTAATTAAAGGGTTTCAAGGTCGTTTAAATTTCTGGGTGGGTACAATTCCATTCCTAAGTTGGGTAGGCGGGTAGGTAGGCCCTTAAGGCTCCAATGCTTCAAACTGAAGCTCTGATACCATGTGTAGAGACCTAATTTAATTAAGCCTAGTAAAATTCATAAAATTAAACATTAAGATTATTCAGCATAAGCAATAAGCCATTTCATTCAGCATATAAGCAACATAAATTAAATTTATGAACAACAATCTAATAAATTGCATAGCAGAATATAGATACCTCTGGTTGATGCTATTATCCCAATATCTGGTTGTCCTCTCTACTGCTTTGCCTAGCCTGATGCTCTGACCAATCCCTACCCAAAACCGACTAACCACCCAGCCAGCTAGGAGCAGCCTTTCCGGCTCCCTAGCTCCATGATTTCGTGAGGATTCCTAGCCCCCGAGCCCAAAACTCCCAGCAACCTGGTGCCCCTTGCAACGGTTCATCCAAACTCCAAAACCAAACTCCCCCAAAACCAGAAAAATATCCAACAACAGAAATACAGTCCTGTCCTCCCAATTTTTCATAATCCCCTTCCCGCAAGCCTCTGCCTAGTCATATCTCCCCCCATTCACCGACTCCCTACCCTCCTTTAATGCCCACTCACCTTATCCCTCCATTCATTACCTTATCCTACCATTTATTACCTTATCCCTCCACTCAATGCTTCATTCCCCCCTGCATACATAAAGTCTTATAATAAATAATTTAAAGTTATTAAGCCATTTAATTCATTACCCAAATCATTGAATGTGTTAAGTAATCAATTAATTAATTAATCGACATTTATTAAACAATAAATAATTAATTAATTAATATTATTAATAGTTAATCATTACTTAACTAATACACATTAAGACAGTTAATTATTTATTTAACTATACTTAATAAACCCTATGCAACTATTTAACCAGGGTTGTTACAGCATGGACCAACTAATGACTAGTGAAAGGGGCCAACATTGAAGTTTTTGCAAACTGTGCTTACTCTAAAGGAGCTTCTCTTGGTTTTGAGAATAATTTATTCTCTACTCAACAAGGCCAACCATTTGAAGGTGGAATATCATTTGGCCTCTTACCCTGCCACCTCACATCACTCTCAATTCTCCATACCAAATCTATCTAGTGGAAAATAAATGACATTAACATAATATCATACAACATAGAAAATGACATAAAATGTAGCAAAACATAAATTGTAGTAAAAAATTGAATCATCTTGAACTACGTTTCAACAATTTAATATCATTAATCTTCTTATTCATCCAATTCAATATATGATTCATTGGGGTTAGAACTGTTGAAAGGATTGACCATAACAACAACATCATCAATATCATCATCGGTAACATCATCATCAATATAATCATGGAGAACATCAGTAACTACATCTTTAACTTCTTCTTCTAACACATCTACTTGGTCCTCTGCATCATCTTGTTCATCTTATTCATCATCATCTTCTTCCTATACAATATATTGTACATGCCTTCCTCTTGGCTCATAACATATGACCAACTCACTTTACCTAACACATGTGAGTAAAAGACCCACTCATATTGACTTAGAAGGACATAAGGTTATATACCCATCTCTAATAACCTTGTGTTAATCATGGTATATCCATTAGCATGCTCAATAACATTTTTATTAGGATATCGTTCATTCATCTATAACTTGTACCAATTGACCTTGAAGAGAACTACTTTGATGGATTTCAACTCTTACTCAAGTATATCTTCCAAAAAGACACAATATCTATTTTCAAATGCTTTTGGATGCCTGTCAGTACTAGAGGAAATATTAGTAACCTGAAAAAATACAATTATCCCACAATCAAAGGTTTTTTTCTTATCATCCAACTATTTGATGTGAAATCTTTGACCATTGCACCACATAGCCCTATGGTGTTTCACCTACAATATACTTAACATGTTAAAAAACACATGTTTGATTGATAAATATATTTAGGCCGAGTTAATATTTTGATGGAAAAAACACAACACATATAATATTGGAAATTAATGAATAAAATGTGGGTAATTATTGCATGTCTATCTTTTGCACCATATAAATCAACTTCTTGAATGTTGATTTATAAACACCTCTTCTAAACTTTTTGAATGTCGAAATATCATTCTAGGACCACATATTGGACATGCAAATTCACCCTTTGTTTGAAGACTTGCAAGATATGGAATAATGTCAATACTGGTATACCAAGCAATTATTTAAAAACAATGCATGATATTTCCATAAAACTATATATTGTTAGTGCGGTGTTTTACATACCAAAAAAATGTGTAAGCCTTAGGGCATCATGAATTGTCCATGTAATTATTCCATGGAATTGAAATTGTTTTTTCCCTACTAGTTTGAGATGGCGTGCATGGTCATGCCAACCCATAACTTTAGCAGCACATCTATAAGAGGCTCAATATATACATCCATATATTTAAATTGGTACCCACCTAATCATTTGAAAACACATATTATTATCTTTTACATATAATAAATTGTGTAACAAACAAGAAAAAGAAAACATTATGTGGAAAACATTATTGTAAACAAATACCTAGAACATTCATTGCCAACATTGTGTGCTCTTTCTTTATTAACATGAAAGGAAAAAGATTATTGTTTATCACAAAAATAGGCCACAATGAGTAAACATACCCGAGCTCTCCAAGTGGATTGACACCATCAACTGCCAATGAAAGCTTAAAAATATGAGGTTCTTCTTTAAAAACCGACCATCTTTCCTCAATGCCCTCAATGAAGTACCATTTGTAGGCATTAACATAACACCATCTTCACTTCTCTTCCATGCACGATAATCTATAAATTATGATATGTTTTTGCACTAGAACAATCGTTGGAAATGTGGAATTATGGAAATATGACGAAGAACCTTGCGGGGCACTTTATTTGTTACTTGATCAATTCAATATCTATTGATTTCACATTGAGGGCATTCCAACTTTGTTGCATGTTGTCCATATTACATAATAGGATCAATAGGACATGCAACTATATCTTTCATAACGAGATATAATTCTCGGTATGTATGAGGTAAAGTATTAGACAATGATAGGATAAAATCACCTAACAATCTATGACACTCAAAAACAATTTTTTGTAGTGAATATTTGTCACTAATGCATCTTTTATACAATTAACACTTAGAAGCAATTTATTATGTATGAAGAATTATATTGCCTACCTCAAGATTTGTCATGTATGAAGAATTATATTGCATACCTTAGGATGTGTGTGAGACATGTGTTTGACAAACTGTTCAATACCTTCAAGTTACCATTAACAAAACAACAAAGAGAAGATTTGTCCTTGAGTATTCATTGACGATTTTTGTGCCTTATCAATCAAAGGTACATCATGAATATCATAAAAGTTATCATGCATTGGAGAAAAGGTGTCATGGATCAATCTATTATCCTGTCATTCTCGGTCATATTATTATCATTTTCTTCCATAGGATTAACTTCACCTCTATCCATTCCATCTCCATTAGCATGTTCACCAATATTTCTACTATAATTTAATTTTGGCACATCCGTAGACAATTCAAGCCTATGATGCTTTTTCTTTGTAATTACAAACAATAAAATATTTTTAGTTTTATATCAAATATTAAAATGACATAAATTTTTACAACAATAATAAAAACATATAATGAATAACTTACCTAAGGGTGATATTCATTTCCCCAATCAAAGTTCCAAACTCGCAACAATTTTTGTTAGCCGATTTCCTTAGATTCTTCTCCTTTGTATTCCATTGCACTTTATGCAAAGGCAATAGCATTTACCATCACCATATTCCTCCTTTAACCTAGCAATGATCCTCAAAGTTTCCTCTTTTGATGACATTGTTAACTATCATAACAAAATCCTCTGAAGCAATATTAGTACAATATAAGAATACATTCAAAAATTTCAATGCATAGAATTCAAATTTGTTTTCAAATTGTTTACTTGAAAATAGTTCTAATTATGTAGAGAATCCAAACTTTGTAGAAAAAAATGCATCTTGAAAGTAGATAGAAAAACATTGTTGCAGTCGTCGAAAGTATGAAAAAAAATTGTTATAGGCAACAAAAGTATCACATAATTGTTGCCATATCTCTTAGGGTATAAATATGTTTTATGATGACATTGGAATTCCAACATTATTTAAAAAAAATCAAATTTGTTGACTATGTTGATAGCTTACTAACAATCTATTTTTTGGTCTCATGTGAACACATTGTTGTCATTGGAATTTTCATGACAAAGCATTGAATTTGTGACAAGATGATTTTTTGTTGAAATATTTACATATATGCGGGTAAAATTGAAAAAAGTACTATTTTTTCAATAATTTCACAAAATTTGCAATGTCATGAACCATTTTTACCATCAACATAGAAAACTAATGCCGGATTTTGCATCCAAGTGTAGTAGTGCCTCTATTTATTTGTATAGTTTTAGAGATAGAGATAATTGAATCCATGATTGATTTGGTAGGGTTCAGAAGGGAAGATGAGAGAGTGTGAATTGACAATGGTTTATTCTCATTATTAGAGGAGAACATTTTGTGGAGGAATTGGTGATGGAAGGAGGGAGGATGCACAAGATGGGGAGAGGTGGGCCTTGATTCATAAAGATTTTTGGGTTTTGAGCTCAAAATTTGAATTTGGAGAGAATCACTTCCATGTTTGAACATGAAGCATTGTATGTCTCCTACCTAAATTCATACTTATTCACATCTTTGACTAAGAGGATCAAATTCCATTTACACTATTATGACCAAAATATGTTCATGTCAATGGAAAATTGCTTGTTACCGATCCATTGGTGTAGTTAAAGGATGTGATCTCAAGTATTGTAAGACAAAAGGATTGATGTTGTTAGGGACCTAACCCCTCATAGATAGAATAATATGTTTTTATGTAATAAATGCCAACATTAGTAAATAAGGCCTATATAATAATGTGAACAAGTCTAATGTAACAACACTTAATAGAATTTTTTTCTTCTAGAAAGATCTTCCTCTAGAATGTTCTTTAGAAGATAGAATTAGTATAAATAGAAGTAGAAGGTGTGGGAAAGTTTTGTCTTGAGAATTATTGTAATATAGATATGATCTGTTGGAGGTTTCCCCCTTGAAGAGGCAAGTGAACTTGGCTTTCTATCAATAAAGGTATCATTGTTGATGTTGTTATTCTCTCTATTTTGTTGTTTCGTTGGTATTTGCTGCACTATTTCTATTTCTTCTTATTATAATACATTTGGTACCTTAAAAGTGGTATCATAGCACTTTACTTTGAAGAAATTGTGGGAATTTTTTTTCCAGGGTAGAGACGTGTACTGTTGGCATCTTTAAAGCATAGAGATATGTCGTTCAATGGGTAAAATTGTGGTTGGGAAATACTACACATAGGAAATACAAATGGTTTCATGGGGTTACTCAAAACAAACATTTCACCTTGTTGGAAACCTCTGTAACCCTTGTTGGTACCCCTTCAAGTAGTACCACATTAGACATAATTTGTAGATGACCATCACTCCTACATACTGTCAGGTATGTCGGGAGTACCCTACGTCTCCTAAAACCATATCTAAATCAATATATTGACCGCCTGCTTATTATAGTGACACAAAGAACAACACTTGGGAAGATACTCTCTAGTACCTAGGTAATCAGGTAGCATGGCTAAGGGCACGGTCGAGCCTCCTTAGTTGGTGCCCTAAGATATTGAGTCGAGCATTATTGTTCGACCTCACATGTATATTAGAGAGCTATAGCATAGGGGAAACCCTTGTCTGTAGGAACCCTGAAAACCCTAACCCTTGGGAACATAACATAATAGAAAAGGAATAGAAGGGATATTTTGTCGCACAACCCTGCCTCCTGCATCCTGGTTATGAAATTCCTACAAAATTTTCATTGTTATAGGCATTTCATCACTATAGTATTCTTCAGGACTTATCCCGTTCAATTCATCTCTTCACCCTAATTGTTGTGATACCTGCCATTTTTAAGCCTTTTTTTCCCATGGACCCACCCCCATTCCTGACACCCTTATTTGCCACATATCCCATTGGCTTCCTCTTATCGTCCTAATCACAGTGGTATACATCACTTATCAACCTTTTTTTAGTGGAACCACTCCCCCTCCTAGACACCCCTACTTCCCAAATGACCACCACTCACAACCAAGACCTGCAAGATGAAATCAAAATAGAACAAGGAGAACATCCAGAGATTGACTTATGAAATTACTTCCATCAATACCAAATTTGAAATCCTACAGGACCAAGTTAAGAACGAATTTGACTCCATCAATAACAAATTCATAGGTGAATTTGAATCCGTCAAATCCACTCTCCATTAATTGTTGAATTGATCCCAAGACTCTCCCTTCTCTAACCAGCTGTCACACTTAGATGGTGTTTACTCCTCCCATACTATGGCCTTTCATTCCAACTCCTTTCATCATGACCCCCATCTTCCCAGATTTGAGGTCAATAAATTTGATGCTTCAGATCCCACGGGTTGGGTCACTCAAATGGAGCATTATTTTTCTTTGCATGGCATTACTGATGAGTTGACCAAACTTCATTATGGTGTTCTCTATCTGGATGTTGAACATTGGTGATGGTGGAAATGGCATAAAAATGCACGCCAAGGGTATGTTGCTTGGACATATTTTATTGCAAATCTTTATGAACACTTTAACACAAACACCCACCATTTAGGTCGTTTGACCAAGTTGAAATAGTCTGGCATAGTGGAAGACTTTATAACTGCCTTTGAGCACTTGGATTTCAGAATTGAGGGCATGTCCAATGCCTTTTTCAGGGAATGCTTTGTCAGTGACCTAAAGAATGAAATCTGCACCCAGATCCTCATGGCTCGCCCCTAGAATTGGTTGGAAGATACTAAATGGAACAAAGAAGCACAACAAATTGTCTTCGTCCAAAACAAAAAACCCTCCTTTATTCCTCTCCCTAGACCCACCAATCCCACCCCTCTTGCTACTCCTCTCAAGATTCATTAATTAACTAGGGTAGAAATGGTTGAACGCCAATGCAAGGGCATTTATTATAATTGTAATGATAAATGTTTTATGGGGCACAAGTGCAAAGAACAAAATATGTGTATGGCTAGTTATGAGGAAGTTTTTGAAGAGGATGTTTTCCCATGTTGAAGAGATACCCCAAGAAGGTGATCCTACTCCTCCCTTTGACCCTCTCGAAGTTGAACCACTAATTTCGCTAAACACCCTCACTAGATTCTCTGCTTCCCAAACCCTCAAGTTAATTGGATACATTAAACATAGGAAAGTCATCATCCTAGTTGAGAGTGGCAACACCCATAATTTTATTCATTACCACATTGCCCAAGAATTCAATTGCTATATCTGTGCAGTCAACAATTTTCAAGTCATGATTCCCCATGGTGGTTCCATTGAATGTGGGGGGTGTTGTGAAAATGTGTGCCTACAAATTGGAAACTACCACCTAAAATCTCATATCTTTGCTACAAACATGGGCGGTTGTAACATAATGATCGGTGTTGAATGATTATGCACTCTTGGCCTCTTACCATGGATTTTGAGGACCTTACCTTGAAATTCCAACGAGAGGGACAAAAATATAAGTTTGAAGGCATCTCAATAGACTCACCTAAGATCATTAGCTCCCACTGAATGGAAAAACTACTTAAAAAAGGTCATTTTGGCATTATTTCCCAACTCCATTCTATTTAAGTCGTTGAGACACCCTCTGTGCATCCTGGCCTCCAATCTATACTCTCCCAACACCAAGTTATTTTTAACACCCCCCATGGGCTTCCCCCTTCCCATGGCATCCATGATCATTCCATTCCTCTAGTCCCAAGTAGTCTTCCTCCCAGTGTCCACCCTTACAATCATCCCTTTGCCCAAAAAAGTGAAATTGAGAAAATTGTTCAAGAATTTCTAGGAGTGGGTGTTATTCGTCCGAGTACCAGCCCCTATTCTTCTCCAGTAGTCATGGTAATCAAGAAAGAAGGCACTTGGTGCATGTGTCCTAATTTTCACGCCCTCAACAAAATCATAATCAAGGACAAATTTCCCATCCATGTCATTAATGACCTTTTGGATGAATTGAGTGGTGCTTAGTACTTCACCAAACTTGATCTCCATTCTACCTACCACCGGATACGTATGAAGGAAGAATACATTCCCAAGACTACATTTCGAACTCATGAGGGTCAATATGAGTTATTGGTCATGCCCTTTGGCCTGTGTAATGCTCCCTCCACTTTTCAAAGTCTCATGAATCGTGTCTTTTGTCCCTTCCTTCGTCATTTTCTCTTAGTTTTCTTTGATGATATTCTCATCTAGGGTAAAACTTGGCAAGCCCATCTTTCCCATGTGGATCAAGTTCTCCATCTACTATATTAGCACCAACATTTTCTCAAATAGTCTAAATGTGCTTTTGGAGCCTCTGAAGTTGAGTACCTGGGTCATATTGTTGGCAAGGATGGTGCAAGGGTGGATCCTAAGAAAATCAAAGCTACGAAGGATTGGCCTCACCCTAAAAATATTAAAAGCTCGTGTGGTTTCTTTGGTTTAATAGGTTATTGACACAAGTTTGTTCAGAATTATGCAAAATTGTTTCTCCTCTCACTACTCTCCTTAAAGATAATGCGTTCATTTGGACCCCTGAAGCTAAGCACACCTTCCATGCCTTGAAATATATTATGTGCATGACTCATGTACTCACACTACCCGACTTCACCAAGACTTTTGTCCTGGAACATTATGCATCAGGGAAAGGAATTGGGGCAATCCTCATGCAAGATGGTCGACTCTTGGATTTCACTAGCAAACAAATTTTGGAGAAACATTTGGGCCAATCAATCTATGAAAAGGAAATGTTGGCTATTCTGCATGCAATGGATCTCTAGTGTCCTTATATATTGGGACAACGCTTTCAAAATAAAACTCATTATCATAGCCTTAAGTATTTTATGGAACAAAGAATCTCCTCCTTAGAGCAACAAAAATGGGTGACCAAGTTGTTTGGATATGATTATGAGATCATTTACATGAAGGGAAAATAAAATGTGGTTATTGATGCTCTTTCCAGGAAATTTGAAGATGAAGGGTCCCTCTTTCTCTCTCTTTCATTGTATCCAATTGGCTTCAAGCAGTTCACTAGGAATGGTTGCAAGGTCCCAAAATTTATATCATAATCCAACAATTGCAACAGGATACTCAAGCTTCTCCAGGGTGCTCTTGGCATAATGAAGGGCTTCGTTATAAAGGTCGTCTATATTTAAGCAAGCAATCGAACCTTAAAATGACGATGCTCTCTAAGCTTCACTCTTCTCCCATAGTTGGGCATTCATGTTTTACCAAAACCTATGAACGGATCAAACATTTTTTTTTTTTGGGAAGGTATGAAATTGGACATCCTCACCTTTGTGGTTGAATGTGACACCTATCAATGCAATAAGGGAGAAACCGTCAAATCTCCCAACACACTCCAACCGCTCCCAATTCCACCTACTATTTGGATAGATATTTCTATGGAATTCATTATGGGCCTACCTAAATCGTGTAATAAATCCATCATCATGGTTGTAGTAGATTGTCTTTCCACATATGTTCATTTTTTGTGCTCTTCAACAACCATTCACAACATCCATAATGGCTCATTTTTTTATGAATAATATCTTCAAACTACATGGCATGCCTCATTCTATTGTATCCAACCATGACCCAACTTTCACCAACAATTTTTGACAAGAACTCTTTAGGCTACAAGGAACTCAATTACATATTAGCATGACCTATCATCCTAGACTAATGGACAAAATAAAGTTGTCAACACATGTTTGGAAACATATTTGAGGTGTTTTACGTTTGACTAAAAAATTCATTGGGCTCAGTGGTTACCCTTAGATGAATGGTGGTACAACACCTCTTACCATACTTCCATTTGTATGACTCCATTTGAAGCGGTCTATGGGCTAAATCCACTGTCGGTTCTCTCATACATGCCACGTGTCTCCAAGGTTCAGGAGGTGGAAAGCACTCTTACAGTACGTGTGACCATTCTCTGTACCTTCAAAGAAAAGTTGGTCATGGATCAAAATCACATGAAGCAACAAGTAGATTAGGGTCATTCAAAACGTCAATTTGTTGAAGGGGACTAGGTGTTTCTTCATCTGCAACCTTTTAAGAAAACTTCACTCAAAGTTGAACACTGTTAGAAACTCACCCCCAAGTTCTATGGTCCTTGTTGAATTCTCAAGTGAGTGGGGCTCATGGCATACTAGTTAGCTCTTCCCAAACATTCTAAGCTCCATCTTGTTTTCCATATCTCATGCTTAAAGAATGTGATCGAAGCTAAGTGTCAGACTCAAACCAATCTCCTTGAGTTGGATGAAGAAGGATCCATTCGGTTGTAGGCACAAGCAGTATTGGACCAACGTGAGTGTCATCTTCGTCAACGCACCATCAAGGAAGTTTTAGTTCAATGGAAGGACACACCACCAGAAGATGCCACTTGGGATCCAACTACCATTTTGCAACAATTTCCCCATCTCAAGCCTCGAGGACAAGGTTGTTCAAGGGGGGAGGGAATGTTAGGGATCTAACCTCCCTAAACCTTCACATAGATAAAATAATATGTTTTCTATGTAATAAATGTCAACATTAGTAAATAAGGCCTGTATAATGACATGAACAAGTCTAATGTAAGAATATTTAATAGAAGCTTCTGCTTCTAGAAAGATCTTCCTCTAGAATGTTCTTTAGAAGATAGAATTAGTACAAATAGAAGTAGAAGGTGTGGGAAAGTTTCATCTTAAGAATTATTGTAATAGAGTTATGCTATGCTAGAGGTTTCCCCCTTGAAGAGGCAAGTGAACTTGGATTTCTATCAATAAAGGCATCATTGTTGGTGTTGTTATTCTCTATATTTTGTTGGTCTGCTGGTATTTGTTGCATTGTTTATGTTTCTTCTTATTATAATACATCTAGTACCTTATAGATGCAAGAGTGACCCACAATTGCACAAGATCATTATGGAAGTAAAAGACAATTGAAGATTATTTGATTAGAGGATCATAAATCAAAACCTAATGTAGATGCAAAAGAATCAATAGAATTGTTGAAGGAGGAAAGGTTATAAGGATGAATATTTGGTTGGGGATCCAAGAACCATCACAATCAACTCGAGTAGAGGTAGAATATGCAAAGAACAAGTCAAATATCTGAAGAAACACTTTTTTACATGTCATAGCAAGGGAGAACAATGATAAATGCCAATAAGTTTGGATGTGGAGACCAATTTCCAAAGATACATTCTCTCATTAAAAAAATACCTTTAACATAAATATTCCATTGGAAGCTCAATAAGACACATGCTTCCAGTTGAGATGGATTATCCCTTTTGATGAATCTTGTTCCACCATATTTTACCAACCAAAGAAATAAATCCTAACATGCCATCAATGTTGTATTGTAATATGCTAAGCATTGCTTGCATTAAACATACTCTATATACACATACCTTTCTAATTCTCTAACATTATAGATAAAAGAAAGTGATGCTTAGCATTGCTTCGATGTGAATAGATAAAATAAAATGATACATAGCATTGATTCAATATGACTTCATATATAAAAGAAAGTGATGCTTAGCATTGATTCAATATGATTTTTCAAACAATTCTTCCTTATTGCAATCCTAAGTTGCTTTGAGGAAAATACACTAACCCTTTATAGATTAGTTCAAGGTTACTCAAACACCACGTTACCTCCCATTGTCACTTTGACCAGCCTTTACATAATTTTTTAAGTGATGACTCCACTTTTAAGGTGCATCATTAGTTCAAGGTAATGGCTAAAGCAACGAGAATAGCTTTTGGAGGAGCCTAATCTACAACCCAACCCCACCCAAAACCTCTCATTGTAGCTAAACCTAGAATTAAAGATGATATGATGTGTACAAAGATGCATGTATACCTTAGTGCCTTTGCTTGTAACATAACATGGCACCCATTCAACATGCCTAACATGCTCAGAGCACATTGAGAAATGCTCCAACGCACACAAGGGACATCAATCTTGAAAAACAATGACTAGAGAATAACCCATTAGGGAAGATACCATAGATTTCTTCGCAGTTTTAGACAACAACAAAGATGAATATATAAGAATGTCTATATCCACCATATGATGATGATGTTGCTACTCACTTAAAGGTGACCATTCAAGTTCAAGTTCCAATTACGAAAAATGCTACTCACAACTTTTTTGTGGCTAATAGAACAATAGATAATCTTGTTGAAGGTCTCATGGATTGTGGGAACTCATTCAATTCTCTTTGCCTCCTTTCCTCTTCTCCCATTTGCTTCATTCAACATGTTTCTCATGGGTTTTGTGAGTAGAGGGAAACTCATGAACCATTCCTCCACCTCCACACCCATGAATATACATCATAGCAATTAACAAGTATACGATATGAAGGCTAAAATGCATTTATTGATTGGTTCTAATTTACACATATCTTTTTAATGGAGTAGAGATTCAATGTGTTGTAGAGATACTTCCTTCATTTCTACTTGGTCAACAAATAACTTCTAATCCTTGAACTTCTACAGTGTCCATTCAATCAACACTACATGATGTCTAGCAAAAAGATCTATCTACTCACCAAACCAATGCTAGATATCCTCTTTTGTGAGCTTTGTCATCATTCTATTGTGATCTTCCAAATTTCATTGTTGTGCCCTAGCAATGCAACCATTTGTTGGCTTGAGATAACAAACCAAGGTTGACATAGTTGTCCAACACCGACATTATAGTCTAGCATCGACATATCAATTCCCGAAGACAGGGAAGGTGATCTTGATTATTTTCAGAACAAAATGAAAGCAAAGAAATTACAACGAAGTACTCATGAAAATTTCTAGAAATAGAGAAATACAACAATTCTTGATTTCTATTAATGAAATAATTGTAAAGAGACTGTAAAAATATAGAGCGCAAGACTCGCTAGAATGGTGGCAGCTTTATCTCTGAGAAGAGATGTGACGGCTACACTCATTCACCAGAAGATGATTACAATTAGGCTTTGAAGGCCTTTTTATGATAAACATGAATGCCAAAACCCTAGACATCCAAAAACCTAACCCTAGGAGATGAAACACCAAAAGTCATGTGGGCCCCGTTTGGGTAAGTTAGTACATTAACTTCCCCGGGTCGTAACTTTTGCATACGATCTTTGTTTTAGGTGTGTGATAGCCCGTTGGAAAGGTCTTTTTGAGAACTATGCATTACGCCATCAAACTCTGACTCCGTCTACAATTTGACTGTGGCGAGCCAAAAAAAAACTGTTTAGGGCCCCAAAACAACCTTGGAAGTACAACAAGAGGTATTGACATGAAAAAATACAAAATAAGCTAGTTGGATTAGGTGGGAAGCCACCAATATCCACTTGGAAGATGTGTAGGGCTTCAAACAACCCCATATGTGTAGAACCCACAATTACAAAGAAGTATAGAAGAACGTGTTGAACTAAAAACTGACAAGAGGAGCCAATTGGAACAGGTGGGTCGCCACCAATATCCACCTAGATCAATCCTCCCCCCTTAGTAAATAATGGTCTCTATTGTGTTGAGTGCCCAAGGAAGAGGGGAAAGCATTTTCTAAATCTGAAGCTTGGTGAGATGCGTGCCTTGTTCTAGAAGTTGTGCTTCTTTGCTTGTGGAAGACTGTCACAAACTTGTTGCTGGAGGGGTTGAATCTGTTCCACCAATATATTGTCTCTGGGTTTTATGGGGCATTGTGTAGGAACCATTGTAGGTGAAGAAAATATATCTTCTTTCTCTTCGACAATCTGTTTTTGTTGGATAGAAGGTGTTGAGGCTGCAATGGTTGTAGTGGTTTGTGCATCCTTTGAACAGACTGTGAAGATGATGAATTTTGCAGTATGAGAGATTACCTTGCAACACTTTTTTGGTGGAGCAGTAGTCAGAACTACCTCTGGTATCCTATAGAGCTGACCTCCCTGAGTAATAATGACACTACGGGGTCTAAACTCATAGACATCATGACGTTTCCACATATATGGTTGGCCCAAAACAACATCACAGACATCAAGAGGGGCAACATCACACACTACCTCATCCTTGAAGAGATGGATGCCATAGGACAGGCGACACTGCTGGCTGACATAAAGATCTCATCCCTGGTGAAGCCACCCGATGTTGTATGGATGCGGGTGTGGTGTTGTCGACAACCCCAATTATTTGACGACATTAGCTGAGATGAGGTTCTTATGGCTGTCATTATCAATGATGAAATGCAATGGGGTCCCCTTCACCCACATCTGTGAATGGAAGAGGCGCTCCCCCTCTTCATGATCTAATAGTTCTTCTGGTTGAATTGTTGTGGTCGCGACGGTGGCAATGGGGTCTGCATCTATGATCTGTCTGTTTTCAATATTTTCTGGATCGGATTCTGAATCAGGGTTCAACTTTGTGTCTTTGACCTCGGCCACCAATGTTTGTTTCGAGCGACATTCATCGATGTTGTGCCAGGGGATTTTGTGGAAGTCACACCACTTCCCAGTGTCATTCTTCATCTTTCCTTTACCCTTCTTGTCATGTGTCTTGGACTAGTTGTCTAAAGGTTGTTGTTTAGGGTCGTCTTTACCGTGCTTTAGTTGTTGTATATTTGCAGACCCAAATTCCCATTTGTTCTGGTGCCTAAATCTCTGCTCGATTTTGACAGCATATCAATAGGCAGTTCCTAATGATAATATGTTTAGGAAATCCATTTTGGTTTGGATGTACCTATGCAGAGCCCCACAGTATTTCAAAACCAGATGTCGCTTAGAGTCTTTGATACCCATCTTGGTGCACAAGGTATGGAAAGTATTTGTGAACTCCAACATTATTTGGCTTTTCTCTTGCTGTAGTGTGGTCCATCTCATGTATTGGTCTTCATAGTTATCAACATCATAGTATTGTTTTTTGACTGCATCCACAAACAAATCCCAAGTGGGCTCGACCCCATATATTCCATATTCCTTTGTGGAACTTCTCTCCCAATAAGTTTCCCACCAATGTTTGACATGGGGGAGAGCCTTGAGGAGTGCGAAGGTGATCTTTTCCTTGTCAGAAAAATATTGAACAGAGAAATAACCTTCTAATAGATTTAACCATTTTTCTAGGGTATCCGCATCTATCTGACCTTCAAATATGGGAATATCAAAATTAATTTGTACCTTGAAGGGAGAGGTTCCTCCAAAATGGTTGCTTGATGAAGATGCGCCTGTTGTTATCAGTAGGTGTTGAAGGATGTGTGCAAAATTCTCCATCATTTCATCCCTCTGTCGCGCGAGAGCTTTCTCAAGCAATAGGTTAATAGAATCTTCTGCTCCACCGTTTTTCTTTTCTGCCACCATCGAGGGTTTATTGGGAGTGTGAGAGTGACTGTCCTCAAGGGAGACAAGCTCAAGACCCGACTGACTATACTCGGACCTCATCGAGGACATGTGAAGAAAAACGATCAAGAGCAACCTCCTCTAATACCATTGATCCAGATTATTTTCGGAACGAAATGAAAGCAAAGAAATTACAATGAAGTACTCATGAAAATTTCCAGAAACAGAGAAATACAACAATACTTGATTTCTATTGATGAAAGAATTGTAAAGAGACTGTAAAAATACAGAGTGCAAGACTCACTAGAATGGTGGCAACTTTATATATGAGAAGAGATGTGACGACTATGCTCATTCACCAAAATATGATTACAATGAGGCTCTGAAGGCCTTTTTATGATAAACATGAATGCCAAAACCCTAGACATCCAAAAACCTAACCCTGGGAAATGAAATGCCAAAAGTCATGTGGGCCCCGTTTGGGTAAGCTAGTACATTAACTTGTCGAGGTCGTAACTTTTGCATACGATCTCCATTTTAGGCGTGTGATAGCCCATTGGAAAGGTATTTTCAAGAACTACACATCAAGCCATCAAACTTTGACTTCGTTTATAGTTTGACTATGGCGAGCCGAAAAAACATTGTTTAGGGCCTCAAAATGGCCCTGGAAGTACAACAAGATGTGCTAACATGAAAACATACAAAATAAGCTAGTTGGATTAGGTGGGAGGCCACCAGTATCCACCTGGAAGATGTGTAGGGCTTCAGATAGCCCCGGAAGTGTAGAAACCACAATTACAAAGAAGTACAGAAGAACGTGTTGAACTAAAAACTGACAAGAGTAGCCAATTGGAACATGTTGGTGGCCACCAATATCCACCTAGATCATAAGGTCTCAACTGAGGTGAAATGCCAAGACTCTAGATGGTTTGGGGAGATTGACAAAGGATGGTCACAACCATTAAGACTCCTAATTGTTGCCACATATATTAAGCATCTCCTAGAATAGTCTTCCAGGTTCTTACAACACCATACAAGTAGTCCAGAGGAAAATTTTAAGGAACTACATTTAACTTAAAGTGTAGAAACCTTGGTGAATCTTACTAATTCTTAAAATGACAACCATAAAATGTTTGGCGATACTTTTGTAAAAATATTCAAATTTCTAAGGATTGTATATAGTTTCTAGAAAATTTTAGCAATTTTCAGAGTAAATTACATCTATCCTATAGAATTTGGGCAAATAATTTTAGAAAAAAATGGAAGATGGTGAATATTTTTTCGGGGAAAAACATGGAAAATTAGCCAATTGGCGAAATTTGGCCTCCAAAATATTCCCCAGGATTCTCACTACCCGTAGGCCAATGAGATAATGGAAGATTTCAATAAGATCGTGGAAAATGGACTAAAAAATGTATATGTAGTGAATAGAGATGACTAGGATGAATGCATACCAATGGCTATACGGGAATACAAAACTAATGTCAAGAAGCATCTCCTAGACTAGGCTTCCAAATTCTTGATACAACATTCCCACAATAGTAATGCAAATGCAACTACTCAATTACAACGAACTTATGAAAACCATACTAGAGGAATACATCACCAAGAAATAAATATTGTCAGCATATAACATTAATGCAATAACTAAAATTTGAAAGGGGGGCACACATCCATCCATATGCATCATCAACAATGATATTAGATCATATATTATTAACAAACTAGAGGTCACAACATACTACAATGCCCAAAGGTTACCAAAATATGACACACATTGTTTGATAGACACCCCATATTTTCCAACACATCCCAAAACGTATCTCAAACCTTTTTAGAGGTGGACACTTTGAAGTTATATACTTGTGTACTTAGATGTGAGGTTCTTCTTAGCTACTTGCCTAACTGATAGTGCAGTAAATGCAATCTACTAGTCAACAACTTCTTTCATCTTTAGTGCTCTACAATATTCTCTCAGTCTATCCCTCAAGATTAGGGACTTGTTCCAAATTGCTCGGCTCCCACCTCTTGTAAATACTGTCCTTCTTTATTCTACTGTCTATCTCCCAATTTGGGTGGAAATGTCTAGAGCTATATTGTATGTAGCAAACATTGCCACCATGTCTACCAAAACGAAGGGGCCAACACCATGCGTTCCATGGGAAGGTCCTTATGGCCTTGAGTCGATTTCAAACTTTGTGCATTCGTTGCATTTCTTCAATCCACTCGACCTTCTTTGGGAGTGAAATAATTATGAACTCTAGTTCAACATTCAGTCAAGTTTTCTTGGGAGATTTTGCATTATGAGAATCACAAAAATCTTAAATCCACACAATCCCTTGGAGTTGAAAGAAAATGAAATATAGTGAATTCTAGCATTGGGTCTGGGGACAAATTTGTGCAACCTAATAAAGCATGAGATTTTGAATCTGCTAGGATGCAAAGAATTATATAATGTAGAGAAGGTCCCCTTCAAATCTAGAATACAAAAACAAATAGAAAAAAAAATTCAATGAAATGCATAAGACCTTACCTCTGGATGATGATGTGGAACACTGTGTGGTGCCCACTAATTGGACAATGTGTGGTATAGTAATTCTGTTGACCATAAAAGGTTGGCATCCTGTCTCATGGCGTCTTCTAATTGGTTCATGTGTCCTTCCAACTCTGTATTGTTGATATCTTATAGTAACATGGAAATGAGTAAACTGACATGTGGAGTTTCTTGATTGGTCTAAGTTGTACAAGGTTTGGAATTCTCATCCACCTAAGAATTCAATTTGTGATCTTGGATATACACCATGTGGCATGATTATGTCCCTCTACATAGATTTTATCCTTCATGCATTACTTACCTTAACCCCTCAAACCCACTCAACCTACTCTCAATTTTGAAATATCATTGAGATGTGCTCTAAATTGCAGTCAAGCATGTTGGAGAAGTTGTGCACCTTCAAAACATGAGATCATTGATCCACCCATCCTAACAAACCCAAAGAGTATTTGGGTTAGGGAACCAAACTAAGTCATTTTTTAGGTCGACAAAGCAATGGGCTTAGACAAATTTTGATGAATAAAGAAGTACCTCTCCTAACTTGACCATGTATACACTAGTGTCACATGGCACATCTTAGAGTCGCCCCCTGTCTTCTTTCTCTATGCATGATGACATCATCGATGTTGTTTGGAAGAACTTGATTGGTGCATGTGTTCCTTATATCATCCTCAGTGACATGGCATTCTTCTGTGTGTCCCTGTAACCTTTCTCTAATATCCCCATTAGAACCCTGCTCATATGTTCCACACATGTGCCATCCTTGTAATATCGTTGATGCAAAAACTTGATGCCACGTGGGCCTTTATACTAGTTTGTGTTGCCTTTGTTAAGTGAATTCTTGCACCTACTATGTAGATTTGAAATGATATGAACTCTATCATGATTCAAGGCTAGGTCTAGGGAAAAGAGTTTGTGCAAAATTAAATTAAACATGAATCTCCAAATCTCCCTGGACTTACAAACTTGAAAATACCATAAATTTTTATTTAATTGGTAGTTGGGTCCTATGCAAACACTATGCAAAGTGAGAAACACAAATTATAAAATCCATTTGAACTTGGCGAATTTGAAATACTCTAAAGTACAATTTAATGACGGGCCAAGCTGGAAACAAACTTACATAGCATAAAGAGCACAAAGGGCCAATATTTGCACAACATGACGGACCTGAAAACATTTTGGAATCTACTTGAGGAACCCCATTGGGTCCATGGAAGAACTTGGAACTCTATAAAATAAAGGACTTGAAATTCCCCAGATCCTTGGACTCGAAAATCCTTTCAAATATAGTTTAGTCCCTTCCTTTTTGACAACAATGATGGGTTTATCACAAGCTCGAAAGAAGAGAATGAACAACCTTTGTTTAGTTGTATAAGTTTAGAGATAGTTAGATCCATGATTTATTTGTGTTGGGTTTAAAAGGGAAGATGTGAGAGTGCAAATTGATGATGGAAAATCTCATTCTCAGGGGAGAATGTTGTGTGGAGGAATCAGTGATGGCAGGAGGGCGAATGCACAAGATGTGGAGAAGTGGGCCTTGATTCATAAATATTTTTGAGTTTTGAGCATAGAATTTGAATTTGGAGTGCATCATTGCCATATTTGAGCATGAAACATTGTATGTCTTCTTGCGTAAACTCATAATCATTCCCATCTTTGACCAAGAGGATCAAACACCACTTACACTGCTATGACCAAAAGATGGTCATTGCAATGGAAAATTGCATGTTATCGGTCCATTGATGTAGTTAAAGGATGCAAGCTTAAGTCTTGTAAGACAATAATACTTGATGCGAGAGTGACTGACAATTGCTCAAGATCACGATAGAAGAACAAGACACCTAGAGATGATTTGATTAGAGGATCATAAATAAAAATCCAATACATATACAAAGGAATCAATAAAATTGCACAAGGAAGAAAGGTCAAAAAGACATGTATTTGGTTAGAGAACCATCACAATCAACTCACATAGAGACAATGTATGCAAAGACCAAATTAAAAGTCCAAAAAATAATCTTCTTACATGTCAAAGCAGTGTAAAACAATGATAAATGCAAATAATTTTGACTATTATAACCCATTTCTAAAAATGCATGGTCCTTAAAGAAATACCTTTAAAATAAATATTCGATTAAATATTCCAAATATTCCATTAGAACTCAATAAAATGGGATAGTTTCTCCCTTTGGATAAGTCTTCTCTTTAACAACAACATTGATAAAGACAAAACATATAATCAATCTTATGCAACATGGTTTACCTTAAATATACTCTATATACATGTACCTTTCCAATCCCCCAACATTATAGATAAAAAAAATGCTTAGCATTGCATGAATTTGAATAGATAAAAAAAAAACTAAGCTTACATACTCTATATACATGTACCTTTCCAATTCCCCAACATTATAGATAAAAAAAAGTGCTTAGCATTGCATGAATTTGAATAGATAAATAAAAACTAAGCTTAGCTTTGATTCAATATGACTTTTTAGACGGTTGCTCCTTGTTGCAATCCCTTTTAAAGGGTTGTTCCTTATTGCAATTATAAGTTGCTTGCAAGGACTACACTAATCCTTTACAGATTGGTTCAAGGTTACTTAAACACCACACTACCTCCCCTCGTCACTTTGAGCAACCTTTCCATAAGTTTTAAGTTTTGCAGTGATGACTCCACTTTTAAGGCGCATCACCAGCCCAAGGCAACGGCTAAAGCAACGAGAATCGTGTTCGGAGGAGCCCAAGTAGCAACACAACCCCACTCAAAACCCGTCGTTGCTGCTAAAACCAAAACTCAAAGATGACACGACACGGACAAAGACGCGTGTCGACCTCCACGTCTCCGCTCATAACATAAAATGGCACCCAATCGGCGTACCTTAGATGCTGTGAGCACATTGAAAAATGCTCTCACACACGCAAGGAACATCAATCTCATAAAGCAATGACTAAAGGATAACCCATTAGGGAAAGATACCAGAGATTTCCTCGCAGTTTCGTATAGCAAGGAAGCTAAATATATAAGATTGTATATATCCACTCCATGATGATGATGTTGTTGCCCACTTAAAGGTAACCGTTCAAGTTCCAGTTACAAAAATGCTACTCACAGCTTCTTCGTGGCTACTGGAACACTCGACAATCTTGTTGAGGGTCTCATGGATTGTGGGCATTGGTTCAATTCTCGTTGCTTCCATTCCTCTTCGCTCATTCGTTTCATTCCACAGGCTTCTCATGGGTTTCGCAAGTAGAGGGAAACTTATGAATTATTCCTCCGCCTCGAAACCTGTGAGTATACATCATAACAGTTAACAAGTAACGCTTACGCAGCAAGTATATGATATGACGACTAAAATGCATTTCTTGATTGGTTCTGATTTATGTATATTTTTTTTCATGGAGCAGAGATTCAGTGTGCCTCAGAGCTACTTCCTTCATTTCTACTTGGTGGGTGCGATATGGACAACGTTTCTACTGGCGTGCACATTATTCTTCGCTTGCACCACAACTCTACCCCTGTCATCGGAGTCCCTGAGTTATTCGAGTGTTGCCAGTCAGTTGGCAGGAAGTGCAGACTCACTGTCGTTTGCAAAGCCCTTTTTCACCCTGGCAAAACACAGTCAGCAGGCATGGAAGACCGTGCTCGTGCTGTTGTTGATGGAGGCACAAGTTCTGAGACGACTGTATGAGACCGTGTATGTGTTCAATTATAGTTCTTCTGCCCGGATGCACGTTTTAGGGTATCTCTGTGGATTCTTGTAAGTCTCGTCCCCCCCTTGAATGTGGAGCAATTTCGTTATAGCAATTGTCTGGCTTTTTGGGTTTATGAATTTGAAATCTTAAGGCCAGTTTATATCTGCTGCTTGATCTGAGAACAAATGAATGGCACTATGCAGAACGAAACCTAAAATTAGAATGTATATGTCCCCTAAAATTTAGAATGCTTAGTTTCCCTTTAGAGAGAATGCTGGCATAGAGGGCAGTAGAACATGAGGATTGGTATTTTGTAGAACTGGAGGCCTAGACCTAAAATTTAGAATGCATACATGCCCTTTGGCGTGAACTCGGTTACAGAGGATATGCACTCATAATGCTTTTTGATGATTTGATGAAGTGGATGTGATTTTCTATTGATGGCATTGACATATTGGTTATTATACAACTCCAATGAGCTCAACGAGATACACACCATAGAACCTAGTACCAACAATCAATCAGCAACAGATTGTTGTTGGGTCTGGTGAATTGGATCTTACATAGCATTGCTCTTTAGTAAGGAACCAGTTGATGAAACCTTGAAAATTTTGGACTTCATAATAATATGGAAAGAGAGGGTAAATTCTTGTCAAAACATGGCATACTTTGCTTTTGAACCAATTCACAATCAAATTGGTCCTCGGATGGAGAGGCTACATGGCTGCATTCTTGTTTACATTGTTAGTTTACCTGGTTGCTCAGAACCTATTCTCCATTTTCTTTCCATTGTATGAGCGCTTTGTATGTGAGGAGGAGTTCTCAATTTATCTTCAAAGTTGAGCTCTTGGTTTGGAGGGAGAGCACACCGTCATGCGAGATCTTCTATATTGCTTGGAGGCCAGACATACTTGAACTGTTACATAGAGGAGCATGCTAGGCCACATGGAGGAGCATGCTAGGCACATGTTGACATGTGCCTACCTTAGCACATGTGGGGTGCACTACTTGAGTAGTTACATAGAGAAGTGTGCAAGGTGTGTGGTGGAGTGTGCTTGGCACATGTTGGCACATGCCTAGTTTTTTTTGATGCATGTGGGGGTGCTCTACTTGAGTAGTTACATAGAGATGTGTGCAAGGTGTGTGGTGGAGTGTGCTTGGCACATGTTGGCACATGCCTAGTTTTTTTTGATGCATGTGGGGGTGCTCTACTTGAGTACTCACATGGAGGAGTGTGCTTGGCACACGGTTTGGGAAAGATTCTCTTACACATGAGGCGCATTAATTGCTGGTGGTTATTCTTCATGGGAGGGTGCATTCTCTTAGTGTTAGGGTTTGATCTTGTCAAGGTGGAGCTTTCCATTCTAGAGGCTAGGGTTTTAGCCTTCATTTGTAATTCCCCTTTCCTCTTATTCTATAAAAGAAAAGGAGAGCGAATAGCTAGTGATGGTTGATGAGATTGCTAACTTGTTCTAGTTAGAGTGATTTGAAATGCGAATGTGTGAGAGGCTGTGTAGAGCTATGTAATCTTCTTTTCACAGTAATAGAAAGAAATGTGATTGTTGCTGCAGATGTAGTGTACTGACTGATTTTTCAGATCTCTCTTTTCGTAGATCTATCACCTATTTACTGCTGGTTTGATCTAACTTCTTGATATGCGAGGTCTACACTCTTGATCTTCCATACATGTTTTGGTTAATGCAGACCTAAATTTTTGATAGGTGTTTCTGAAGTTTTCAGATTTAGCTGCAGGGTTTAAATCCTATGAGTTCAGATCTGCTATCATGAGATGAAATTTTAACATGCTTTCAAAGTTGTGTTGCTGAAATTTTATGTCTAGTAGATGGAGAATTCAACTACATGTGAGAGGGAGATGAGAACAAGGGATTTCAGTGGGTATGATGCCTAGAAAGCTCCAAGTGATTGGAGCAGATCCATAACTGTGAGAGGCACCTGGCCCTGTGAGGGGAAAGTGTAATACCCCAAGGACGAGCCCCAGTTGTACTATGAATTGTAAACATGTTTTGTAGGCTGGTGAGCCGAGCAATTATAAGCTGGTAGGCTTATGTGTTAGTAGGCCGGAGAGCCTAGATGCTTAAGGCCATGAGCCTGATTTTGTATATGTAATTATGCAGATCATTAATAAAATATAAACATCGTTGTGTGTAAACCGACCACGAAGAAAGAGTGATGGGGAACTAAGCTTCCACAAGGTTGGTTAAGGGAGGAGGCTAAGTGTTTGGGCCTAGGGGCTAAGCTAGGGGGCTTACCTCTAAAGGGGATAATAATTTATTATTATTTCCTAAAGGGCTAAGGTGGACAATTGACCAAGTGTTGTCCTAAGTTCCTGGAAAAGGAACGTATGCTAAGTGGAGTGCATATAGCTCTAGGAAGACAAGTGTCGACCTGTGTGCATGCAGTTAAAGCTGAAGAGTCAGCTCGTGTTGGGGGTTCGCTGGCCATTCTCCATGGGGGTTCGTTGGCCATTCTCCGTGGGGGTTCGCTCGCCATTTTCCATCCTCCGTCTGAACTCATTGGCCTTTGTCATCGACCTCTGCACATCCACGGTCATTTGAGAAACCACTCATGGGAGAGGGAAAACCGACCTGTGTTACCCTGTGAAACCAGCATGTCCGCACTAGCCAAAACCGTGTTCGTACCTTAACCGTTTTGGGTTCCTGCCTTCTGTTTTTCTTGAACCGTATTGACCCGTTGCTGTTGCCCTCATCTTGCTGGATCTGAGTCAAAGATTGACTGAGGAAGCAGGCTGTCAGGCCTGTGGGCAACTTTCTCTTCAGGTGAGAGAAGTTGTTGTGGATCGAAGAAGCAGGTTGTCAGGCCTATGAGCAACTCTCTCCAGGTGAGAGAGTGTGCTGAGGAGGTGAGTTCTCCTGGAGGGAGTCTCATAGCTGCTACAGAGCTTTGAGAATTCCGGTCCGGCCTGTTGCTGAAGCCCAAGGTAAGGGAGGTGAAGCATCCGATGGACTGTGACAGTGAAGGTGTATACTCCTGGGGGGGGACAAGCATGTGGGGAATGAGAGTCTATGAGCAGTGGGCGTAAGTGGCTCTTGGGAGCGAATCCTTCCTTTGAAACTGTGTGACTTCCTTGTTGACCTTGCCTAGTCTAGGAATCCCTTTCCCGATGGAGTTTAGTCCCAGCTCGGGGGTGACCTACTGCTGAGAGTGATGAGCATCGTGGTCTAAGGCTGGGAGGTTCATGGAAGGTCTGCACGCAGTTGGTGGATTTTACTCCAGTTAAAATATAAGTATCATTCTGTGCTTATTTATATATGTTATGCATGTCTGTGATTCTTGAATGTATCATGTATTCTGTTGCATGTATGAATTGCTGTTAATTCTATCTGAGTCTGTATGGTAGCAGTAACTCTGTGATAATTGTTTTAAATTCGATAAATATGCATGTTATATATATATGGTAGCGTGGTCCGACAACGGGGTTGATGGCCGGGTACGTTACAGATTGGTATCAGAGCTAGTCTGTGGAAGACAATGTGTTTTGGTAGCGTTGCTGGCAGTGGGGTCGATGGCTAGGTACGTTACAAAAAGCATGTGTGATGCCTAGGAAACTCTAGTGAAGAAAGGCAAAAAAAGGTGTATCATGAAGTGTAAGAAAGAAGAGACATGTTTTTCCAAACCTGGTAAGAAGGCCTTGAGCCATGTGACATGCTCCGGATGTCACAAGAAGGGACATTATGCAAGCCAAAGTCCAGAAAATAAGAAAGAGAAGGGGAAGGAGATAGCAAAAGCAGTTTGCAGGGAGTGCCAAAATTGCAGCTAGAGCGGATGAGTTAGCATCCAACATAGAAACCTCTTTCTTGATGGTTTCTTGCCTATCTACTAATACCACTTCTAGTGTTGGTTGGTATGTGGACAATAGAGCATCCCGGCATATGACCTTCAACAAAAAGATCTTTAGCAAGTTTTAGGAGCAAGATGTAGGCATGCAATTGGAGTTGGGTGATGATGCAACATATCTTGTGATTGGAATGAGCACCATCTCCTTTAGGATGCCTTTAGGTGATGTTCTTGATTTGCATGATGTTTTCTTTGTTCCGGGATTAATGAAGAATTTTCTTTCTATCTTAGCTATCACAAATCTGAAGTGTGTAGTTGAGTTCAATGATCAGTAGTGCACAATCAGAGAATGCAATCAAGATCATCCTTAATTTTTGGCCAAAGGTGTGCGGGAAGGAGGCCTTTATAGGATTCTTGCTAATACAACAAAGCACGAGGCTCTAGTGCATGATAGTGGCAAGCTAAGAGAGTTGCAGAACAAATTCTTTGGCCACGTACACTATGGAACTCTTCCACTCTTGGAGGATATGGTGCAGGGATTGCTAGACGTCAAGGTCAAGAAGATTAGAGTGCATAAAGGATGTGCACTTGACCAACATTCAAAGGTTGATTTTCCATCTAGTGAGCAAAAATTGAGAGAGATTTTGGAGTTGATAGATTTAGATGTGTGTGGGCATATGTCTTCTTCGTCATTGATAAGTAGTCCGTGTTATGTTTCCTTCACTGATGATTTCTCTTGCAAAACTTGGATTTACTTCATGAAGACCAAGGATGAAGTGTTCTTTAAATTTAAAGAGTTCGAAGCCTTGGTTGAAAATCAGACGGGAATGTTAGATTTAGGGTAATTTTGAAAAACAGAAGTCTCCTTTCAATTTCAATGCAAGAACAACTTAGATCTGTAGCTTAAACTGAGATCAGAGCATATAAAAGATAGATCTATAATATACAGTAGCAACAGAAGAGTAGAACTCAGAAAATATATCAGATCTAACAGTAGTACTTTAAACTAAGATCAGATAACAAAAGATCTATATGATGAACAAATTTTAGATCATAGACAGTAATGAGCAACTCTTTAGATACAACA
>ML779418.1:805174-825217 GCA_009831015.1 Picea engelmannii
TCCTTACAAAGAGGGAGTGTTAGTTTACCTAGTTGCTCAGAACCTATTCTCCATTTTCTTTCTGTGGTATGAATGCTTAGTATGTGAGGAGGAGTTTTCCATTCATCTTGAGAAGTTTAGCACTTGGGTTGGAGGGGGGAGTGCACCACCATAGAAGATCTTCTAAATTGCTTGGAGGGCATACTTACATGAGTAGCTACTAGCTACATAGAGGAGTCTGCTAGGCCACATGGAGTGTGCTAGGCACATGTTGGCATGTGTTGTACCTATTCTTATCACATGTGGGGCATTACTTGAGTAGTTACATACAAAAGTATGCTATGTGTGTGGAGGAGTGTGCTTGGCACATGTTGGCATGCACCTACCTATTCTTGGTACATGCAGGGGTGCACTATATGAGTAGTTACATGGAGGAGCATGCTTAGAATGAGTTGGCATGTGCCAACCTATTCTTAGTACATGAGGGGCACACTAATTGGGAAGATTCTCTTACACATGAGGAGCATTAATTGCTGGTGGTTATTTTTTATGGGAGGGAGCATTCTCTTAGGTTTAGGGTTTAACCTTGTCATGGTGGAGTGCTCCATTCTAGAGGTTAGGGTTTTAACCTTCATTTATAACTCCCTCTTCCTCATTATAAAAGAGAAGGAGGGCAATTAGCTAGTCATGGTTGATGAGATTGCCACTGTGTTCTGGATAGAGTGCTTTGCAATGTGAGCTTGTGAGAAGATGTGTACAGCTATGTAATCTTCTTTTTAGAAAGAATTGTGATTGCAGCTGCAGATTTAGTATGCTGATCTGATTTTTCAGATCTCTCTTTTTATAGATCTATCATCTATTTACACTGTACAGCTGGTTTAATCTAACTTCTTGATATGGGGTGTCTACACTTCTGAATCTTCCATACTTTGTTTTGGTTTATGCAGATCTGAAGTTTCATAGGTGTTTTTGAAGTTTTCAGATTTTGCTGTAGGGTTTGAGCCTTGATCATTTGAATGAATTGCTAAATGTTCCACAACACTAAAATCAATTGCATTGGCAGTGCTCTGATTGGCAGGTAATATATTTGTTTGTGATTGAAGAATTGGCAGTGCTCTGATTGGCAGGTAATATATTTGTTTGTGATTGAAGAATTGGCAGTGCTCTGCATTACATTCCATTTATCCAAGGCATGGTGGTACTCATGGCCATCACTCTCTTTTGCTCAATATGTTATCACCAGAACACTCACAATCAAGGCGTTTCATAGCTGTGTGGCATGAGAGATGTTGCACGATTGCTTGTATAATGTGAATGGATTGATGAATGGTTGCATGAGTGCTTCGTGTGCCCATTTGAACAGCAGAGATTGGGTTCTGTAAGTGCTGTTAGAGTGCTATGTAGGCACATTGGAAAGGCAGAGTCAACTTCCAGCCATACCCATTTTGCAGACATATAGATGTATAAGTTTATAACATTATTGAATGGCCAGAGACATGGTTAATTCATCCTGAGTTTGTGTAGTTCATTACATCGGAGCATATTATTCCATTTTTAGGCACAAACAAATAACAAAGTTTACTAACCTGCTGAAGCATATAGATCTATGTGTATTTTCAATAAACAGAGTGCATTGCTTATTTTATCACAGCAGAATTGACTTGAAACCAGATCTGAATACAGAGTTTCAGCATTGACAGAGTGCAATTGTTTTCCACTGTTGGCACTGGTCTTGGCATTACAAAGCCATTAAACCAAGCCTTGAAGCCCGTTACCCCCCCATGCCTAGGGGTAACTAGAGGAGATCATTTCTTGCGGCCCACAATGGAGAACATGATCCTGACCATGATGATGATCAGCGTGTCCACAGATGGCGGCCCAGCAGCCCCCCTCATTCACCTTTACAACTACAGGTCAACTAAGGCTCATCACATTCAAGCAACCCAAAGTATGGGAGATGGTAAGCCATTGTCACCATGAGGTATGTTAGTCCTTCTTTTATGCAAAGTGTTGTGCTTAATTTGTCGAGCACGTGGATAAGAATCTTTGGTTGAATTTGGATAATGGATCACTGGTTTGAGAAACTGTGTCAGTTGCCTTGTTTCACCTTGGTGGTCAGCTTCTGTGCCCTAGTCTCGTGTTTTCACCACCCAGGGAAAAGGGGTACTACTGGGGGGCCCTCACAAGGGTAACGTTCTGTTCCTCACCATACAACACTTTCCATCCTGGAGCCTCTCATAGTGTACTAAACTCAGTAATGGGTCATAGTCCATTCTCTCATGAGAAGAGGGGTTGAAGGCCCAGAGGTTGATTGCAGCTGCTTCTTAAAGAATAAGAAAATGATGCTAAAGAAAGAAAGGAATGATAGCAAAAAGGACTAACGAAAGCCAGTCCAAAATTGAGCTCTACTCTTTCAATGCCCGCCCCTGTCCCAAATAGTAATGCTATAGCTTGAAACCTTATAAAGGGGACTTGCAAATATAATAAAGTGGACGAGAAAGATGGCTGATAACGGGGTTTGAGAAAAATAGCACGTAAATATGTGGTAACTCAAGAGCAAGCGCACCCTACACAAAGGCGCTCATAGAAATGGATTTAATGACACCATGAGCCATGAAGTAAGCCCTAAAACTCTATCACTATCACAGTTACTCTTGAAGGGTTTTATTTCCCCTGTCACTCTTGGGACCTATCCCTCTACTTGGGTTATTTTATTTCCTGTCTAGGTGGCATACCTAATAGGGTTGGACGACGACCCTCCCATACTTAAACTTGGCAACTCATATGGGGTCCTGGGTTGGTGTGATGCTTGAAGGGGATACTGAGGTGAATTGTCTTACATGGCTTATATATTAATTTGCAACTTACTTTGCATGTTTTAAGGACTAATGTTTTTTATGAACTATGGCTAACCATGTTTTATACTTTGATTTGTTTTGGATGGCCCTGACATGGTTCTTTACATGGCTTATATATTAAGTTGCAGCTTACTTTGCATGTTTTAAGGACTAATGTTTTTTATTAACTATGGCTAACCATGTTTTATACTTTGATTTCTTTTTGGATGGCCCTGGCATGGTTCTTTGAGGGACGTCCTAGGCTTGTACCTAGGATGTTGTACCTTTATTGTAGGACCTTGGCACGTGTGATGGAGAGCAGTGGGTCATTTAGTGACTCACCATCCTCAGACATTGGCTTTCACATCCTTAGAACCCTGAACGATGGACATATGGGTTTAGTAGGAGTAGATTTAGTCATGATGGCACACTAGGTTGAGCATAGTACCCTAGGACTTATTTTGCACTAGGATCAAGGACGTTGCAGCAATAGACAATCAACGATAGTGCAAAGATGAGATGCAGCTCCCCAGGGCCTGGATGCAGCACCTGGGTCTTGAATGTTGGCCTTATTATGGTGATGACATCATCTCCTAGGGTATGACGCAGCTAGGGTTTGATGCACATGGGGTACTGATGACACATGGCATGACATTTGGTGAGGAGAGACATCACTTGCTCCCACACTGCTCCAAATTGATGCCACATGGCCTTTGGAGGCCTCTTGCTTTCCATAGAGACCTTGATGCCTCACACGTGTGAGCTATTTTGATGTATTTTGAATTTATTACACTTTGTAATGGCTAAATGAGGGGTCGACCCCACTTAAATTGAATGTTATGTTTGTGGACAAAAGTGAGACGCTAGGCCTCATGTATAAAGGTTAGCTCTCATTTCATTTTTGGATCATCACCTTTGTGAGATACACTTCTGAAATTTTCGCCCGTTTGGGGTAACTAGCCCTTCTCTCTCATGCGCTATGCTTGGAAAGGTCTCTTATGAATATATTTATGTTGGTATGTAGATACATAGATTCCAAGGCAATATCACAAATCCCAAGGCATAGATGCCACCCCTGATTCATGTACACGGATCCAAATGCAAGGTGCCCACTTATAGTGGTGGGTCTAACACCTTTACAAGTCATTAGGTGATGCACACCAAGTGATTTCTTCTAGCATCATTATAACATAAGTTAATTTTAGAATTTGCCTACGGTTACCACCTCGACACTTTATTTTACTAGTACTTTAACATTTTTCTTTCTTTATGTCTTAGTCCTTTCTTTTGAAATGCATTATTAAGCACATGACTTAGGGGCAAGGGCTCTTTAGCGAGGTGGCATAACTCTAGCGTTATTATTTTAGGCCTTTAACTTTTTTATTTGCTCTTCACCTCTAGCCTTTTTGGCTTTATTTGACTTAAGTTTCTATACAATGGAGTCTTCAGTTGCTTTGTTGGACCCTGCTGAATGACATTTGACAAGTCAAACAAGAGCAGGAGTAACTTACTTTTCTATGAATGGAATGGGAGTGAAAGGGGAAGATGTAAAGTGTTAAGTATGGATAGGGATATGAGGTACGCTACCTTAACTAGATCCCTAGTAGTACAACTTGACCAAGACATGACGACACTTATCTAAGAGAAAATTATGTCCCCCATGGTATGAAGAGGAAAATAGGTTAATGTTATGAAGTGCTGTTAGATCACACTTTAGTGTTAACCGCGTTCACAACTAGTTAGGAAGCTATAACACCATGTCTAAGTATCAAACCCATAAATGAGAACATAGCATAGCAATTGAAGTAAAGAAAACTAAACCAAAGTACTATGACCATGTGTAATGAAAGCATAGTGTACCCTCTACAAGTGCATGTGTCATTTGAGGTGTAATTTGAAAGGAGCTGATATACCATGGATGGATGAGTCATCTGAAAGAACTGAGGAGTGATGTGAGGTAAGATCATCATATATCTGAAGGAGAATTGGGAGAACAAGTCTGAGTCGAAGGATATGAGCAAGAGAGCTCATGCAAGTAGCAACACCACACCCCATGAGAGGGTGGCTCTGGAAGTGGTTACCCTTGAGGGGGCAACATGCCTAATATTAATATGCATAAAACTATTATTAATATAAAACTGTATGTATAATTTACCATATAACATGGGTTTTACAAAATAGTATAACTGCCTTTTTTAGTTTTTTTCCTTTACTTATAATAGTTGCCAATAAATTTTATTATAGAAGGGTTTGAACTTTAACCATATTGACAAGAGGCCAGATTGACCCAGTACTTGGACTAATTTTGAAACCACCCTAGAATTCTTTAAACGTAAATTGAAATGGGGCCATTGACAACAAATTCAAATGAAAAGATGAATAACAAGGCATTCACTAGACTTATGACAATGATTAAAACAAAGAACTTCATACGCATTTGGAAATAAAATAATGACCATTAATCTTGCAGATCAATGACCCAACTAGGACTTGATGAATGCAAACCATGCAAATAGGTAGATTCATGAGGGTAAAACCATATAGTTGGCATTTTGTGGGCCCAACTGAGCCGATGTGGCACCGTGACCTAGTAAAAAATGCACAAAAACAGAGGTAATTTGGGTCCTAGGTTATCTGAAATGCATGGAATGTCATGGGAACATCATTGGGAGTGGTGAGCCCCTCACCCAAAAGCTCCTGCTAATCTCCCAAAGCGCCCATAACTACTTCCCATGGCTTAGAAAGTTTCCTACAAGTTCTAGAGCTTCCAAAACTTAGGACATGACAAGAACGGGTTCCCCAACTCCTGGGAGCAGTTCCTATGCAACCAGGGTTATAATTGAAAAAAAGGACAATGTAACCACCAACTTTCCCCGATCAAGAATAGTGAGAACATAAAACTCCATTTTTTGAATGGTCTGGGCCTCAAAAATATATTCTTGCCTATTTGCTGGAAGTATAGGAGGAATGGAACTTGAGTTTCCGCCATATCAATAGCCACAGATAAGCAAGCTATCAACAACAGTTGGAGCATCCAAACATCACCATTTGGTACCTGATTTCCTATTCAAAAACTAATCTAGGTAATTTATGGACAAATACAACATGGGAGGTTCAAAGTTGTAATAGGTATGAACCTTATAATTCATCTCATGGGGTTTTGATTACTGGAAAAATTGAAGTTTAGATTATGATATGATCATAAATACTATTAGTGATGCACATGTTTGCATTCTTTCCAAATTAAAACTGATGTTACATCATTGACTAGAAGTGGGAACTCTTGGAAAGTCTGAATCTTTAAAACATGTTCTTCACTACCAATTTTATCCTCCCAACAACCTACTACATTGCTGATATTGTCCTTACATAATAGATAGACAACACATATAGATGATACAACAACCATTATCTAGTAGCATAGACTAATACTTGGCAACTGCTATTTATCTAATTAAATTTTTAAAACCTATCTGTAGTATACCTTTTTTTGCAAGAAATACATATCCTGCAGAAACCCACCAGGCAATTCCCCTCATTCCTAGGATGATACCTAGGGTAAACTGGATTCCGCAGAAGTTTGAGGCTTTGCCAACACAACGCTCAAGGCCGTTACAACAATATAGTCATTAAATGCTCAAACATGTCACTTGCAAGAATTGAACCTAGGTGGGGAGGATAACACTCCTCTGCTCAACCACTAGGGCTAGACCCAATTTACAATTTGTAGTATACCTATAAGTGTACAATATAGATAAACCTAGTTATATTAAACCCTAAAGGTCATGGCTATTTGTTGTAAACCATCTTGTCAAGTACCGTATAAAGAGATAACCATGTCAATCGTAATCATTGATCATTGATCATATACTTTATATAGATATAATTTTATATCTTTATGGATATTATGGATATATCAGACCTTGTGTCTATATATTTGTGATGGCTCTGTGTAACAACCATCAAGTCTATGACAAGTGATATTAGAGAAACAACAATGTTCTAACTACACTTTGAAGAATCTCAACTCAAAAGAAACTTGGTCCCAAAATCGAAGTCATCTTTAGAATTGCCATCCAAGAAGTTTCGTCCAAGAACCCTATCAATAAATAGTACTAGAGAAGGTCAACCTAGGATGGATTGACCCGTTTGCAATGCAACAATATTGTTTACAATTCTAAAGATCTTATCATTGGATTTCTTCAACTGCTTCGAGGACGAAGCATGTCAAGGGCGGATGAAATGTAATATACCTATAAATGTACAATATAAGTAAACCTAGTTATATTACACCCTAAAGGTCACGACCATTCATTGTGATCGATTTCTTCAGGCACTATATAAAGACACAACCATGTCAATTGTAATCTGTTAGAAATTAAGGGTAAACTAGAAACAGAAATATCTTTTAATTTTATTTACTACTGTATTTTTGGATCAACAATATATTCACAAATTCTGATGTAAACCAATAACAAAAATACTGATGTAGACCAATAACAGAAATAATACAATGGATCTTAACATTACCTTAACAAAAACAAAGAACAGATCTGAACATTACCTTAGCAAAAACAAGGAACATATTTACCTGATGTGCTTGTTGTTGTCCTCTTTTCTGTGTGCTCAGAAAAAGCTATAATGGTCATGGATCAAACCCTCAGGGGTAGATCTAATGATGATCTTTGTGAACAGTTTTGCCAAGAAGAACTTTAGGTAGATAACAAAAAACCAACCAGCATACCACTCATCAAGTACAGGGCTGAAACAAAGACATAACTGTCCAAACTAGAGGCTGAAAAGAAGCCACTAGCAGCCCTAACAAAGTTCTGTCCAAGAAGAGGGACTGCTACAGCAATAGGCAGATTTTGGTAGTAGATTTAGGGCTGTTTCAACAAACCCTAAAGGCTGTAGACTAGGTACCATGCACAAGTGACAGCGACAACACAAAGATATCAGCAACAGAATGGAAAGGACACAGCGACAACTAGGTGGCATAGGAAGGTAGCGGCAGGCTTGGAAAAGTGGAGAGGAAGGGGCCGCAGCCTATACCAGCAAGGAGAGTTGTCCAAAGAGGAGTCCACACCCTTAACCCAGCAAGAGAGCTGTCCAAAGAGGAGTCCACACCCTAACTCAGCAAGAAAACCTAAACAACAAGCAAACTGTCCAAGGAGGCCGCACCCTAATCATCAAGCAAACTGTCCAAGGAGGCTGCACCACTATACCAACAAGGAGAAGAGAACCAAGGAGGCCGCACCACTATACCAAACTGAAACAAGGAGAGGCCGCAACAAAAATCAGACCAAGTGAAAGTTGGGAGGAAGAATGATGATTGAGAGAGTGAGGGGATAGGTTTCCTTTTATAGTTTTGGTAGGTAGATTAGGGTTAGCAAAACAGCCCTAATTTTAGGGTTAGGTTAAAACCCAACAAAAATAAAATAATCAATTAATATTTTAATCATAAAATATTAATTGGAATAGTCAACAAGTCAAGGTGGCTAGCAAAGACCAAAATCACATAAACATTAAGATGGACGTGGCTCAAGCAAGGGGATGCAATAGTAACAAGACAGTCAAAGGGGGTTCTTCTTCAATGGAAAAATGTCCACAGAAGTCTCGTGATAACTTATAAGCTTTAATCATCACAGCATAAGAGGAAGGTCAATGATGTGATCATGCCCTTCTTCTTCACTGCTCCTAGGTCACATGGACCATCCCGGGAGAGAAGGTGGTCACACATCATCTTGTCTTGGTACTTGACCAAGAACTGCCTGGTCTCAGACCAAAATACCCCATAACGTGTCTGGGGGCCCCAGATCACCATTAGGGTCTTATCCACCAAGGTACACAACCAAGGATCAATCCAAGCACCGAGCAAGGATTCCCTGGACCACATCCAGGGGCCCTAGAACACATCTAGGGACTTATATCATCAAACTGCTTGGTCCTTGACCAAGAACCCCAACAATACACTGGGGGCCCTCACTAGGGCCTTTTGCTATGGCTCTAACTGCTTGGTCCTAGACCAAGAACCCCAAGAGTGTACTGGGGGCCCTAGATCTCAGCTAGGGTCTTTGCCATCCTCCCGGAGAATGGCTCTTGCAGCTGCTTAATTTTAACATAATCATCATTCATCATATCTTTTATATATATATATATATATATATATATATATATATATATATATATATATATATATATTTGTATCCTAATGGATATTTCAGACCTTGTGTCTTTTTATATGTGATGGCTCTGTGTAAAGACTTTCAGGTCTGTTACACTATTTATCTACCAAAATTATAAGACTAGCAACAATGTTTTAATGTTTTTTTTTTATAATGGTTAGAACAAGGTTTTACTTACATGTAATAACATTGATGCCCTTTCTAATTAGTTGATGTACCGAAATCACTTATTTAATCCTACATTCAAGCCACAAACCAATTATTTTTCTTAATTTTATGAGCAGAAGGATGAAACTATTAACTTTGAGAGTGTCATCAATGCTTCCCTACTACATTTCATATGCTTGATTTTCCTAAGTCACTAGAACTGTTTTAAAAACTTTACAGGGAATATTTTGAGAAATCACTTTAGACCCCGATGCTTTCATATGACCTAAAGAAGTTCAATTAAGGCACTTTCCCTTTATTGGATGCTACAAGTGACTTCTAAGTTATTATGGTTCTTTAATTGAGAATTAGTGTCAAAGCTTTCAAGGATTAAAACCTTGAAGGGTTTAAAGTTTACTTTTATTTTCAAAAGAAAAGCTTCCTTTAACTATTAATACAACAATATTTACATCACTTTCATACAAAAAAAATGGGCCGCAAATGCAGTCTCCACAAGCACTAGCAGAGCTCAAAACTCGGCTGGTTAAGTACCAAAATGCTCATAATTACAGAAATCGATATACAATATTTTATCAACAAAAATGTGGAAGCCCATGAAGTGAGAACCAAAATCACAAGGCCCTAGGTTCGAGGAAGGGTTTTCCATTTAATCTTTTTAGGGTTTCTTTCAATAAGAAAATGCTTTAACAGGACTTCTTTTACCATCTTGTTATTTCTAAAGAAAATGTTGTACTTCCAAAAACCTTGTAAAGAGAATATAACTTCTAATAAGACTTCACGAGCCATGTGTATCCTCTCCTCCATGTATAAATTTAATTTCTTATCATTTGGCATTATCATCCACCTATATGTTAAAATAAATAAAAAATTCTTCTAGCTATGGTGCTTGAGAGGCATCCAAAAGATCTAGTGAAGAGGTGATGAATAGAGAGTCACATACAACATATCCCCTACATGCACTGGCACATGAACTCCAATCCAGTTAACAATTCAACAAAATCTTATAGAAAACATGATGACTATGTTCCAAGAAATGACGAGGCAACAACATGAAAAATCACACAATAGTTCCTGTACAACAATACACATTCAAATTAGATACTAAAATTAGCATTCCACATTTTTATAACAACTTAAACATTGAAAAATTAGATACCTGGTTACATTAGCTTGAAGCACGTTTCCAGATACGACAACTCATATATGACCAAAAGATAATGGTTGTTGAAGTACACATGGAGAACTAAGCTATTAGTTGGTGGTAGGTTTAGGTATGCCACGTCAATTGTAACAATTAGCTATCCATTTCATGGCAGAATTATGAGGCTACTATTAGAGTGTGATTCTATCCTCTCAACCACAAGGCAGTTCTAATTAAGCAATGGTTGCATCTTTGCCAATATTGGGAAAACCATCCGATAATATATTGGTCAGCAATAAATTGTCAATCATGCTCAAGGTCATATAATCAGATGGAATCTTCAAGTTAAAATTCAGAGATGTCTAGTTTATACTAAGGGTTATAAGCTTTGAAAAGGTACAAATCTACCTTAATGAAAATCGAAATTTCAAACACTTCAAGGGATGGCCACTTCCCAAGGCTTGAGAGGGAATCAAAAGGAACCTGAAGAATACCTGATGGTTGCCCAAGAAGAAAGCAGATGAAAAATGGGGCACAAACTCAGGTCTTGAAATTCTTTTTTGCTCCCAACTTAGGGCATGTTGACAAGACCATTTTTCCATAGCACCAAAAATACAATTTCCAGCTGTATCTTCAGCGATATATTGATGAGAAGACGAAGAAACAGATGACTGGAAATTTATGCTATGGAATTCTTGCTGCCCTGGGAAAATCACGGCCTCATAAGATTTCTCACATGAATGTTCACTAGGATCTAAGCATAAGAGCGGTTGAAAACCTTCTTCATAAAATAACCCCTAGTGCTCAAAAGGATATGTATCACACCTCCTAGGATATGACTGTAAATCATCATGAGAATGCTGTAATGAATCATTCCTAGGTGGTTGAAACAAATATATGAACATATCATCTTCTTGTTGCCCAAAACTTGAATCATTTATGTACATAGATGTATGTTCCAAAGGCAACAATTCTGCAGTCTTGACCCTGAAGTCTTCATCAGTATCATAAATGGGATCCCCATCAAAATGAAAACAATTCATATCCCATTTATGCCTTCTAATATGTAGAAAATCATCAATATGGTCATCATGTTCTTCATCAAATGAAAAATTTACCAAATTCAAGGGTTTCTCTGAAAACTCTTCACTTTCCAATTCATCAAAGGATACATCACATAAATAAAAAACTTGGAAAGGAGTACAACTCACCATACCCTTGTCTTTATGAAGAAGGATGCTCTCTTCAATCGGGTCATCATCATAGCCTTGATCTTCAACATGACATGCTTCGTCCGAGTCTTCTTCTTCTTCAATGGATTCATGAGGTGGCTCTTGTTCTACTTCATATACTTGGTGACTTTCCTCATGTTCAATCAAGTTTTCATCATCTTCAATAGGGTTGGAAAAGAATCCCTCTTCTTGAAGGGTTTCCATAAGATCCTGAAGAGTGTCTTCGTAACTTTGAAATTTCGGACCCCAACGCTTGAGAAATTCTTCAGTGAACATTGCAGTAGAAGATATACTTTTTGGACTGCAAGAATGCTTGGCCTAGTTCTTTTGTCTTGCTTCTAGAGACGGTAAAAATAATCTTATTAACACATCTTCATGTATCACATTTATTTCTGAAGTATATTTCAAGAATTTCACAACACGAGTAATGGCCGAAGATGGATCACTGCCAAATTTTGGACAATTATCCAACAAATCCGGAGAAAATAATCTTATTAGCACATCTTCATGTATCACATTTATTTCTGAAGTATATTTCAAGAATTTCACAACACGAGTAATGGCCGAAGATGGATCACCATCAAATTTTGGACAATTATCCAACCAATTCGGAGAAAAGTGATTCGGGTAGCCAATAATATTCTTAATATCAAGAGTAGGAAACATTTCATGAAGTTCCCATGCTGCCATAATTCCTTCATTTGAGAATATGCAACTTCATACAAGATCTGAAAATAAGATGACACCTTCTACAAAAGCATATGAGTGGAGCCACCAAGTTGAATCTTCAATGCCTTTTCAGAATGCTTGTTTCACCTTACAAGCACAGAGTCTTCAAAATTTGCATAGGGAAAAGGGATTCTTCCCTCAATGGAGTCGCCTGGTAAGCTATCTAAGGATTTGATGCAAGCTTATCAAAAGAGTGTTGAAGCATAGGCTTTGGATATGCAAGAAAATGAGTCAATTCTCTCCGGTAACGATGCCAAAATGTTATCACCCAATCTAGCTCTTGTGCAGAGCCTTCACAAGATGCTTGACAAATGTAACATATGGAAGTTCTTGCCACTGTCACCTTAGCAATTACTTCCCTCATTTTAGTGAAGGATTGAAATCCAACACAAGGGAGGCTTCCCTAACAACCTCAAGGAATCCTATAGCAAGATTGAATCAAGTCCATGGCCTCCTCTTTTGGTTATTCAATTATACCACCACTTCAGTCAAGGTTCAAGGTAAACATAAGGCGGTTAAGTAAAACAATTCCAAATTTGTGTGTGAGGTGTCTTAAAGCGATGAGTGATAATTACCAAGTCTAACAAGTCAAATAAATGCTCCGAAACACTACAAATCAAAAGAAAAGCTATGGTTGTCATAAAACTTGTAAATAAAGATGACTACTTAAACAATGTGACAAGTTATGATAGTAGAAATATAACAGTCCTAAAGCCAATAATGCAAGCTAAGACTAACATATTAAATAACCAATGCCTACCAAAAAATAAAATGGCATGAAACAACTTCAATATGTGCAAGATGTCAAACCCTAGTTGGCTGAAAACTACAACAATGATGCAATAAATGATGTCAAGGGATACTCTAAGGTAAAGAAGGCCACAAACCCTAGATGTTAGGCTACCAATGGTTAAGAAATGAAGATGGAATGCAATAAATCCTATATCTACCATAAGACGTTAAAGGAGGAAGGAGTTTAGGGTTTTAAGATCACTTTGCAAGAGAAAGGACTCGTGTCGTCTAGCTTCCTTGGGCATACAGAGTCAAAGATGTGAATTCTATGGAGAGCAAAGGAAAGAAAAGACTCCAGAGTTAAACCCTAGGGTAGTCCACTATAAACCCTAAGAAGCCGTCCTATGTCTTCTAAAGACCTTTAGCAAGAGATCAAGATGGATTTTGGTCAAAACCCTAGACTAGTCCACTACAAACCCTAGAACTTTAACCTATAAGAGAAAGACTAAGGTAGTCCTCTACAAACCCTAGAAATACCCTTTTGTCCTTCAACAAGCTTTAAATGAATGATAACAAGGGAAGGTAGTCCATTACAAACCTTCCTAGGGTTTCAAGAGAGAGTTTATTCAAGAAAATACAAGATAACATGCGATTATCACCACTTTGATAAAACATATACTTAATAATAATAATAATAACAATAATTTATTTTTAAGGTCACGACCAAGCCAGATACCAAATTGGTGTATGAGACCCCCTCCGCCCAACGATTTGACTGGTAAAGTCTACGGAGGTATACATACCCTACCCCCCTTTGGATTTGAACTTGTGACCTCTTAGGAGGAAACACATGTCCTTAACCATTAATAAAAGACTTGAAAAGAACACTTACTAGTCAAATCAATGAGCATCAAAGAAACCCTAACCATGAATCATCCACAAGAAACTTAAAAAGCATCCACTAGATCATCTCCAAGAAAGTGCACACAAGTCCTCCATTATGAATAAGAGATTAACCGAGTGCTAGAAGTGATTCTCCACAAGATGAGTTATGATTTACAAATGAGGAAAGCCTCCTCTATATATATGAGACAACCCTAGTGCCTCATCTCTCTAAAAGCCCCTAAAACATAATAAATGCATGATACAAGGTGGATAGGTCTTAGGTCAACCCCCAAAATAGCCTCCAAAATAAAGATAAATACTAATACATCAAAACATCCTCTCAAAAGTCCACACGTGTGAGTGTAGAAGCCAAAAAGAAGGTGACGTCATCTCCTCAAGGGACAATAAAGCTCAAAAAGTCACATCCATCCCCAAAAGGTGCAAAGCATCATCAAAGTCACATCCCCTCATCAATATGGTGATGTCTCATCTTCAACCAAGTGCCAACTTGTCACCCGCGTGCTAGGTCGGCTCAATGCAAAGTCATATCACTCTAGGCATGAAGTCATCCTCCAAATGTGTAACGTCCTAGGTGGAAATGCCAACATCATGAAGGAGGAGGGTTCCGTCATCCCTCCAAAGAGGTATACAATCCTTGTCAAGTGCCATGGCATCCAATCAAACCCTAACGTCCTCAGGGGGTGCAATGTCCAAGCTGTCGACTTACTATCCTCTAGATGTCACATCTGGCTATATTTGCAACGTCCCAGCTCATCGATGCAACGTCCAAGGTCTAGGAGCTGCTGAAAGGTGTCTCAAGGCATGTTAAGTCATCAAGGAGCCCAATGCTCATCATCAAGGGCCTAACATCCTCCATATGATGTGCAACGTCCTGGGTGCATCATCTCCAGGGGTTCATCATCATCAAGCAAGGCTCAAAGAAGTCAAGTGAAACCAACGATCATGGATACAAGAGTCGTTAAAATCATACAAAGTAAGCCACAATCTAATACGAAAGCCGCGTAAGCAATTCACATTAGGTATCTTCTTCAAACGTTACACTAACTTAAGACTTTATGCAATTTTCCAAGTTTAGGTATGGGAGGACCATCACAAGATCCTATTAGATGTGCCGATGTCCAAGTAGAGGAGTAGTTCCCAAGAAACCCTTCAAAGCATAAGTATAAATGAATGACATGGCATGGGGTTTACTTCTTGGTCATGGTGTCATTGACATGCAAGTCCACGTGTGGGTTCATCTCCATGAGCACCTTTGTAGAGGGAGCGCTTGGTGGTTGAGTTACCCTTTCCTCGACACTGTGTGCATTCCAAACCCCTATTCTTGCCTTTTGTTTATTAATTTATTTCTTTGCAAGACCCTTTTTAGGTTTATGCATTTATTTTTACTGGGATTTTATTAAGTCCTTTTAATTTGATATGCATTTGGTGCATTAGGAGTTGGGGCAATGGCCTCATAGCGAGGGGGTAGAGTTCAAGCTAATTATTTGGCTTTTGATTTTATCATTTGTCATCCCATTTCATTTTCCATTCTTTTACCAGCTGCATCAACCTTGGGTAATTCTAGCCCCTTCTTCTCATAGGAGGATGAAGGCATGAACCTTTTTGGTGTACATGTAACAACCATTTCCAAAAGGTAGGACAACAGAAGGAATACAAATGGAATGTGTCAAATATGGTCCGGAAAATGTTACCCCTATCTACGCCTCCCAGTAGTACCCCTATTCCCCAAGAGTGACAACACTGGACTAGGGCACGCATGGTGGCCACCAAGGTGAAACAAGGCAAAAAGCATAACTTCCAAGCATCATGATCCATTATCTGACTTCAACCCATGATCCTCACCTAAATGCTTAATGCATTAAATGTAACACTTTATATGAAACAATGACTAATGTACCTCATGTGTGCTGGTCATCATCATTAGATGAACCTTGTCGATCAAGTGAATAAGTTGAGCAATAATGGGGGGGGGAGGAATCTGAGGGGCTATTGTCTGTGGAAAATGTTGATCATCATCTCTGGGATCACTTTCTGCAATGTGGATCATGGAGAATGATCTCCTCTAGTTACCCCTAGGTGAGAGAGGGTAACACATATCAACATGTAACAGAGGCAACCAACGCGAGGACTTGATCCCACTTGCAAATCATATCACTCAACCACTCGAGCTAACCCATCAAGCCATAATATCAATATTATTTATTACAAATGTAAATATAAATTATATATTTAAAAAATCATGTTTTTGAAATTTCTATATAAGTTTTATTTTTAAAAAATTATAAAAATATATTTATATTGTTTGTACTTGCCATTTCCCTGCCATGTCTAGATCTCGACTTTTCAAAACTCTGGTGGATCTGTATCCTGGTAACTTAGCAATTGCTTAGATTTTTATATCACCTTTTAACATTTAGCTTACCCACCAAACTTTATTGTAAGGTAACTTGTTTACCACCTTGCGAAGTAAAATGTGAAAATATCAATACCTTCTCTTGAAGATGAAAAGCTGAGTTTTAGTTTTACATCTTTTTGTAGGAGGCCAGATTTGAATCGGTTTACCTTTTTCCTAGAGATTTTGCTATAATTGCTTTTGCTGTCCTAGCAAAATGAGGAATGGTAGCATGTTGGGAAGCAACTTTTCCAATATTCTCCTTTAACCCTGTTATCCCCCATTCCTAGGGATAACTAAGAAGATGATGTCTCAAGGCCCTCAGGTTGTAGACATGGAGTACTGAGAGGCAGACGAGCAGGCAGGGCCCCCTATCATACCACACATCACCTTCCGATCGATGGCAACTGCATCCACCATACCCGGGTTGGCCCATAGAGGACAACATGTCTTGCTTCATGAGGTAACAAGTCCAGTGTTGTGGTAAGTGTCATTTTAATATTTAGAGCATTTGAACATGTTGCTAAGGATCCTTTCTTGATTTTGAAAACATCTTGGAAATTATGCTTTTTGCCCTATTTCACCTTGGTGAGTGTCATGGTTTCCTAGTAAGTGGCGACCCTCAGGGAAAGGGTTGCTACCGGGGGTCTCCTTGAAGGGTCATCATACCATTCCCGCTCATACTTGCCACCTTCCATCACTTCTTCCCCTCCGTTTCCCCATCTTTTAGGATTTTGGGCTTATTGACCCAAGAAGGGCATGTACCTCATTTCATGGGAAGAAGGGGCCACGAGGCTCGGAGGATCCCTAGCAAAAACATCGTGCAATAAAAGTTTGCCCTGGGATCCCGAGAGAATTGAAACGCTTCTCAAAAAAGTGAGGGACCCATAAAATAAATAACTAATTAATTAATAACACTTTCCAAGGTAGAGAATTTGTGGGCTATGCATTTCCTTTTTAGTGCCCTTTATTGTCTTCAACTTGGAAAGGCATGTGAACCAAGGTAGAGCGTATGTGGGCTATGCATTTCCTTTTTAGTGCCCCTTATTGTATTCAACGTGGTGACACATGCAAAATGAATGGGTAATAAAGGGCTTGGAAAAATATGTTCTAAAAACAAAAAGAGCAAAAGGATGTGGCTAGCCCTCAACAAAGGTGCCCATAAATGAGACAATACGAGCCCTTGTATGTCATGAAACCCCATACCTATTAGTCTAACCCCATCTACCTTACATTCCCTACATGACCTAGAAAGGATTCTCCTTGGGAACATCTCCTACTTGAGGAATTGGTTCACCCAATAGGGCATTATGACACCCCTCCCATATCTAAATTTTGTTAAAATATTGTGTAACTGCAAAGAATATTCTTATCCCCTTTTGTGGATAAAGATAAAATATATTTATTATTGATTAGATCAATCCCCTTTTGTGGATTGATCATGTCGGGTATTGTAAATGACTAAATCCCCTTTTGCAGATTGGTCAAGCCCTAATTGTAATAGGCTAAATAAGAAGTCGGCCCCAGAATATATTAAAGAGGCCCCATAATATATTAAAGGTGGTTATAACCACCCAGAAGAAGAAGTCGGCCCTGCCAGTGAAGAGACACTTCCACACGTGCCAGAATTGTATAAATAAGAGAGGCCAACGCCTCATTTAGACACACACTCAGCTCACTCATCTAGTGCGCAAGTATTGAAGGAAATCATAGTTACCAGTTGTCGGAAGAAGGAAGAGAGAGAGAGGCGCATCCTTGGGAGAGGAATTTCTGTGTTGTTTGGTTCATTATCTTGGCATTGTATTGGCTATCTATATTAAGGAAGTTTTGCTGGGTTTTCTTCCCCTTGAGGGTTTCCCAGGATAAATGCTTGTGTACTCTTGTGATTGTGTTTCTCTCAGTGATCCTGTCTATGCTATTGTTATCTAGTAACTAGAAAGGTAACCCAATAATAGCTTAAACTTTAACATGGTATCGGAGCGAAGCTGAAGAGAGCATCTTTCACAGGAAAAAGAAAAATGTCACTGTTGCCGTACATGAAAATTAGGATTTTTTATTAAAGAAGGTTTTCAGCCTCAAATCCATCTAGAAAGGTGCACCCTATCTCAAGGAACATTTTGGCATCCTCAGCGCACTTTTTCAGTGGCTAGATCTCCCGGAAAGTGAAACCCTAGTTTTCACAAAGTACCAGAAAACCAGAAGTACTAGTGTACCAGTGTACCAGAAGTACCAGAAAACCAGAAGCACCAGTCCAAAAATCCGCAGATCAAGTTTGGAGGGGTAAAAGTTAGATTTTCTGAAATCTAAACACACCAGGCTACTCGCCTCAGTCCAGCGCATCTTTTGGTGAGTTCAGTTTTTAGATCCAAGTAATTTGATTTTTTTATTATTTCTATAGCCCGAAGGGCTAGGATTTCTTCTACAAGAAAGAATGGCTACCAGTATGAGGGTAGAAGACAGGCTGGAAGGATCTGGAAACTTCAGATCTTGGAAGCATAGGTTGCAGATGATTCTAGACGAGAATGATCTCCTAAAACATGTTATAGTGGGTGTACCAGAACCAGAGGAAGAAGAGAAAAGGACCAAGCATAAGAAGAATGAAAAGAAAGCAAAGAGAATCGTGTCAGATTCAGTAAAAGATCACTTGATCCCTCATATATCCGAACTACAGACAGCAAGGCAAATGTATGAAGCACTCAACAAGTTATATGAAAGCAAAGACATTAGTCGGAATCTTACCTTAAGAAATCAACTTTATAATATGAAGATGGACAATTCAGAATCTGTCACATCCTATCTTATGAGAGTTTCTCAGATCAAAGATCAACTTGCAACTATTGGAGATGTCATTAGTGACAAAGAGCTTGTAATCACAACCCTAAATGGGTTTCCAACATTTTGGGTTCCTTTTGTACAAGGAGTGTGTGCAAGAAGCAAGTTACCCAAGTTTGATAAGTTATGGGCAGATTGCACACACGAAGAATCTAGACTTGCAGACCAACATAAAAGATTAATTGTTAACGAAGAGGAAGCTCTTACAGTTCAAAAGAACAGAAGAATTTCCTTCAGGAAGAACAATAAAGAAGCTAACTCTGTAAGAGTTCCAGATAAGAAGAAAGATGTTTCAAAGATCAGATGCTACAACTGTCAAAAGTTGGGACACTTTTCTTATGATTGTCCTCAAGGAAAAGGGAAAAGAAAGTATCAAGCACATGTGGCAGAGGAAGAGGAATCTCCTCCCTCAAAGAAAGCTTTAGCAGAAATTAAGGATTATGTACTTTAAGTTGAAGATAGTTGATCTGAAGAAAGATAGCAAATGGTGGAGTCCGTGAAGCCTCCTTGTTGACCGCCTCTTCAACTAGGGGGTCAACTCCATGTACCATGAAGATATGCATCAACAGATGTAAACATGTCGAAGACTTTTTGGTTCTACAGGGCATTTTTTTTGCTCCAGCACACAGTTTTGTAAGCGGGATTACCGCACCCTTGCGCGGGTTTATAATGTAATAGGTCTACATGGATCATGTTAGGTCAGTTGCCTTAGGGTTTCTTCATTAGGAGAGTTCCTTTCGCTGAGTGTTTTTTTTATCTTCAGGAGTTTAATGTGGCCTAACCAGCCGGGTTAATCTCCCTTGAGTTTTTCACTCCCACCCAATAAATCCTCCAAAGTGGTGAAAGGCGTTCTAGTGAAGTTATTCCTAGGTAGCTAGTGTTTAGGAATGTTGTAAATGACCATGTAAGA
>ML779418.1:829957-873911 GCA_009831015.1 Picea engelmannii
GCATCTTAGCTTCTCTAGTTCATGTGGGATGACTAGGAGTGAAGCTATGGTAGTAGTCCTCCCCAGTGGATGGGTGAGATAGATGACTACAAGAGAAGGGAGAACATAAAAGGAATGGCAAAACTCATAGGACATCTTATGTGTGAAGATAAGATATTTTATGTGTGAAGATAAGAAAAAAGTATCTTCTGTGTGAAGACGAAAGAAAGAAAGAGTATCTTCTACGCGAAGATAAAGAGAACAAAACTTTCGATGATTTATAGATATGCCAGTCAATGATCATGATGCCAGATGACCAAGTGGATGCCTCTAGTTATCCAGTTAATGATGATTACCCAGTTAATGATGTTGCCTAGTTGATGATGTTATCGAGTGGATGTTGCTACCTAGTTGATGTCGACATCCAGTGACCTGTCAAAAGATAAAGAATATCCTTCTTGTTAAGAGGGAGTGTTAAAATATTGTGTAATTGCAAAGAATATTCTTATCCCCTTTTGTGGATAAAGATAAAATATATTTATTATTGATTAGATCAATCCCCTTTTGTGGATTGATCATGTCGGGTATTGTAAATGACCAAATCCCGTTTTGCGGAATGGTCAAACCCTAATTGTAATAGGCTAAATAAGAAGTCGGCCCCAGAATATATTAAAGAGGCCCCAGAATCTATTAAAGGTGGTTATAACCACCCAAAAGAAGAAGTCGGCCCTGCCAGTGAAGAGACACTTCCACACGTGCCAGAATTGTATAAATAAGAGAGGCCAACGCCTCATTTAGACACACACTCAGCTCACTCATCTAGTGCGCAAGTATTGAAGGAAGCCGCAGTTACCAGTTGCCGGAAGAAGGAAGAGAGAGAGAGGCGCATCCTTGGGAGAGGAATTTTTGTGTTGTTTGGTTCATTATCTTGGCATTGTATTGGCTATCTATATTAAGGAAATTTTGCTGGGTTTTCTTCCCCTTGAGGGTTTCCCAGGATAAATGCTTGTGTACTCTTGTGATTGTGTTTCTCTCAGTGATCCTGTCTATGCTATTGTTATCTAGTAACTAGAAAGGTAACCTAATAATAGCTTAAACTTTAACAAATTTGGCAAATTGTATAAGGTCTTTGAGCATTTGTTTATTTTGAAAAAGGGGAATTTGATGCACATGTTCGAGTGGTTCTTTTATTAGATATGGCTTACTTAGCATGATATTATGACTTGTGGACCCTTGGAGGGCGTACTTGTTTGCCTTTGCAGGTCCTTGACAGGTGAAAGTTTGAACATGGAGGCACAAGGTTCCTTGGACCTTCATTTGGGGCATGAAGCCCACAGGTTGGATGATGCGTCCCCTCTCCTTGGGACAACTTGGATGAGGGATGTTGCCTTTGGAGGCATTCGATTATCCACTGGAGGTGACTTGCTAGCCTTCCCAACCCCAACATTTGCCTTTGGAGGCCATACTCTTCTCTTTTGGGGCATGACGCCATCACTTGGAAGGCTAGGGTTCGATTGTGCAAGGTGTTTTTATGGTGATGTGGCTTGGATTGATGGAGAGAGAGACACTTGGCGTGCATATGACACTTATTGGCAGGATATGTCGCCTTTGGAGGCCCAACGATTTTCACACTAGGCCAAAACGTCTCTCCTAGTGGTCCAATGTCACCCTTTAGGGCATGACGTCACCCCTAAGATCAAGCATGCTGCAGATGGTAGCATTGCGAAGTACAAGGTGAGGATCATGGCGAGAGGGTTCTCCTGGAAAGAGGGAGTGGACTATGAGGAGACTTTCGCTCCAATCGCCAGGTATACTTCTATCAGGGATGTTATTTCTCTTGCTTCAGTTATGGGGTGGAGGATACATCAGAGGGATGTGAAGACAACATTCCTCAAAGGTGTGATTAAGGAGTAGGTGTACATAGAGCAACCTTAGGGCTTTGAGGTACATGGGAGGGAGTCCTATGTTTGCAAGTTGAAGAACACTTTGTACGGACTCAAGCAGGCACCCAGGGAATGGTACTCGAGGATCGATGGGTATTTGCAGAGCATAGGCTTCACCAAGAGTGAAGCGGATCCCAACCTATATCTTATATAGGTTGGTGAGGATCCTCTTATGTTGGTGTTGTATGTTGATGATCTGTTCCTCACAGGAGCAGTGAAGTTCATTGCCAGTTGCAAGAGGGATTTGTCTTCAGAGTTCGAGATGAAGGATATTGGATTGATGCATTACTTCTTGGGATTGGAGGTGTGGCAGTAGCTAGACGAGATCTTCCTCGGACAGGGGAAGTATGCAGTTGAAATATTGAGGAGGTTCGAGATGCTGGATTGTAAGTCCATGACTACACTTATGATCACCAATCTGAAGATGGGGGCTTCAAATTCAGACTTGATGGATCCCGCGATGTACATGTAATTGATTGGTTTATTGATGTATCTGGTCAACACCAGGCCGAATATTTGTTTTGTTGTTAACACTTTGAGCTAGTTCATGGTTGAGCCGAGCCAGGTGCATTGGGTAGCTGCGAAGCATGTGTTGAGGTACTTTCGAGGTACAATTGGATTTGGTCTAAGATATGTCAAGGGTGATGAAGTGAGGCTGCATGGATATTCAGACTCAAATTGGGCAGGTAGTGCAGTTGACAGGAAGAGCACTTTCGATGGTTGGTTAAGCCCGGGATCAATAGTGGTTTCTTGGTTCCGTGGCACTCAGTTCAGTAGAGGCGGAGTATATGGCAGCCAGTTTGGCGAGTTGTGAGGCTATTTGGCTTCATAAGCTTCTTGCAAGGTTATTTGGTCAGGTGTTGGAGCCCACTGAGATTTAATGCGACAATCAGAGTTGTATCAAACTCTCGGAGAATCCAATGTTTCATGACATGTCGAAACACATTGAGATCATATACCACTTCATTAGAGACAGAGTGCAGAAGGGAGTTGTGAAGCTACAGTACATATCCACGGATGAGCAGATTGTAGATATTCTCACCAAGCCCCTAGTGAAGGGGAAGTTTGTCTATTTCAGAGACAAGCTAGGAGTGGTGGAGGATACCTCCCTCGCTAGGAGTGGTGGAGGATACCTCCCTCGCTAAGAGGGAGTGTTGATGTTTTGTAGCTTCGAGGAGTTATTCTCACATAGGCCTTGGTGTCAGGCATGTGGGAATCCTTGTTGGCACTCATAGTGCATTTTTATTTTGTGAAAACCATTTATATCTAGAGCTGGGGCTTGAAATGGTTTTGGTTGGGGCTTGGCACCCACTTGCAGGAATAAACAATTCTAATTTAATGTTGAGCTTACAAGGGATTCCTAAACTCACTCATTAGACTCTTATAAAAGGAAAGGCAATGTGAGGAGACACCACACATCTTATTTTGTCATCATGATGTTGGCATGAGTGAGTGAGCACTCTTGCGAAGGAGTTTGGGGTTGCAAATTTCAGCAAAGGAAATTCTTCACTTTGGCAAATTTGGCCTAGGGTTTCTGTTCTTCTTTGCTGATTTTTCTACCAAGAGAGAGAGGCCGCACCTGTGGTTCAAATGTGTGAGGAAGAGGAGCAACAGAAGAGGCCGCACATGTGAGCCGTACAGTCCGTATGGCATGTACGGATCATACAATAGTAGGAACAACCACATGTGTGGGCTGTATGATGCATTTATTGCAAGTCGTACCTCACGTGTGAGTTGGTACAACATCCAGATTGTACAACGACCAACCACACATGTGAGATCGTATGTAGCATTTATTATAGGTTCGTACAACACGTGTGAGGAGAATTGCTGATGAAAGGAGTCGTATAGGTGATATCAACTAGGGTTTCTGTAGATTTGTATGTTGGAAGATTTTCTAGAATTTTGCCGAAGTTGTAATTTGCTGAGAGGACTGGTTTTGTCATCGAAATTTCTCAATCTGAAAATTTTACTAAACAAAAATTTGTGTCTCTTGTTCATGGATGATTTCTCTCTAATCTTTGTGCTTTCGCTATAACTTTTTTGTCATAATTTCAGTGTAAAACTATTAAGTGATAACAACCCTAGTTTACTGCTTGAGGTCGCTTGGAAGTTTTTCAGATCTGAAATTGAATGCATTGAATGCTTAAAAATTGACACATCTAATATTATGGAAATCTGTATGACCAACAGAGGGGGACACATGCCGATGCTGAATATGTTATTTTATAAGAGGAGAGCCATGCCATAAGTAGATACAATTTTTAAAGAGGATGACACAATTCATGATAGTCCAAGTTTGATTCCTTTTACCATCAATAATGTCTTGTTGAAGTTGAATTGTAGTAGGACAAGTCATGTATTTTGTGACTAGGTCTTACATCCAAGCATGCAAGCTACTTGAAATGCAATTGAAGGTGGCTGGTTTGTCCCTCTAGGATAAAGCATCTACAATCGTGTTCTCTTTTCCCTTCTCTTAGATGATCCATAAGTCATATTCTTGGAGGAAGTGTATCCATTTATGTTGGTCCTCTATTAATGTACCTTGTGTTAGTTAGTGCTTCAAGCGAATGTGGTTTGGTTTGATAAAGAACCTATTTCCAAAGAGTAATTGGCACCACTTGGTCACTGCATGAAGTATAGCCAACATTTCTTTGTTATATGTGGACATGTGTCACTCTGCAAGTGAACTTCCTGCGTTCAAAGGTGATGGGTCTATCATCCTTTGAGAATATTTTACTAAGTCCAAACCTAGAAGCATCACACTCAACAACGAAGGGATGAGTGAAGTTAGGTGTAACTAGCATTGGGACCTGTTACCCTCCAAATTGCACTAGGATGAACTTGCAGTTGAGCCTCCAAAGTTGAACAATTTCTTGCTCAAATTTAGAGTTCAGAAGTCCAGCCGATCATTATGGCACTTTAACTTCTTCTTCTTTTTCTTCATCACGCATTTTTCATACCCCCATGGGGGATTGTAATAAGATGAGTTAGCATGATGAATTTTGTAAAAGGCTTAGCCTTCTAATACTTTGTCATTAGTACATTACTCTAGAGTGTTTTTTTTACTTGTTAATTATATCTTGCTGCATAAGCAAGTTATAATTTCTAAGTTTTTTCACTCAATTTCCTCTAAAGTTGGAGTATGTCCTAGTGTCTAGGCCTTAGTAAGTTGTCTGAGTCTAGCGTCTAATGTTTATTACCATGTTAATCATCACTCTCGAGTCTTATGGAAATGCGCTAAAAAATTTCAACAATTTTTTTAATGTTTTCAACAAATAAAAAATTTCCCGCAAACGAGATATTTTAATTGTAAATGATGTATAAGTTAAATAAGTGGTACTAGGAGGCATTATATGCCTTGGGGGTATTCGTTTTTTAACTCAAAATACCCACTTTACCTATGTACCACCTTTTTGAGGAAAAATATTGATTTTTACCCATTAAAAATCAATTTCTCTCAAAAAAGGTGAATAAAAAGACAAATAAAAGGAAAAATCAGCGATCCTTAAATCAAGGAAACATGTTTGGGACATGTTTTCCTTGTATCTTTATTCTTCTTGAGTGGTGGCGAGTTGTCTCAAGTGAAAGGCGACTTGATTGGAGTGAGTTGTCATATGGTGGAGATCCCAAAAAGGGAAGTCGCACCTTACTCATTTGTCACGCTTTTTCCCTTTTACATGTGCGACTTCTCCTTGAGGAAACATCACCCTTCATGCTTTGGAAACATCACCTTTTTCCTTGAGATGACTCACCCTTCATGCTTTGAAAACATCACCCTCTCATGCTCTATAAGAAAGGCGACCCCCCTCCTCTTGAATGAATGGAGACTTGGGAAAACGCTGTTGTAATGCTTCTATGCTTTTGGTGTTGACTTATATAGCTTTGGAAGCTATTTTCCCTATTGTAACTAACCATGTAAATAAAGTTTTGATTAAGTGTTAACTTTATGTCAAGCATCAAACACATGACAAATGTCAACCTTATGCCAAGACAACCATATGCCATGTGTCAACCTCATAACACCTCTAAGAGGGTTGCTTAGGGCAGTTGTAGTGGCCAGTATAGGGAGGTTGCTTAAGAGGGCTGCTTAGGGCGGTTGGAGTGGCCAACTTAGGGGGGTTGCTTAGGGTGGTGGTATGACAACTGTTATACAACTGTCATACAATCCTAAGATAGCAGTTTAGGGAAACCTCTAGATGAGACAAAGGAAGTGACCTTTGGGAGCATTAGGAGGTGGCTCTTGGGAGCTTTAGGAGGTGGCTCTTGGGAACATTAGGAGGTGACTCTTGGCAGCCAAAGGAGGGCAGGTATGACAATTGTTATACAACTGTCATACATTCATAGGGGGCTACTTGGGTAGCCAAACCAACCTATAAAAAGGGGCATTCACTTAACATTTGGATACCTTTGTTTTGCTGGAGTCTTCTGCTGAGGCAAGGCATCTATTTGCTGAAGTATTTTGCTGGTATATGACTGATATCTACTGGAATCTTTTGCTGATATATGGCTGCTAGTTGCTGGAGTCTTCTGCTGGTATATGGCAGCTAGTTGTTGAAGTATATTGCTGATACAAGCACTCTATTCTTGCTGAAGTCTTCTATTGTTCCTTGTTGATATAAGGCTGCTACAAATACTGTGTTAAAGCTGCCATAAATCTGCTACAACAAGAAGGAAAGTCAGTTATCTTTTGGTGATTTTGTCAAGATGTTACTGTAAGTGTTAGTTCAACTATTTGTGAAGTTTGTAAGTGGTGAAACAAAGGTATTGTTTCAGCCCTCTGAGTCCTAGCTAGTTACTCTAAAGTCTTGTACTGCTATTGTACTTTGTTGAAGAATCTAAAGAGAAATTTTGGTTGGGTTTTCTACCCCAAGAGGGTTTCCCATGGTATATTTGTGTTCTCTTTGTGATTGTCTCACTTTCAGTGATTCTCATATATGTAGATGCATTGGTATGTTGGTTTTATGCTGTAATTTTTTTAAATTTACCTACATGCATTATTTTTTCAACATGGTATCAGAGCTTCCTTGAAAGAAGCCATTTCTACAGAGAGTTATTAGATTTGTGAAAGAGACTACAGTATTTCATTTTTTTGAAGGAAGTCAAAAACAAGGACAAGATGATGTCAAGCACTAAGCTTGATGAGAAACTTGAAAGCCCTGATAACTTTAGAGCATGGATGTACAAAATATCCCTTGTTTTGGAAGAAAATGACTTATCAGATTACGTTATGGAAGAGGTTGCAGAGCCTGAGGAAGAAGAAGCTAAAGGTAAGTACAGGAAGAATCTGATAAGGGCAAAGAGAATAATTGCAGATTCTATAAAAGACCATCTTATTTCTCATGTATTATCCATGAAGACTCCCAAAGAGATGTTTGATGATCTATCTTGTCTATATGAAGGAAGGATCATAAACATGAAGATGGCTTTGAGGACTCAACTCAAAAATGTAAAGATGCAGAAGTCTGAATCTATTCATGCCTTCTTTACAAGAATTTCTTAGATTAATGAACAAATTATAGCTATCGGTGACTTAGTTGAAGAAGCCGAGTTATTAATGACTACTCTGAATGGACTTCCGAAGTCACGGGACTCTTTCATAAGAGGAATGTGTTCAAGAAGTAAGTTAACAAAGTTTAGCAGGCTATGGGAAGATTGTGTCCAAGAAGAAGCAAGATTGGTAGCAAGAGAAGAAAAGCTAAGTGATGATGAAGATCAAGCTCTTGTAGCCCATTTTAGGAAAGGAAAGAAAAAGAAGGAAAATCATCCTCCACAAAAGAAGTTTCAGAAATTTGAGAAAGGTAACAGAGACTATTCTAAACTCAAATGTTTATGTTGTGAAAATCTAGGACATCTTACCAGAGATTTTCCTCTCACAAAAGAGGTCAAAGAAAGGAGGAAAAACAAAAGATATCATGCTCATATTGCTGAAGATGATGAACCTGTTTTCAAGAGAGAAAGAAAAGAAGATTAAGATGAAGAGTATGTTTTGGTGGCAACTCTTTCTAATTCAGTAAATTATGATGATGAAACATGGCTTGTGGATAGTGGTGCCTCCAGGCACATGATTGGTTTTAAAGACTCTCTTTCAAATCTGACTAAGAAAGATTCTTCTCATTAGGTGAGACTGGGTGATAACTCTTCCTATCCTATTAAGGGCATAGGGAATGCTTTTTACAGCTTAGATTCAGGAAAACATTTGAAAATGGAAAATGTTTTATATGTACCTGGTCTGCAAAGGAACCTCCTATCTATTTCAGGATTGGAACATAAAGGATTCCGAGTAGCTTTTGTTGATGGCCAAGTTCTTATATGGCCGAGGGGAAAGAATATCAATGATGCTATTATAATTGGTATACATGAAGATGGGTTATACAAGTTAAAAAGAAAGGTAGATCAAGCCTTAGTACATAGTACTATAAACTCATGTGAACTGTGGCATAGAAGGTTCGCTCATATTCACTATAAAGCCTTGCCAGTTGTCAACAAGATGGTGAAAGGCCTTCCAGAAATTCAAGTGTTCCACCATGGTGTGTGCAAAGGATGTGCACAAGGAAAGAACATTAAAAATCCTTTTCCAAGTAGTGACAGTAAAGCAAAAGGAGTTCTGGATCTAATTCATTCATATGTGTGTGGACTTATGTCAACCACTTCACTCAGCGGGTATGTTTACTATGTTTATTTTATTGATGACTTTTCTTGCAAAACTTGGATTTATTTCTTAAAGAATAAAGATGAAGTCTTTAGTAAGTTTAAGGAATTTAAAGCTCTTGTTGAAAATCTTTTTGACAGAAAAATAAAGGTTTTAAGATCTGATAACAGAGGAGAATTCACATCTGGTGAATTCAAGGAATTCTGTAGAGAAGCTGGGATTAAGAGGGAGCTTTATACTCCATACAATCCTTAGCAAAATGATGTTGCAAAAATGAAAGATCTGGGTCAGATGCACTATTTCCTAGGTCTGGAAGTGTGGCAGAATCCAGGTGAGATTTGTCTTAGCCAAGGAAAATATGTTGTGGAAATTCTAAAGAGATTTGGAATGATGGATTGTAAATCCATGACAACACCTGTGACGACAAATCCAAAGTTATTATGTGATACTTCGTCAGAGATAGTGGATGCCACTTTGTATAGGAAAATGATTGGTTCGTTGATGTATTTAATGAACACAGGTCCAGACATATGTTTTGCTGTGAACACTTTAAGTCAGTATATGGTTGAACCCATAAATGTTCATTTGATTGCAACAAAACATGTGATGAAATACTTTGAAAGGTACCATTGAGTATGGTATCAAGTATGATGCAGAACGTGAGTTCAAACTACAGGGATACTCTGATTCAGATTGGGTTGGTAGTGTCACAGATCGTAAGAGTACTTTAGGATGTTGTTTTAGTTTGGGATCAGGTATTCTCTCATGGTTTAGCAAGAAGCAAACTCGTGTTGCACTCAGTACAACTAAGGCAGAATATATGGCAACATGTTTAGCATGTACTGAAGTTGTATGGCTACGAAAATTACTTTTAGGATTATTTGATATTGAGTTATGGCTATGGAAATTACTAGTATCTACTGTGACAATCAAAGTTGCATAAAATTGTCAGTGAACCTCGTGTTTCATGACAAATCAAAGCATATTGGAATCAAGTATTATTTTATCCGCGATGTGGTAGAAAAGGGAGCAATGAAGCTTCATTATGTGGCTACCAATGGGCAGGTTACAGATGTGCTAACCAAACCTCTGTCAAAGGTGAAGTTTGAGTACTTCAAAGACAAACTTGGACTGGTCCCTTGTAAGAGGGAGTACGGAGTTGCATATGGGATTTTGGTGATAGTAGTGGGGAAAGTCATTTACAGGTAGGATGTGGGCTATTCTATTTCATTTTTGTCCAGTGTGAAAAAGGACTGGCTTTAAGGTTATTCATCCAGTATGAAAAAGGACGGGCACTGAGTAAGACAATTCTTGGTGAATTGACAGTTCTTGGTGAACTGTATAGCTTCCTCTAGCATATGACTAGTAGGACAGTTCTTGGTGAACTGCACAAACAGTTCTTGGTGAACTGAGTGAATCAAAATTTTGTAATTACATTAGTGTGCTCACTAGAGATGCTACTAATTCCAATGCTAGCTATGGATACAAAACTTCTCTTGATGAACATATTCTACATGGATCAACAAGTCAATAGCCAAGTAAAGACAAATGGATGTAACAATTGGTACTAGGAAAATACCTTCCTTGCTGAGAGGGAGTGTTGAATTATATAACTTTGGAAGCTATTTTCCATATTGTAACTAACCATTTAAATAAAGTTTTGATATAGTGTTAACTTTATGTCAAGCATCAAACACATGACAAGTGTCAACCTCATGCCAAGACAACCATATGCCATGTGTCAACCACCTCTAAGAGGGCTGCTTAGGGCGGTTGTAGTGGCCAGCTTAGGGAGGCTGCTTAAGAGGGCTGCTTAGGGCGGTTGGAGTGGCCAACTTAGGGGGTTTGCTTAGGGTAGTGGTATGACAGCTGTTATACAATCCTAAGACAACAGTTTAGGGCAACCTCTAGAAGAGACAAAGGAAGTGACCTTTGGGTGCATTAGGAGGTGGCTCTTGGGAGCTTTAGGAGGTGGTTCTTGGGAACATTAGGAGGTGACTCTTGGCAGCCAAAGGAGGGCAGGTATGAGAGCTGTTATACAACTGTCATACATTCATAGGGGGCTGCTACCAACCTATAGAAAGGGGCATTCACTTAACATTTGGATACCTTTGTTTTGCTAGAGTCTTCTGCTGAGGCAAGGCATCTATTTGCTGAAGTGTTTTGTTGGTATATGACTGATATCTACTGGAATATTTTGCTGGTATATGGCTGCTAGTTACTGGAGTCTTCTACTGGTATATGGCAGCTAGTTGTTGAAGTATACTGCTGATACAAGCACTCTATTCTTGCTGAAGTCTTCTATTGTTCCTTGCTGATATAAGGCTTCTACAAATACTGTGTTAAAGGCGCCATAAGTCTGCTACAACAAGAAGGAAAGCCAGTTATCTTTTGGTGTTTTTGTCAAGTTGTTACTGTAATTGTTAGTTCAACTATTTGTGAAGTTTGTAAGTGCTGAAACAAAGGTATTGTTTCAGCCCTCTGAGTCCTAGCTAGTTACTCTAAAGTCCTGTACTGGTATTGTACTTTGTTGAAGAATCTAAAGAGAAGTTTGGGTTGTGTTTTCTACCCTAAGAGGGTTTCCCAGGGTATACTTGTGTTCTCTATGTGATTGTCTCACTTTCAGTTATCCTCATATATGCAGATGTATTAGTATGTTGGTTGTATGTTGTAAATTTTTTAAATTCACCTAAGTGCATCGGTTTTTTAACATTTGGAATTGAAATAAAGATTTCAGAGGTCATACCGGTGTATTGTGCAATGTGTGGATGTTCTATGTTCCTTTGATTTATTGAGGTAACTGTAGGCTTTCTTTTCTGCAATTGTATCTCATTAATTTGTCCTTGAATAACAAGATCTATTAAGCTAGTTTGCATTCTTAAATCTTGTTATTTGCTTACATATGTGGTTGAAGATTTCATGTTCATTGATGTTAATTAACATGTTTTCTAGATCCCATGTGTAGGGACCACCCATCTTTGATGAAGTCTTTGCAGGAATTTTCTAAGTTTGCAGGGCCTTAGGATTGGAGGAGTGGAGGGTTCTAGCTTGAATCTCCATCATTTTCAGCCTTTTTCTATAGGAACAAAGTCCCTCTACAGTCCACCAAAAAAACTCCATAGCCCAATGTTTCATTCCTTCCGACAATTCTCTTTCTTTTCTCCCTTTTAACAAAATTAAAACTTTCTTCTGGTTACTTTTCATTCGCATGCAAAATAAACATTTTGTCATTTTAAAGTTAAATTTGAAACCAAATATCATTGCATGCTAAAATACAAGTTAGATCTTCACTTCGTTTATAAAAAAGTTTTATTTTAAAGTAGATTTAGCTTGCTTGGTTCAATCTTTTAGCTAGTGTTCAAAGAAAATCTTTTAAGGCGAGAAGATAGATCAAGATTTATGAGCTTTCAATTTAATATTTGGCAACTTTAGTGCCATTTTGTTTTTTGTTCCAAACAACAAATAAAACCACCAAGGAAGCTTATCATTTGGCTTGCCTTTGTGGTTGTAACTTGCTAGTTTAGTTTATTTTTTACTTAGAATTTTTTTTTGCCACAGTTTGACCTCTTTCCGCAAGTTGTCCAGACTCCAAAGTGATTTTGGACATGTTTGGGGGTTGTTTGTTTGCTGTTTGTTCAGGAAAGACGAATATCCAAGAGAAGACTCTGCCTGAATCTTGAAGATTTAGACCATCCAGGACCCCTGTAAACACCTTTCCCCCATTCTTAATAAATTTTTATGAAACCGTGTAAGTTTGATGGTCCTTAACTTGTAAAAGGACCATAAACATTTCTGAAAAGAGATTGTAATCATTAATAAAATCATTGGGCTACCCAACGCCCAGTTTCAATCCCCCCAGGGGGGTTAGTGTCTTTGGTGTGATTGTTCCATTTAGCTTTTTCTTTGCTTTACTAACTGTTTCTGCCTTATACACACCCCGGTTACCGTAGAAGAAATCTTCAATCCACTGGGTGTGTCCTTGGGGACAAGTCTCGAGTCAAGGTGCTGTCACTTGATCCTCAACTCCTCCATCTAGGCCAATTCCTAGTGAAGCCAAGGGGGGTAGTCCCTAAGAAAATAAATCTAAGGATTATCTAACTAAGCACAACTATGATCTAGGAGTTTATTTAAAGCAAGAACAAGATACAGATAAATCTACACTAGCAGTATATATGACACAAAATGAAATGGCTTATGATAAAGAAATATAAGGCATGTAAAGTACTTGCATGAGAGAGATACAATAATGAAAGTAGATATAAGTGCTTAATGGAAATGATAAGCAATATATGAAGACCAGTGCCAATTGTAAAGATTGTTGCAAGATATCAAATGCTACTGAAATGGAGATTTTGTGTACGCTGTTGACAAATTTTATTATTAAAATGAGTTATTAATTTTGTGGGTTTATTGTGAAGTGGCTATTGTGAGTGCAAGTCCACTTATGAGTGTGAAGTGTGTGGAGTGATAGCAATAAAGGAAAGCTATTCGAAAGTTGGGCCCTTTAGAGGTTATCCCTCAATTGGATGCAAAGAACTATGCTAGAGGTCCAACGAGGAGAATATCCCCCCTGACTTCACACACAAGTTCAATACAATAAACAAATACAAAGAGTAATGTCGGATGTCCAACACGGGGAGAACCTAGATCTCATGGGGCATCCCGTTTGACTTCACACAAGCTCGATGTATTGTCCCAATTGAACAATGACAACTATTGGATTTTCCTAGTTAAACCTAAATCCGCATTGACCAGTCCCCGTTCTGCGTGAAACCCACTCCAGAGATCAAGCCAAAGATCGTAGAGGAGGGGTCAGGAACATACTGAGGGAAGCTGAGGGGATGGTTTATTTCCAACTTGAAACTGCAAAAAAGTAAATTGCAGAAATTGAAATCTAAACTAAAGTTAAACTAGAAATTGGAATCTAATCTAAGCTAATATACAAAAATGAAACTACTCTAAATGTTTTGCGGTGCTGTGATTAATTTTATTACTAGTTTTATCTTTTTTAGTAAAAATTGAAAGCACCACAAAAATGAGACAAAATACATGATTTCCCCCAGGGTAGGTGGGATTGAGATGGGTGTTGAGTAGCCCAATTTCTTTGATGTTACTACTTTATTTTGGAAGTGTTTGTGGTCATTTATTTATTGGAGACCAACAAACTTACAAACTTTGGAAGAATGGATGTTAAGAGAAGAAATGAGGTGTCTTGGGTAGTCCCGGGGGTTCCAGTTCCACGAAAATTCGCCAACACTTCCTCCTATATGCTCACTACACCTGAAAAAACAGCAAGTTAAAGAGCAACAAAGATGCCCAAAAACACTTTGGACAACTTGTTGTGAAGTGTTAGTCTTTGTACAAACGATTACTAGATGAAATATATACAAAAACTAGTAGAATACAACTAAAAGAGCAAGCAAAAGAAAGCTCTCTTAGTGTCCTTTCTTTGCTGTTCGGAACAACAAAGAATTGGCACTAAGATTGCCAAATATATCTTTAAAGCACTTGGGAAAAGAACTACCTCTAGCCTTATAAAATTTGAAGAAATAGCTTGCTAAAAGTAAACTTTTCCTATGCTAGATCTAGTCTTTCGATTGAACTTGAAAGTACAAAAGTAGATCTAACTTAATCTATACATGCAAAGATTTAAATTGAAGTTTCAAATCTAAACATTTGCATGCAATGAAGTAACAAAAAGGAAAGTAGATTTTCTGTGAGAAAGAGAGAGAGAAAGTAGGCCTGCAAGGTGGAACTTCTTTTTGGGCTATGGAGTCTTTTTGGTATTTATGCGGAGGGACTTTGTCCACTTAGAGCCTTAAAGCTTGTGAGGGACGCGCAAGACAACTCCTTTTACTTCTTGGAGGATGGGTAACCTACAAGTAAAATACTTCACAAACGGGGGTGCACTCCTCTATTCCAATCAACAAAGTGCTTCCTACACATAAGATCTTGATAGCAAGTCGGTTCACGGGAAAGAGTATGCAAATCAATAATCTTAAAATGTTAAATAAAGTAAAATCAAGCAATCAAAATAGTATTGAATGATTCTACTATCTAGGAAACAATACCTTCATTCAATAAGAACATATGTAAAGCAAAATACAAAGTTACCTCATATGATTTAACCAAGACATCCATTATCCACACACATGAAGCATATTACCAATTTGACCTCCAAAGTCTTCTTTTATTCCACAAATGATCAACAATACAATAGTACAATAGGCATTCCTCCCCTACTCCAACTAGTTTAAAGGAGGAAATGATGCTCCAATATATAGCAAAGAGGGTGATGATTCCCATGAAGGAGGGCACACCATCCAAGAGAGGGAGTGACAAATGTGAAGTTGGATGAGTGACACCTCTTCAAGACTTGAGGTTACTCGCCATATGTGCAAGAGAAAGGATGAGAGGGGCGACACATGGCCCAAGAGAGGTTGCAGCCTCCTTGGGATGTGCGCCCTCTCTTGAGAATGCGCCACATGAAGGAGGGAGGGCACACCCTCTCATTGGGATCTCCACCCAACACCACCTCACACCTCCAACTCACTCCTAACTCACCCTTGAGTGATAGTATCTTTTAGTTAACAAGGAGAGAGGGTGATTTGACTTGAAACATGTCCCCGACATGATTCCCAAAAATTAGCATTTGCTGATTTTTTGTGTTTTTATGTCTTTTATTCGACATTTTTGAGAGAAAATGACTTAAAGTGGTTAAATAATCACCATTTTCCCTCAAAAAGGTAATACGTAGGTAAAGTGGGTATTTTGAGTATGAAAACCCCAAGGCATATAATGCCTCCTAGTACCATTTATTTAACTTATTCATCAATTACAATTAAAATATCCTGTTTTGAGAGAAATTTTTTGTTTGCAAAAGACATTAAAAAAAATCTTAAGGGGGACTTAATGCAATTTCTATATGACTCAAAAATGATGACTAACATGGTAATATACATTGGACACTAGACTTAGACAACCTTACTAAGTCCTAACCATTAGTACACACTCCAACTTTGGAGGTGGTGAGTGAAAAAACTCAGAAATTATAACTTGCTTAAAAAATTCAAGCAAGATATAATTAAGAAGTAAAAATAACACTCTAGAGTAATGTACTCATGATTAAGTCTTAGGGGGCTAAGCCTTTTACAAGTTCATCATGCTAACTCATCTTATTACAATTCCCCATGGGGGTGTGGAAAATGTGGGGAGAAGAAGAAGAAAAAGGGCCATAATGGCCGGCTGGACTTCTGAGCTCTGATTTTGAACAAGTATCTTGTTCAACCTTAGTGGCTCAATTGCAAGTCCATCCCAGTGCAACTTGGTGGGTAACACTAACCTAAGGATAAAAATGGAAGTTGCACCGCAAAACATTCAATTTCTAGATTAGTTAGATTAGTTTCCTTTTCAATTATTTCATTTTTGCAAGAATAACGAACCTACACTACTTGTCCGTTAGTATGCTCTTGTGACCACTGCGGGCTTGCCTGAACTCTGGTTGCAATCGGGAAAGGGATACTTAGTGTTTAGTTTAATAGGGAAATCCAATAGCCATTATTGTTCACTTGGGATCCTACATTGAACTTGTGTGTGAAGTTAGGGGGATACTCATTGATGAGATGTGTTCTCTCCTCGTTGGACCTACGACATAGTTCTTTGCACCCAATTGAGGGATAATTTCTAAAGGGCCAAATATTTAGCTTAGATTTCCTTTCTTGCAACTACATGCATAGGTGTTTGCACAAATAAACTGACTAACTTAAGCAATTCACCTTAATAATAAAACTGTCAAGAGCACTCCGACATATCTTTTATTTCAGCAACATTTATCTTACTATTGGTACTGGTCTATAATACTTTCAATCTTTACTTTTTAGTATTTATTTCAAACACTTGCAATTTCATTATTTCTATTTTGAAGTATCGCATGGCTAAACGTATCTTATTTTTCTTATGCTATCAATGAATATGCCATTTTGTGATTTATATTAATCAAATAATTCCTGAAGGAGGATCTGTAGAGGATTCGAAAAATTTACCAAAAGCTTGGTTCAATTTAATTCCTTATCGTGAAGTGGGCTTAATGACAACAATGTATTTGAATAAAGAATTTGGGATGCCTTACGAATCTACAACTCCTATGGGAGCTGTAGATATGGCCGAGTGCATTCGACAAATAAAGAAATATATTGATACCTTGGCAGCTCCTCTCCTTGGAGGGATAGGACTCTCTTTATTGGGTATCCCGTAAGGTAAGGGCCTTCCTTCACTATGGACTTCCTTAATATCTGGCCGTATTACCTAACTATTCAAACCAGATATGTCTGGTCTTACCTTCCTCTTCAAACCAGATATGTTCGGGCTTACCTTACTCTTCAACATGAAGGGATAACCTTTCCTTTGTGAAGGGATCAAACTCATCAGGCCGCTTCTCTAGACTTATATATTTCGTTTTTATATATAATAATGCTTCCCCTTCTTAATGCTATATATCCCACCCACAACCTGCATCTTTAGGTATAATAAGAATTATATGCTGCTAGAGTAGATTTACTTGTTTTGCTCTTGTTTTCATTAAACTCCTAGATTTAGTTTGTGCTATAGATTACTTAGCCTTAGTTTATTTCCTTAGGGACCACCCCCCTTGGCTTCGCTAGGAGTTGGCCTAGATGGAGGAGTTGAGTGTTGAGTGACAATATCTCAACTCGAGACTTGCCCCCAAGGACACACCCAGTGGATTGAAGATTTCTTCCACATGATCTGAGGAGTGTATTAGGCAGCAATAGGGCCAAAGCAAGGGCTTCCTTCAGAGTGTCAAAAGCTTGTTGTGCCTCAATTGACTAATGAAGCATATCCTTCTTTGTAAAGTTGGTTAGTGGGCAATCAATAATATAAAAGTTTCTTTCAAATATATGGTAGAACTTTGCTAAACCCAAGAATCCATGAAGCTTCTTAAGTAGGCATGGCCATCGTTGAATGGATTTAATATTAGTGGGATTATTACGAACATCCTCTGCAGAGATAATATGGCCAAGGTATTTCAGAGTAGTGTTGGAAAATTTATACTTAGATTCCTTGGCATAGAGTTTCTATTGTATTCTAAGTTGTATGAAACTTGGAAATGGGTATGGGTTTCTAAAACAAGGACAACATGGAAATATGTCCTTCCAGAATTTTAGGAAACAAGAAAAAAAATAAAAATTAATAATTCTCTCTCTCTCTATATATATTAACATCAAACCATCATGAAAATTAGAATGAAATTCATTCCTTGGGCTTTTGGATATACCATGTCCATGTTTTTGTACCAGTGTATTGGGGGAGAACAGTTTCACCTATCATCAGGGCTTTGAGATGAAATTATCAGGAAAATTAGAATTATAGACATAAAAGACAATCTTATAAAAATCTCATGTATATATTAACTCCCAAACAATATTACATTATGAAAATCCAAAATTAGCCTTGTAGATTAGGCTATATGTGCAAAAATACAAAATGAGCTGCACTTACCTCTCAAAATCATTAAAATCTTCATCATCTACCCCAACATGAGACAAGCAAGATCCACCTTTAGCAGTAGATGCATGAATGGAAGATGTCTCTACAAATTTAGAGCAGAAAAGGAGAGGTTCAAGCCAGGAGTTTTAACATCCATTGTCCACTTCCCCTTCTTTAGAAGGCCCACTTGTATATTCACCATTCCTGAAAGATACAGGGAAAAGGTTCGAATGCACATAGACAAGATCCTCTGCCCTTTGCAATCTCAACCGGTTATGCTTCGTAGAGTGAATTAATCCATAGGTGCTCTAGTACTTCTCCTTTGATGAAGAGCTTGCCACTTGTGGAATAATATGAATGGAAAGTATTTGCAAATGTACAACACTTGCTCCATAGAAAATCTACTATTGAATAGGGTTCATGGTCCTCTCATCCAAGGCTGGTATGTGAAAGGTCCTTCTATCTAGCAACAAATTTTGTGAATTCTTCTTCCATTTCAGTTGGTAGAGAAGCTGTAAATAATCTCAAGAAGGTTGTCATCACTCCGATGGCCACATCCCTATCCTTATGTGGGCCCTTCCTCTTCCCATTGCTTTGTGCAACACGGTCATCATCATAAAATATGGGATTTAAAGCATGAGCTAAAGTGTGAAAGGGAGTGTTGAATTGGTTGCACCTATCAACTATGATTTCCCTTTCAACCTTTGCAAAATATGCATCATCAAAAAAAGCATGGGAGCCTCCTATTGAATGATTTGAATGTTTTCTTAACCATGGTGTCCATGCTATCATAAACCTCTCCCAAAATAGGCTTGCCAATGTCAGCGTTTTGAAGAAGCCTAAATGTTGGTGTTGCGAACTCAAGCAAGCAGTGAATCTTTATCCACCAATCCTCATCACTAATCTACACACCATACTACCCGTCTAAATCTGTATGTTTCCAAGTAGCCTAAATCTCACTCACTGCCATTGTCAACAATGCAGGTTTCACCTCTACACGATGACACAACATGACAATTTGAGGCATATCTTGTCTGGACAACTTTCAACAACTCCAACTTGGAGAATTGTCAAAAAATCTTCACTAAGTAGCCTCTCCATTGTGAGCAATGTGGTTCAAAGTTTCTCATAGTTGGGTCCCTTGAAACCTTTATAGGTAGTGTTAATTACCCTCACCAAGTCCTTCCAGCAAGGAAACCAAACCACATTGAAGGGAATTCCACATGTACAAATGGCCCTTGCCACTCTTTCCTCAACTTCTTTCTTTCCCTAAACATTCAACATTTTTACTAGTCTACTTTCATGGGCCAAGCTTTGAGTTTGTGAGGGTTTTGCCTGCATTGATCTCTTTCTAGCTTCTTGAACAATCCCTGACTCCACACATATGGCAGTTGGAGAAGGGATAGCAAGTCGGGCTCTCCTTGATTTGAGCCTTTGAGCATCATTATGCTCCTTTTCCTATGGATCCCTTTGAAGTGCTAGGGCTATTTTCTCACAACCATCAACACCATTCCCCCCCTTCATGCATCAAATGCGCCTTCACTCTTGTGTAATAACTCTTGAAGATATTCTTACAAAGAGTGCACTGCCATTCTCAAGAGCCACCCCTTGAAATTTGTGTGGGTTTGGTTACATGCCTCCAAAGAGGATAAAGATCATTCCACCTGTCTGGTTTTAGTTTAGGAGCAGGACAAGCAACACTTTGAGAGGTCATGGATGCTGAAAAAGGACAAAAGAATGCTGCTCACTGTTGATAATGAAGCCCACAACAGCCTTCTTGCTTCCCAAAACACTGTTCTTGTTGGAACTGCTCTAGAAAAACTCCCCATGTTGTAAAATTCACTATAAACTCTTGCTGCTGCTGTAGGAACTACTAGTTATTGTAGAAAGTGTGAAGAGAGAAAAAAGGGCTTCTTTTATAAGAAAATAAGCCCACTTAGTGTTTCTTCCTTTGTTTTTCCTTCTCAATAAAAAAAATAATTATGAATTTCTGCAAAATAAATTGCATTCATTTGATTTTCTTACCATGTTAGATGTCTTTTTAAAATTTATTTTTATTTTTAGGGGCTGTGTAGGACCCACACGGCTGCAAATGACCATTAGGGGCATGGAAACACACGGGAACAGGCCCAAAACACACGGAAATGGCTTTGAAACAGTTTTTCTGTTTCCAACGTGTTTCAAACACATTTCTATACCTGAAACATTTCTAGGTACTGAAACAAGGGGTGAGTTCACTGCAAATATATGAATTAAATTTGCTAGTAAAGTATCTAAGTGCTTTGAGTGCTTTGATATTGTCTTACTATAGATAAGTATGTCATAAAAAAACTAGGACAAACTTGCAGAGATACTTACCAAACACTTTGTTCATTAAGCCCTAAATGTTGCTAGAGCATCACAAAAGCTGAATGGCATTAGTTGGAATTGATAGTGGCCTTGACGAGTTTTGAATGTGGTCTGTCCTTGGTCTTGGAGATGTATAGGTATTTGGTAGTAGATAGAGCAGAGATCATTCTTAGAAAAGAACTTGGCACCATATATTTCATCCATCAAATTATCAACTCTAGGCATGGCAAATTGATTTCTTAAAGTGATTCACTTGACTACTGTTTAATCAATACAAAGATGATAAGAGCCACACAAGGGATCTTACTAGGAGTGATGATCATGACTTTCCTCCAACAGCCTTCAATCTCAGACTTTTGAAAGTGGCCATATTGGTAGGGATGGGCAATTGGGCCTTTATTGGGGCCAAGTTCAATAACATATTCCATACCTCTTTTAGGTGGAATGATCCAAATTGGATCATTATATTATTTGTCATCTACTTCGATGCTTTCAGAGTGAAAAAAATTGGAGGAATCAACTTGCAAGGTCATTTCAATGGTAGGTCTCAGTTTGGAAAATTGGGGTCTGGAACCTTCTAGAGCCATTTTGAGGCATTAAATGACATTTTTAGGGTTCTGTTGTCTAGAACTTGTTCCCACACCCTTGACAATATTCTACACTTCAAGACCTTTCCAACGATCCAAACCATGCCTCAATCGGAGCTTGTATGCGAAAGTTATGCCTTTCGCAAGTTGACCTACCTTGTTGACCACCATGGTACAAGTGGATGCCACGTCAGCCCCCCTACTCAAGCATATGGGGCTAGCCACGTGTGGACTTTCGAGAATATTCTAGAAGGTTCAAACTGTTGAATTTTTATACTTGTTCAATTTGTTGACTTTCTTTTATATTTACAATAGCATAAGCATCATCAAGCATAAACCATAACCATAAATTGCATCATATATATATATCCAAGATCACAAGAAGATAACCATGCATAAGATACACAAGATATATCTTGGGAAAACCTTCTTCTCAAGGGAGAAAAACCTAGCAACAACCTTTCACTAGATAATAATTTGTCCAAGAGAAAATACCATAACCAAAGAAGAAGTGTGCTAGAACTCCAAGAAGCTAGCGCTACAAAAGAGAGAAAGATAGTCCAAGAGAGCGCTACCGAAGAGAGGGAAAATGATTCAAGTGATATGACCACAAATGAGAGATAACTCTCTCTATATATACAAGTCCAATGTGAACTTATCTTGTCCAAAAGGTGTCTCTTCATCCAGGCTGACTTTAGCTGTTTAGGTCTTCTACAGAAGACGTTGGGCTTCTTCTTTTCTTTGGGCATCATGGTGAAAGGTTGGATCAATATGTCACACATGGCTGGACCCAGTGTGGACATCCTCATCTCTTCTAGGGGCTACGAACCACTAGAATAAGTCATCATCATCGTCAAGGGCTGCTCCCTCTTGATGTGTCCACTTGGTCGACTCCCAAGTGACATATCCACATGGTCTGCTCTCATGGGATGTTGGGTGCCACCCTAGGACAAATTGCCACTACTTTGACAAGTGTCATGCTCAACTTCGTTTCAGAGGAGCGTTCTCCAAGTCGACCTAGTCTGATATGGGGAGAAGATCAGGGGCGTACCCACAGATCGACCCAGCCCATCCACCCGGGGAGAAAACCCGTCTCAGGTCGACCCAGCCCAACACAACCAAGGAGAAGACCTGTCTCAGGTCGACCTAGCTTAGTCCATTGGGGAGAAGACAAGGGAGAAGGCACAGGTCGACCCAACCCACTACTCTGGGGAGAAGATCTGAAGAATGTCTCACAAAGGTAAAATCATCAACACTCCCTCTTAGCGAGAGGGACATTCTATGTCACGCCAAGTTTATCACGAAAGTACATGAACTTCGACCTGGCAAGGGGCTTGGTGAGAACATCTGCGATCTGCTCATCGGTAGGAAGGTACTCCACTCAAACTGCCTTCCTCTGCACCATATCACGAATATAGTGAAACTTGATCTCAACATGTTTGGTACTGTCATGAGATATTGGATTCTCTGAGAGCTTCACACAACTCTGGTTGTCATAATCCAACATATGACCAAACAATCCTGCAAGGAGCTTGCGAAGCCACATTGCTTTGTGTACTTCCATACATACTGCAATGTACTCGACTTCTATGGTACTCAAGGCCACAGAAGTTTGCTTCGTGCTGCACCATGAAACCATGGTAGATCCTAGGTTGAAGCAACATCTGGAGGTGCTCTTCCTATTAATTATGCTCCTTGCCCAATCTGAATCGGCATATCCATGCAATCTCATGTCAATAATGGAAGCATATCTCCGACCATATCCAACTGTGCCTCATAAGTATCTCAACACATGCTTCGCAGTCACCCAATGTATCTGTCTCGGTTGACTCATGAACTAGATAAGTGCATTCATTGCATAGCAAATATCAGGTCTGTAATTAACCAGATACATCAATGATCCAATCAGCTGCCGATACATAGTCAGATCAATCAAGTCTAAATCGGAAGAAGACTCACTCAACTTCTTCAGATTTGTCACCATTGGTGTGGTCATGGACTTACAGTCCGTCATACCAAATCTCCTCAAGATCTCAACTGTGTACTTCCCTTGACTTAGGAAGATCTCATTAGTTCTCTGCCATACCTCAAGTCCCAAGAAGTAATGCATCATTCCGAAATCCTTCATCTCAAATTCATAAGCCAACTCATGCTTGCACCAAGTAATGAGATGCTCTGCTCCGGCGAGAAATAAATCATCAACGTACAAGATCGGAATCACAGACTCACCATCAACAACCTTATAGTATAGGTTGGCATCAACAACACTCTTATTGAAACTCAAACTCATCAGGTATCCATCAATCCTCTCGCATACCAAGCACGGGGGGCTTGCTTGAGTCCTTACAGAGCTTTCTTCAACCTGCACGCATGGGACTCCTTCCCATGAATCACAAAACCATCTGGCTGCTCGATATACACTTCTTCCTCAATCTCGCCATTGAGAAAGGCTGTCTTCACATCCATCTGATGTAATCTCCAACCCAAGGCTGAAGCAAGTGTAATAATCATCCGAATGGAGGTATATCGAGCAACAGGAGCAAAAGTCTCCTCATAGTCTATTCCCTCCACCCGAGAGAATCCTTTGGCCACAAATCTCGCTTTTTGTTTCTCAATGCTCCCGTCAGCTGCATGTTTTATCTTGTAAATCCACTTGGAAGTCACAACAGACTTCCCTTTGGGTCTCTCAACAATATCCCACACATCATTCTTCATGATGGATTGATACTCCTCCATCATGGCATACCTCCATACTGGTTGACTAGATGCCTCCTCATAACTGGAAGGCTCATAATCAATGATGTGGTTCATGGCTGCAATATAACTCGAGAATCTCTGAGGTCTCTTACTTTCTTTGAAAGTACCACGAGGAGCTGCATGTCCCTCTACCCCCTGCAAGGTCTGACGAGCCTAGGTAGGCCTTTTCTGGCCTACTATAATATCTCTAGGAACATCAATAGCATGTACAGGATCAACAGGATCAACAGGATCAACAGGATCATCTGTCTCTACTGTCTCGACTGGCTCTCTCTGTACAGCTGAAGGGTGAGGGGGAGAAGACACCATCTCTTCCTCCCTCTCACTGTCAATCTCTGTGTGAGACCTTCTCGATTTTCTGAAGGCAACTTCCTCCTCAAAGGAAACATCTCGACTCACTTCAATCTGTCTCTGACCTGAGATGTAGATCCGATATGCCTTCGATGATTCACTGTACCAAACAAATGTGTCCTTCCTACCAGAAGGTTCTAGTTTTGACCTTTTCTCCTTGGGTACGTGAATGTAGACTGGACACCCAAATATCCTGAAGTGTCCTACTTCGGGCTTAACTTCGGTGAAAGCCTCTTCAGGAGTCATGTTCCCCAAAATCTTGTGAGGACTTCTGTTCTGAACATATACTACGGTCATGGATGCTTCTGCCCAAAGAAACATCGGTAAACTCCGATCATGGATCATTGCTTTAGTTGCCTCCACAATAGACCTGTTCTTCCTTTCTGCAACCCCATTCTGCTAAGGGTTGTAAGGAAGAATGTACTCCCTCTTGATCCCTGCCTCAATGCAGAAATCACAGAAACACTTGGAGGTATATTCTCCTCCATTCTCTGATCTCAAGGTCTTAATGTTCTTTCCGGTTAGGTTCTCCATCTGAGCTTTAAATTCTTTAAATCTGTCAAGGAATTCTTTTGATTCCTTGGACTTCAAGAAGTAAATCCACGTCTTCCTTGAGTAATCATCAATGAAAATCACATAGTATAAGTATCCACTCAAGGAAGCAACCGTCATAAGCCCACACAAATCTGAATGTACCAGATCCAAAATCACTTTGGATCTGCTGTCACTGCTCGAAAACGTTCCCTTGGCATTCTTGCCAAGAGCACAACCTCTGCAAATGCCATCATGCTCAACACGAAGTGGTGGAAGTTTGGTCACCATCTTCCCTAGAGCGAGAAGAGCTCTATAATGTAAGTGAGCAAGTCTCCTGTGCCAAAGCTCACTCGGACTGATGGAATGGTGTACAAGAGCTTGAGTTGGATGAACTGTCAATCTGTACAAGCTGTCTTCTTGAACACCAATTACATTGGCTGAATCCATGCTAGAGTTTTTGTGCCATGCAAGAAATTTTCCATCAGAGAAGGAAACCTTGTAGCCTTTGTCCTCTAAGGCTGAAATAGAGACAAGGTTCCTTCTCATCCCTGGTACAAACAATACATCACTCAAATGAAGTGGGATACTTGAGTCTAGTTGAAGGGAAGTGGTTCTAGATCCCTTCATAGCATATCTAGCATCGTCACCAAGTACAACGTGTAACCGAGAATCCTTCTCTACTAGTTCAGTGAGATGCTCTCTATATCCAGTCATATGTCTGAAAGCACCACTATCAATCAACCAGATATTATTTCTAGTAGGAATCGTACCTGAGAGGGCTGAGATGAAGAAGAACACCTCAACAGGATCGAATTTGGTGTGAGGTGGATATTCATCAACGCTGGTAGTGGTTGCATGTCTCCTTCCTTTCTTCCATACAAGACAGTCTCTGGCGTAGTGACCATATTTATCACATTTGTAACACTGAACTTTTGAAAATTGACATGTCTTTCTCCTTGTGCTCATGAGCCCGATGTGGCTTTTGTTTCTTTTGAAATCTTTCAGTACCTTTTCCTCTTCCTCTTCCTTTGCCTTTCCTTGCATGAGAGGCAAGAGCACGACTCTCATCATGATGGGAACTATGTGCACCCCTCACCGCAAGTCTTGTCTCCTTCTGAGTACAATCTGCCCATAAGCGATCAAACTTAGGCAATTTGGATCGCCCACTGAAACTCTGAACGAATGGCTCCCAATGACTTGGAAGACCATTGAGAGTTAGCATTATCAACTCTCTGTCTGAGATGATCTCTCCAATGGCACCTAACTGATCTCTGATCTCAATGATTTTCATGAAGAAAGTGTCAACTGTATCTGCCTTGGTCATTTTGATATTTTGAAGCTGGTGTTTCAAGGCAACGACTCTGTTGGTATTCTTACTTTCAAACAACTTCTTCAAGGCATCAAACATCTCTTTGGCTATCTTCATTGGGGAGATGTGTGGAGTAAGATGATCTTTCACAGATAAAATAATTATCTTCCTAGCCTTGGCATCATTTTTATTCCATTGAGTTTTCTCTGACGCATCCACTGGTTCTGGTACAAATTCCTCCACAAACTTCATCAGGTCACTCTCCTCTAGAGTGATGAGTAATCTTGATTTCCAGGAGTTGAAATTAAAGGCTCCATCAAGCCTATCTTCCACAGGAACATTGCCCATCATGGCTGCAGAAACCCTAGAAACCCTAGGGCCGAAATTTTCCAAAATATCCAAACTCTTCCAATTTGCAATCTGAAAGTTGCAGGTGATGCGTTGGACTAGGGAGCACTTGTCTGTGAAGTAGGCCCAATGACCAAGGGAAAGTGCTAAAACTAGATTGACAGGAAAGGGGGGGGCGTTGCAATCACATGTGCAGTTGCAGAACTGTAGCAAGAAGGTGACGACTAGCATAAAAGGTGCTAGAGAAGCTTGTGCAATGGCTTCTTCAAGAACACTGCTCTGATACCATGTTGAATTTTTATACTTGTTCAATTTGTTGACTTTCTTTTACATTTACAATAGCATAAGCATCATCAAGCATAAACCATAACCATAAATTGCATCATATATATATATATATATCCAAGATCACAAGAAGATACCCATGCACAAGATACACAAGATATATCCTGGGAAACCCTTCTTCTCAAGGGAGAAAAACCCAACAACAACCTTTCACTAGATAATAATTTGTCCAAGATAAAATACCATAACCAATGAAGAAGTGCGCTAGAACTCCAAGAAGCTAGCGCTACACAAGAGAGAAAGACAGTCCAAGAGAGCGCTACCGAAGAGAGGGAAAATGATTCAAGTGATATGACCACAAATGAGAGATAACTCACTCTCTATATACAAGTCCAATGTGAACTTATCCTGTCCAAAAGGTGTCTCTTCATCCAGCCCGACTTTATCTGTTTAGGTCTTCTACACAAGACATTGGGCTTCTTTCTTTTCTTTGGGCATCATAGTGAAAGGATGCATCAATATGTCACACATGGCTGCACCCAGTGTGGACGTCCTCATCTCTTCTAGGGGCTACGACCCAATAGAATAAGTCATCATCATCGTCAAGGGTTGCTCCCTCATGATGTGTCCACTTGGTCAACTCCCAAGTGAGATATCCACATGGTCTACTCCCATGGGACGTTGGGTGCCACCCCAGGACAACTTGCCACTACTCTGACAAGTGTCATGCTCAACTTCGTCTCAGAGGAGCGTTCTCCAAGTCGATCCAACCTGATATGGGGAGAAGATTAGGGGCGTCCCCACAGATCGACCCAGCCCATCCACTTGGGGAGAAGACCCATCTCAGGTCGACCCAGCCCAACACAACCAAGGAGGAGACTTGTCTCAGGTCGGCCCAGCTTAGTCCATCGGGGAGAAGACAGGGAGAAGGCACAGGTCGACCCAACCCACTGCTCTGGGAGAAGACCTGAAGAATGTCTCATGAAGCTGCAATCATCAACACAAACCTTATCACAATTTAGGGTTGAGGAAGTCAAAATTTATAACCCTACCCCTAGATGGCTATTGGGCAATGTTAAATACCAGGCTGCTAGGAGGAGAAGGGGGTTTCCATTCTTTAGCATTGAATTTTGTTCCATAGTTGAGCAAAGCACTTAGGAGTGGTATTTTGAGAGCATAACAGAGGAGGAGAGATTCTGTAGCAACCATATAGGCCACAGTGTCAAAGGCAACTCCACCGAGAGTGCCTCTTTCTTTGTGCTTGCATTTGAAGAAAAGAGAGAAGAGCAACTTCACTTTCTAGCTAGATTTTCTCCCGTATTGTGTTTCCCAGGTTATATCTTGTGTTTATTTGTGGATGGTGTGTGAGTATTTATTTATGTTCTCCATTTTCCACATTTAAGCTATTTCATACATTTTAAGGAGAAAACCAATAATTAAAGAATTTTGAGATCTAAAGGAAATTAACCTTCACAGTAAAGATTTCAGTATTTTATTAGATCTATTGTGATAAATTGTCCAGTGGAATATCCACGACAATTTACAAATCATGGAAAGTTTGTGGACATTTCTTGAGAGATTTGTTCATATTTTTGGAGAAAAGTAGAGAGGCTTCGGATATGAGCTTGTTGTGAAGGCTCTATTTCTGTAAAATACAAGTGAATCATGAAACCATGAAGCCAAAGTCACTCGTCTTCATAAAAATGGAAATGTTTGGAGTTGATAGTCGAGATGCTTTTAGACGACAGGTTTTTGATAATATATTCTTTGACTATTTTGATTGAAGAAGAGAAATTTATCTTGGTGGTTAGTGGAGTAGGTCTTCAAGGAATAAATCCGTTTAATATCTAGAACACCATTTTCTCCTCCAATGTTTGTGACATAAGTCATCCTTGAGAATATAATTGTCCATCGTAAGTTTTATCTTGTTAAATTTAATGTTGTTATTAGGTTATTTGAAATTTACTAGAGCATTCAATGCATTTCCAAAACAACAACATAAAGAGGATCACTGAAAGAAACAAAATCATAAGGTACACAACATTTTATCCTGGGAAACCCTCTTGGGGGAGAAAACCCAACAAAAACTTCCTCAATAATAGATTGCCAATACAATGCCAAGAGTAAGACCAAACCACCAAGAATAATCTAGGATTGAGCATGCGTCTCTCTTCTCCTTCTTCTTGCAATTGCAGCTTCCTTCAAAAGATGTGCACTAGAAGTGTGTGTGAGTGAGTGAACAAATGAGACGCCATCCTCACTTATAAATACTAGTGAGGAGGTGTTAGGGTTATGTCTCTTCACTTAGTAGGGTCGACTTCTTCCAAGAGTGGTTAAAATCACTTTATAAACCCTAGGGGCCGACTTTACAAATACCACCATATAAATATGGCTTGACCAATCCACAAAAGGGGATTTGGTCTTATACAAGACTCGACATGATCAATCCACAAAAGGGGATTTTATCTATAAGATAATAACTCAAATATAATTAGAATATTCTTTGAAGCTGCAATATTTCAACACTCCCCCTTAACGAGAAGGGTATTCTACTCACATAAACCAATACAACATCATTAGGAGAGAGAGAGAGAGGGCAACAACATCATCAACATCTGGAACGCTGACTGACATATCTACAAATCATCAGAAGTTTTTCTCATCATCAGTATCATAATCGCTCACAGCATGGAGCTGGAGTAGCATCATCATCATCATCTGCATGAGGCTGAAACATCAACATCAATCAACATAACGCTAAAACAACAATATCACCAACCCGAGGCTAGTACACCATCATCAACAGCATGAGTCTGATACAACATCATCAACAACATGAGGCTGAAACAACAGTATCATTATCACGAGGCTGAGACAACAATATTATTACCACGAGGCTGAGACAACAACAACATCATCATATGGCAACAGAATGAGGCAGGTGCAACAACAACATTTTGTGGTACTCTGACAGACTGTCCTTACCGGACCTTTAGGATCTGCCCATGAATCATAAGATTCCCTAGGATATAAAATCCTAACAAGCTACCACGTGGTACTCTGACAGACCGTCCTTACCAGACCTTTGAGATCTGCCCAGGAATGAAAAGAGTCCCCATGATATAAAATCCTAATTGAGATACCACTACTGACCACAGCTGGCATATACATGCAGAGGTACTCTGACAGACCGTCCTTACTAGACCTTCGAGATCTGTCCAGGGATGATCAATCCCCTAGGATATAAAATCCTAACGGAGCTACCCGCTGTTGGTCAAGATACCATAGTATCATCAACATCACTCCCCCTTTTGAGGGAGGTCCTTTCGGACAACACCAAGCTTGTCTCGGAAGTACTCAAACTTCACACGAGACAGAGGATTGGTCAACACATCTGCAACCTGCTCATCTGTGCCAACATATTGGAGCTTTATAGTTCCCCTTTGCACCATATCATGAACGTAGTGATACCAGATCTCTATGTGCTTCGACTTATCATGGAACACTGGGTTATTCGTCATCTTTATGCAACTCTGGTTATCACATAGAATCACGGTGGCTTCCATCTCTAGATTGAATAGACTTGTCAACAACTTTCAGATGCATATGGCTTCACAACTGTTGGAACATGCTGCAATGTATTCCGCTTCTGCCATGCTGAGAGCAATACTGGATTGCTTCCTGCTTTTCCATGAAGTCATGGTTGACCCCAGAGTGAAACAACATCCTAATGTGCTCTTTCTATCAGAAGCACTTCCAACCTAATCAAAATCAATATAACCATACAATCTGAAGTCATGATCTCCAGTATAACAAAGACCATAATCCATGTACCCTTAAGGTATCTCATCACATGCTTTGCAGCTACAAGGTGAACACGTCTGGGCTCTACCATATACTGACTCAAGGTGTTCACAACAAAGCATATATCTGGTCTGGTATTCGTCAGATACATCAACGAACCAATAATCTATCTATATAGAGTAACATCAACCAATTCTGACGAAGTATCAATCAGGAGCTTCAACTTTGTTTCCATGGGTGTGTTCATGGATTTACATTCCAACATCTCAAATCTCTTCAGTCTTTCAACTGCATACTTCCCTTGGTTAAGGAAGATCTTCTCTGGGCTCTGCCAAACTTCAAGACTTAAGAAATAATGCATCAAGCCTAGGTCTTTCATCTCAAACTCTGCAACAAGCTTCTTCTTACAATCTGTGATGAGCTTTTCTTCTCCTGTTAAGAATAAGTCATCCACATACAGTACCAATATAACTGGCTCATCATTCATAACCTTGAAGTAAAGGTTAGAATCAACTTTACTCTTGGTAAAGCCCAAGCTCGTCAGGAAACTATCAATTCTGCCATATCAAGCTCTAGGAGCTTGCTTCAACCCGTAAAGAGATTTCTTCAACCTGCAGATATGAGTCTTTCTATCTTCAACTTCAAACCCTTGTGGTTGTTCTATATACACTTCTTCTTCAATAACACCATTTAAGAAGGCGGTTTTCACATCCATCTGGTGTAACTTCCACTTCATTTTGGCTGCAAGAGCTATGATGGTTTTGATAGAAGTGTATCTAGCTATAAGAGCAAACGTCTCTTCATAATCAATACCTTCCTTTTGAGAAAAACCACGAGCTACAAATCTTGCTTTATGTTTTTCAATACTTTCGTCTGTTGCATGTTTTATCTTGTATATCCACTTGGAAGATACCACATCTTTGTTCTTTGGTCTGGGAACTACTTCCCATACATCATTCTTTATAATGGATTGGTATTCTTTTGTCATGGCATCCACCCATTCTTTCCTCTGAATGGCTTCTTCAAAGCAAGTGGGTTCCTTTTCTATGAGATCACACATCAAGGCCATATAGCTGGAGAATGGCTTAGGTTTCTTGCTTTGTCTCATGGTTCCTTTTGGGGCACCATACTTCTCTACATCTTGAATAAGTTCCCTTGCCCAAGTTGGCTTTCTTTTGTGAGAGATCGTCATCTAGGGAGGTTCTTGAGATTGTATCATATCATGATCTTCTGGAATCTCATCATCGGGGGTAACTGCAACTTCTTTCACTGGTTCTGCAACTCTGGGAGCTACAGTTTCTTCTTCATATACTTCTTCAAGCTGGCATTTCCTTGATCTTTTGAGTGCTGCATATTCATCAAAGGTTACATGTTTGCTGATCTCAATATGATGGTAACCTGGTATGTAAATTCTGAAGGCCTTAGAGACCTCACAGTATCCAACAAATATTCCCTTCTTTCTTGAAGGATCCAACTTAGTTCTCCTTTCTTTCGGAATGTGTACAAACACTAGACACCAAATATTTTTAGATGGCTTACTTTTGGCTTCTTTCCAGTGAACATTTCTTCGGGGGTTTTGAATCCAAGTGCACTATGGGATAACCTGTTTTGGACATAAACTGTTGTTCTTGCTGCTTCAACCCATAAGTGCATTGGAAGATCTTGATCGTGATTCATAGTCTTCACTGCTTCCATAATTGTTCTATTCTTTCTTTCTGCTACACCATTTTGTTGAGGATGTTAGGGAGTGGTGAGCTCCCTCTTAATCCCAACATTTTTGCAAAAACTTCCAAATCCATTTGAGGTGTACTCTCCTCCATTATCTGAGCCGAGTATCTTGATTTTTCTTTCGGAGAGGTTTTCTACCAAGGCTTTGAATTCTTAACTTTCCGAGTACTTCATCTTTTGATTTTAAGAAATAAACCCAAGTCTTACGAGAGTAATCATCAATAAATGATACATAGTATACATACCCGCTTATAGAGGTTGATGGCATTTGACCACATACATCTGAGTGGATGAGCTCCAAGATTCCTTCTGCTTTACTGTCGCTCTTTGGGAAAGGATTCTTTATGTTGTTTCCTTGTGCACATCCCTTGCATACACCTTCACGATCGACCTTAAATTCTGTAACTACCTTGCTTACATATGGTAAGGCTTTGTAGTTGATGTGAGCTAGTCTTCTATGCCAAAGTTCACAAGGACTCTCAGTGGAGTGAGTCAAGGTTGTATCTGAGTGACCTTTTAACTTGTACAGACCACCTTCTTCTGTTCCAATAACAACTCCATCTTCTATGGTTTTTCCTTTGGGCCACATAAGAACTTCACCATCTATGAATGCAACCCTGAAACCTTTCTTATCTAGAGTTGAGATAGAAAGTAAGTTCTTTGTCAAACCTGGTACATAAAGTACATCCTTCATTCTCATCGGAGTTCCTGAATCCAGTTTGTAGGTAGATTCTCCCATTCCTTTGATAGGGTATTGATAATCATCTCCAAGTGAAACTTTTTGGGGGAAGTCCTTTTCTGTAAGGCTAGAGAGAATGTCTTTCTATCCTGTCATGTGCTTAGAGGCACTGCTATCTATGAGCCAAGTATCCTCTCCAGGTGTCACAGATCCTGAGAGGGTGGAAAATAAAACATAATCTTCAATCTCTTCTTTAGTCAACTTCTTGGGTGGCTCATCATCTTCAACTGGATGGGCATGATGTCTTTTGTTATTTCTCTTCTTATATTCTTCCCTTATGGAAAGACAGTTCTTAGCAATGTGTCCCATCTTATCACACTGATAACATTGATAAGAGGAAACATCTTTTTCTTTTCTTTGACCCTTATGATATTTTTGGAATCTCCTTGGAGGGTGAGATTCTTTATGGAAGTGGGTGAATCTCTTTGGGGAGTGAGATTCTTTATGAAGGTGGGTCTCCTTTTGGAAATGAGACCTTTTCTTTCCACCCTTAGCATGAGCAGCTAGGGTTTGATCTTCATCCCTTAATAGCACGGCTTCTCGGTTGGCTACTCTTGCTTCTTGAACACATTCTTCCCATAGGTTGTCGAATTGGAGTTTCTATTTTCTTGCACAGATGGTTTGGATGAAGGCATCCCAAGGTCTTGTGAGACCATTAAGAGTTGTCATGATGAGTTCATCTTTATCCAAGTCGTCTCCAATTGCTTCTAAGTGTTCTTTGAAATGAGTAACCCTAGAGAAATAGTCTTGAACTGTTTCTCCTTTCTGCATTTTTGTATTCTTGAGTTGGGTTCTCAATTTCATCTTCCGGTTGATGTTCTTTCCTTTGTACATTCTGGTTAGGGAATCAAACATCCCTTTTGGAGTATTCTTAGAAGACACTTGAGGAATCAAGTGATCTTTAATGGAATCTGCAATTATTCTTTTGGCCCTAATCATATCCTTGTACTTCGCTTTGGCTGCATCTTCTTCGGGTTCCGGTACATTTTCTTTTATGAATTTTGCAAGGTCATTCTCTTAAAGAATGAGTCCAATTCTGTATTTCCAGGCACAAAAATTTTCCACACCTTCTAACTTGTCAACAAGCTTGGTGCTTGCAGACATCTTGACCTGGAGCTAGGAAAATGACCAGAAAATGAAAGTGCTCAGAAAATGAATCTGAACTTAGCAGGAGATGCGTTGGGCTGAGGCGAGTTGGCTGGAGCTGACTGTTTCCAAAAATTCCAAGTTTTACCCCTTGAAACTTGACTTGCGCAAATCTGGACTGGTACTTCTGGTAATGGTTCTGGTTTCTTGGTTTTCTGGTACCAATCAAAACTAGGGTTTGATTTTCTAGAGATTCTGGCCACTAAAAAGATGCGCTCAAGTTGCCAAAAGATGAGCTAGGGTAGGGCACACTTTCCTAGATGGTTTAGTCAAAAATTCCTCTTCAGCAAAAAGCCCTAATTTCCTTGTACGACAACAGTGAAAGGTGCTCTATTCAGTCAAACTTTGATACCATGTTAATTTTAATGTTGTTATTAGGTTATTTGCAATTTACTAGAGTATTCAATGCATTTTCAAAACAACAGCATAAAGAGGATCACTGAAAGAAACACAATCACAAGGTACACAACATTTTATCTTGGGAAATCCTCACTGGGGAGAAAACCCAGCAAAAACTTCCTCAATAATAGATTGCCAATACAATGCCAAGACTAAGACCAAACCACCAAGAATAATCTAGGACTGAGCATGTGCCTCTCTTCTCCTTCTTCTTGCAACTGCAACTTCCTTCAAAAGATGCGCACTAGAAGTGTGTGCGAGTGAGTGAACAAATGAGGCGCCATCCTCACTTATAAATAGTAGTGAGGAGGTGTTAGGGTTATGCCTCTTCACTTAGCAGGGCCGAATTCTTCCAAGAGTGGTTAAAACCACTTTATAAACCCTAGGAGCCGACTTTACAATTACCACCATATAAATATGGCTTGACCAATCTACAAAAGGGGATTTGGTCTTATACAAGACCCGACATGATCAATCCACAAAAGGGGATTTCATCTATAAGATATTAACTCAAATATAATTAGAATATTCTTTGAAGTTACAATATTTCAACATATCTTGTGTACCACACCTTCACACTAAATGTGTTTATGGTATGGTATGCTGATTGAGAAGCATTCAAAAGGATTAAGATGGAATCTCAATCATTTAACCCGTTTCTTAATGAGAATCTCCAATGTACTACAAGGATCAACTAGAACGATGAGCTTTGCTTGTTAACATAGGCATGAAACTAAAAGGTATCAAGATGACCTAAAATAGTCAATGCAACAAGGGAGACCAAGGGTTCTTTTAAAAAATTGGAACATGACTTTCTACTCTTCAAGCTGCCACATTAGCTTTCTCTCAAGACTTAGGTTCAAACGATTTTTTCTCTTTTTTGATTTTTAACCTCAAGTTTGATATGTAGATATCCCATGCTAGGTTAAGGGCTAGTCTTGCCTTGGACTCTAGTACCTGAAATCTCTCCCTTTATTCTTCAATGAATCACTATGTATTCATCTAGTTTTGATTGACACTAGGTGTGTTTAGATATTTGTCTCTCTCCCAATGTCTGCACCAACCCTTCCAGGTGTTGGAGGGAAATGTTTAGCTTATCTTCCTGGTTATGAACACCATGCACTTGGAAAGCTAGCTTGATCTTTCTCAACCATGTATGCACTTCAACATTCCCTCCAAAATCATATTGTAGAATCTTCGTTTGGAGGTTGTAGGATATATTAGGGTTGACTAGCGTAGCATGGGGATACGTTCTTTGTCCCCAAAATTGGGATGGAAACATCCCTAATTGTTGGGGATGCCCCCCAACCTGTAGAATTTTCCAGAAATCGGGTGACGTCTCCTTAAATCAGGGATGTCAGTCTATGCAAACTAAAAAACTACATTGTTAAAAAAAGAAGAAAAAATAAAAAAATGTGGCCCCAAATGGTGAATTACCTAATGGTAGTGCAGTAAATTACAATGGATTTTGTTAGCGTTTCATATTTTCCTAGAAGTATGCTTATATTATTGATTTGACATCAAAACCAATAGTGCAAAATATTCTCCTCCTAATTCGTATTCTGAGGTTTGGTCTAGAGCAATCTAGAACATATAGGATGATTTATTTCTAGAGTTACTAGATTTGGCCTAAACCCTCTCGCATCCGAATTTGATTTGTACAGGATTCACAGATTCGTGCATTTGTATCGGATTTGTCGGGATTCATGCAAGAAAAGTTAGAATCGTATCTAAATTTCGGAAGCGGATTTGCGTGCTGAGGAATTGGTTCCTGTTTATGGTTTCAAATGAGAGAGAAACGGAAATAGTTCCCATTGGAGGAATCAATTCTTGAACTTTAGGAATCGGTTCCTCCAAAGGGAACCGTTTCCCTTAAAATCGTGGGTAAAGCAAAGAGGGCCAATGGGGTTCATTTCCTCATCGACTCATCTCATAACAACAACCCTTACCTTTGGCGCCACTAGTGGAAACTTTAGCGTGACGACTCAAGAGGAGAGCCCAACGCGTTGCGTATGTCTGTGGACATACACAACAAGCCACATTGCTGTGTATGCTAGTGGCATACGCAACGAGCTCTAAGAGCTTGCTGTGTATGCCCACGGGCATACACAACAATGTATTGCAAATTGCAATGTATGCCCTCATTTCCTTGTATATGCCTGTTGGCATACACAACAAATCCCCTGCTATGTATGCATGTTGGCATACATAGAGACATTTTTTTAAAGTAATTAATTATTATTTTTTTAAATCCCTGAATTTAAAAATATATATTTTTTTAAATTTAATTTCTTTCCATGTGCAGTTGCATTCATTGTCAGTTTAGTCTCGACATGGAGGTCGTAGTGGGAGGAGTGGTAGAGGGAGAGGTATTGGTTTTAACCTACTCCGACACCTAGGTACTTTGTTATATAGTGATTTCCTTGTAAATCAATTAACAGCTCACAAAACATAATACAGTTGCTGGAATAATCAATTCAAATAAATACAGCGAAAGCAATACTGGAAACCAAAATCTCAAACACAATACAAAAATATATTCTTCCCATCAACTAAGCTTATCATTCAAATAACTTCAAAGCTTACAAGGGCTCCCTTACTAGGAAAATGGCCAACAGAGAAATACAAAAAACCTTAGACAAGACCTGCAAGCCCTAGCAACTTCTGGCTTGCTGTACGATCTCAAACTTTCACATTTCTCAAGATGTATGTGCCTTTCCTTAAGCAAACCCATGTATACCCGCCTGTTTCCATTGAAACCCGCATACACACACTCAAAGACTGTACAAAAAACTTCGTATGTTGCAACCTTGCTGTTGTGGCTTCAATCTACTGAAACCCACTTGCGGCTACCTCTGTTCTCTCTTCTCCCTGACCTGATCTCTAGATGGAAGTCCTTCTCCACCTATCCAAGATCTCCTTGAATCATAGTCATTTGTGATCCAACCCTTCAGCAAAAGTCCTTTGCTCTCTCATGTGTACAACACACAATGTTTCACACATGTTCCTTACCCCATCACCCGAACCTTGCTTTTATAATCTTGAGTTATGACCCAATCCTAATCTCCAAAGTGATTGATGGTTGAGATTACTTCTCACCCCACTTTAGATCAATGGCTATTATTTAATTCACTAATGCTAATTTTAGCATTTCATTAAATAAAACTCAACCAATTAATAAATGCACTTTACTTTAATTAAAGTCTTGTTTCAAGGTAGAAGGCTTTGGACGACTTCCACACGTCTAGACACATAGACTTGTGCGGAAGTACTTATCCGATGCTACAAACATCAACACTTCCTCTTAGCAAGGAAGATATTTTTCACCACTCCAAGTTTGTTCGTGAAGAACACAAACTTCCCTTTAACTAAGGGTTTGGTCATAATGTCTGCAACCTGCTCATCTGTGGAAATATACTGAAGCTTCACTGCTCCTTTTTGGATCCTATCTCGGATGAAGTGATATCTGATCTCTATATGTTTGGACCTGTCATGGAATACTGGATTCTCTAAGACTTTGATACAACTCTGATTATCGCAGTATATCCCCGTAGGCTCCAACTCCTGATCAAATAAACTTGTGAGCAATTTGTGAAGAACTAGCCATACTCACTGCCATGTATTCTGCCTCTGCTGAGCTGAGTGCTACAAAAGTTTGCTTCCTGCTGAACCATGTAATCACCGCCGATCCAAGTTGAAGCAGTACCCCGAGGTGCTCTTTCTGTCTACTGCACTCGCTGCCCAATATGAGTTTGAATATCCATGCAACCTCACTCCATCACCTCCAAGATACCTCAATCCATACTTAATTATACCTCTGTTAACCCCCATATTTTCACCCTTGAAAATATTGAGGGTTAAGAGCCAACATGCAACATTTTGGTTGGCGTATTGAGATTTTCCCAGAGTTTAGCACTTATGTTGAGCAGGGGGTTGGTTCCCACACGAGGAAGGCACATGATCAATACATGGTTGTTTGGTACTGTTATTGCGCAATTTGTACTTTGATAGAAGGGAAAAGGGAAATGGAGAGAAATTGACGTAACGAGAGACTATCCTATCATTGTCACCTCAACATGATGTCTCTTTCTATTTAGGGTGGTAGGCCTAGGGGAGATGTCCTCGGTCACCTGGGATTTTGAGAAGGCAAGGATAAAAGGCCAAGTAAAGTTTCCCTCTCACAAGTCACCACCGATTAGAAAGTCCGGCTAAACAACCAATAAGAAATGATAAACCAGAAGTGTATTTGCTCGGAACAAAGCAACATGAAAACTATAGATTTGCAAGAGTACTTGCTGGTTAGTACTTCGTATAATTAGAGACTTTCTCAATAAAAGCAATTGACTAATATATTGATGAAGCAAACAAAGATGTATAGCAGTAATAATCATAAGATAATACTTCACAATAAATGCTTTATAAAAGCTTCAGAATGAGCAAGAATGATTAATCATCAATATCATAACACCAACATTCATTGGAAGCAAATAAGGCTATGCATTAGTCAATCTTTTCAATTGCTTAAAGAAGCTTGAAATGCTGCAAAGTATGACTATAACTCATATGAATAATAGGAGCAGTAAGGTTAGCAGTGCAATCTAAACTAGGGTTAGAAGGTGTTAGTTGTTCAAAGATTTGGATGTTTGAAAGTTGTGATCAAAACACTCAAGCAAAAGGTCTTAGACTAGTGCATTCATAGGGAAAATGGAGTCAAATAAGTGGCTGCAAGTATTGAAGGTGCAAGATGATATTGATAGAGCCAAAGACAAGAGGAATTAATGGATGAAGTGTCGATAGACAGAGGCTTCAACCACCAAACCCTAGGGGAAAACGACTACTAAGGTGTAGTTAACCCTAGGCCTTAGTAGGTTTCCCTCCTTTAACCCAACGATGTAGCAAAAACGACTAGGATGAAGGACAAGTACTAGGGTGTTGCAATGGCAAGGCCCTAGTAACGATTTCAACAAAGAAAACGACTCCTTGGCATAATCTAGTAGGTAGATAGCAATTAGAATAAGGACAATAACATGTGCTTGATCCCTAGGGTTTAATCCAACAATTTTATTAACAAAATGCAAAGTAAAACACCATAACCATTCAAGTAAGAGAAGAATTACAGAAATTTACTCACATTCACCAAGTATCATCAATGCAAAACCCTAGTTGTAGACTTTCCACCAAGAAAAATGCCAATTACACCAAAAATAACCCTCCTTCAACAAGTGCGCACTAGAATTTCATCCAAAAACCCTAAGAAGGGCGCAAATTTCAGACCTAACACAAGTGTGAGTGAAATATGATGGGAAAATGAGAGTTTTATCTCTCTACTTATATCATACCAATGACCTTTAATTTTATTTTAGGTCACAAAAGGCCGACATGGCCAAATTTACATCAAAATACTGTTTTACATTAAATGTCATAAATAAAACCCTAAATCAAGCATAAATGATGATGTCATACCCTTTTAGGGTGACGTTAGGCCCTTTTAGGGCAACGTTGGCTTCCTGGAGCAAAACGTTAGGCCTTCTTGGGCCTCAGGAACCTGCCACACGTGCCACTTGGCACATAACTGCCTCCTAAAACCTCCACAAGCACTAGATGACGTCATGGGTGTCCTAGGTCACGTCATGGGCCCTCCAAGGCCTACGTCCTGGTGGAAAGGGCACAACCCCCTTGGGTACAGGTTTGCCAAGCTGCCTCTGGTGGAATGTCTTCCTTTCCTCCGGTGCAAATCCTCTAATTTGTCTCTGCCCCTTGCTGGGGTCTCAACATCCATCTGGTGGGCTTTCAGCCCTATGGAGGTCCGAACTAATCATCTCCCCATGTGCACCTGTCCATTAGGTATGATCCTGAAACATCAATAGATACGCCCTCCATGGGCTCATAAGTCACAGAGATCATAGCAATGGCAATGGATGCGTCTGAGGAGGAGAAGAACGCTGGTTGGATTGCTGGAAAAATTACAAACGCAATTGAGCTCATGGGCCCTTCAAATGTTGTGCAAGTCATCACAAATAATGCACGTTCATGCAAAGCAACTCGGGCAATTATTGAGGGATAGTATGAAAATGTCTTTTGGATACCCTGTGTTGTGCATAGTTTAAATCTTGCTTTTAAATCCATTGTTGCTGAAGTTGAATGGATGGAAAAACTATGTGAAGAAGCAAGGGAAGTTCAGATTTTTATCACTAACTATCAACATGCACAAGCCATGCATAAGGAATTTTCCAGTCTCGAACTTCTGAAGGTTGGAGAAACCAGATTTGCATCGCATTATATTATGATTAGACGATTAGTAGACACAAGGGAGGCTTTGTCCTCCATGGTTGTTAATCCACGGTGGCAAACATGGAAACAGAGCAACACTGAAAAGGCAATTTGGGTGAGAGGTCCCATTCTTGATGAGGCTAGATGGGCTCAAGCTGAGTTTTTTGTTTACATAATGGAGCCACTTGTTGATTTGCTGAAACTTTGTGATTTGGATGTGCCTATGTTGGGTGACATCTATGAGGGAACTGATCGTATGTTGGAAAGAATTCAAGAACTTCTTGAAGAGAAGGACCCTCTTTTGTTGGGCACCATAAAGGACATAGTCATTGGTAGATGGAACAAATACAACACCCCTCTACATGCTTTAGCCTATGCCTTAAACCTAGAGTACTATGATGAGGTGTACTTGGCTAAATTTGGAGGTAGGTGGTGTTAGTACTCTGTAAATTTTGTTTGGCTGATAGACAAACGACATAGGTAACTATTTCAACCTACTTTAGAGCTGAGGCACTAGCCTTCTCAACTTAGAGAGGGCTCTCTTGTGTCACTTGATATATCTATGGCAATCGGTGTCTAGATTTGGTTTGTTTTGGGGGGTTTTTATAAAGTTGTTGAAGAAGTGGGGGGTAACATTTGGGCCATGGAGTCAGAAATAAATAATGCAGTGGCAGGTCATTAGAACTTATCTAGAGGAGAAAGGCTAAGTGAGGCAATGAGTTTGAGTTTTCAAATTGAAATTTGCATGGCAAAAGAAGAAAAAGGAAAACACATAACTGCTTCAGAGCATATTAAAATGAATTCTGAAATAGTTGGGAAGAGAATCACATGAATTTAAATTGCTAAGTCTAGAGCATCATCAGACAAATTCCAGACTTTTAACTTTCCAATTTAAAAGAGGAACTTGCAAATGAAATTTTAAAGACACAAGAAATACACACTATGAAAGAAGACAGAACTCATATCACAACCAATTAGAATCTTTTCATAAACAGTTTAAAAATTTGCTTTTGCATCATATATTCAGTTTAGTTCTATGATCTTACAAAGTCTACCTGCAACGAGGGCATGCCCCCTCTCCTTTCTTTCTATCCTAGGGATAATATGTATAGAAAATTTACATGCGGGATTCAAAACGACCCAACTTCCCCACAGTCTAAAGATAGAGATCGGTTACACAAAAGAGTAACGTATCACAGGCATTCTCCTACTTTACAGGGAGTGTTATAAACAGTTCTGACATATTTGAGGCATTTTCATTGAATTCCATATGTCCAAAATTTTCTGAAACATACTCATTTCAACCTGAGAACTTATTTCAGCTTGGAGATTTCTTCTTTTAGGGTGTTCAACCAGACTGGTTGATTTTCCCCAACGCTTTCGACCACCTCAACTCTGACTCCTGTCTTCTGTCGCTTGCTCCGCTTCTCCCTTTTTGCTTGTTTGTAGCGCTTCTCCACGTGTCCGTTGATGATTAAATCCCTCATGATAGGATTTAGTCTGACCTCTGATTCTGGTTCTGTCGCAGGGTCAGTATGGAATTTGGTTGCTAGTATCAGTGCGATCGACTTCTCTTTCTTACTCATTGATGGATTTGCCATGTTAGTCGAAAATCCTATTTCACTGGATGTTGTTCGATCGACCTGGTCCATGTCTCCTAGTTTTGCAGAAAACATGATTTTCGTCTTCCTGGTCTTGTCAATTATTTCGTTCCGAATGAAATGTCGATTGCTCAAACGGGATAAACTTATCTATAATTTTGTGGACGGTTGTCATTGAGCGTTTAATAACAGATTGTGATGACAATACTTGTCCGAATTCCAGTTGTTGAATTTAATGCAGCTGCAAGAGCCATTCTCCCTGGAGGATAACTTAAGACCCTAGTTGTGGACTAGGGCCCCCAGTACTCACCTGGGGTTCTTGGTCTGGGACCAAGCAGAAAGACCCTTGTATGGGCCCCCAATAGATGACTGGGGTTCTTGGTCTGGGACCAAGCAGTAAAGACCCTTGAGAGGGCCCCTAATATATGACTGGGGTTCTTGGTCTGGGAGCAAGCAGTTAAGTCCCTAGATATGTCTAGGGCCCCTGGACGTGTTCCAGGGTACCCATGTCTAAGGCATGGGTTGATGCTTGGTTTTGTACCTTGGTGGATAAGACCCCAGATATGTTCTGGGGCAACTTGGTCTTTGATCAGGTAGTTGTTGGTGTATGACCCTCTTTTGAAGGCGGGCATGACCACATGAGGGATGTATCCCATATGCAGTGATGATAAAGTTGATTAGTCACCTTGAGAAGTATATGGACATGTGTAAATCTCTCCTAAACCCACCACCCTTGGTTTTTGGGGCTTGAGTTTGTTTGGGGGTTTGTATTTTGACTTAGGGGTTAATATAAGAAATATTAATTAATATAAATTATAAATATATTTAATTAATATTTATATTAATTACATATATTATTTTTAATAATATTTCTTTTATCCTAACCTCTACCCAAAAGTATAAATAAGAACCCCTCCCCCTTCACTCATTTACTTGATCTCTCCTTTTCTCCTCATAGAAGTGGTGGATTGTTTCTTTGTGATCTGCGGCCTGTTATCGCACGGTTTGTAGGAAAGGTTTGGGCAGCTTGAGTCAAGGCTTGAAACCGGCGTAACAGGAGCTTCCCCACCCACTGTCACCTCGATGGGGAGCTCTTTCTATTTAGGATGGCTAGTCCAAGGGAGACGTCCCTAAGCAATCTGGGTTTATGAAGGGCTAAGAGTATAATGGATCAAAGTTCAAGAATCCCTTTCACAGATTACTGCCAATAGAGATAGTCAAAGAAGATATTGTTCCACTGGAAGGCACCTGTTTGCGAGACAAGACAAACAAACTAGAATATATGCTGCAGTGGTTAGTACTTCAAGATATTAATGACTATCTTTATTATATATATATGAGCAAATGATTAAGTGCTATTATTGACGAAGTCAATGATGGCTAAACAAAGGCAAAGATTTATATCACTTCTTCAATAAATGCATGAGGAGATAATAGCATTTAATATTAAATATCAATCCTTTATATTATCATAAAGCAAGTTTGCTCATAAATATAATGTTGCTGCGTCACCTATATTGTTGCTTCTTATAGGTATGACGTCAGCATTAGTATTTAGGTCAAAAGAGAGACAAAGAGCTCAACGTTTTATCAAACAAGCTTGCAGATGTAATCAATGGCTCCAAATCTATCAAATGAGATGACAAATGTCACAACGTTGTAGGCACAA
>ML779418.1:874011-886272 GCA_009831015.1 Picea engelmannii
TGATGGCCTTGCCATAGCAACACCATCAAACCCTAACCCTCTTGTCTTTAAGTTTGAGTCTTCCTAAACCATTAGCCTCATTTCAATTGACTCCATTAACCCAAGGCACTAGTCTAAGAACTCTTTTTGAAGCTTGTTATGCCATAAACTCTTTTCAAACTACCTTCAATTTGAAACCCTAACTAACCTAGCGTCTAACCCTAGCTAGTTTTGAACTAACCTAATGAGATGACGTCCTGCTGATTTCACACTTGTGCTTGGATAGAAAGGTGCGGCCTAGTCTTCTCATCATAGCCGTGGAGTTTTATTTCCTTTTTGCTGGTTGAATTTGTCAAAACGTCACTCCTTGGCTAGCTAACCCTAACCTGCAGACAACAAAGTTTATATAGGTGACGTCACATAGTGTAGATCTCTTGCTTATGCTTGCAACGTTGTGATTTCTCTCACCTATTTTGATAGACATTGAGTCATTCATTGCATCTTTAGGGTTATTCAACTAAACATTTTTGCTCTTTGTCTTTCTTTTGACCTATTGGTTAAGGCTGACGTTACACCTGTAGCAGAAATAATATAGGTGACGCAGCAACATAATGTATGTGAGCTGATTTGAGATAGTTATTGCATTAATGATATGATACAAGGTTTAAATGTGAACATTGAATGCTCTTTATCTCTTATGCTTTGTTGAAGAAGTAATATAAACCATTTGTCTCTTTTTAGCCATCATTGACTTCGTCAATAATAGCATTGATCAATTGCTCATATATGTATTGAAGGATAGTCATTGATTTTATGAAGTACTAACCCACTGCAAGCACATATTCTAGTCTTGTCTCGCAAACAGGTGCATCACCAGTGGAAGATCTTTTTTGACTATCTCATACTTGGCTGAAATCTGTGAAAGGGAACCTCTTATCCTTGCCATTACCCCTTTGCCCTTCCTTTAACCCAGATTGCTTAGGGACGTCTCCCTTGGACTAGCCATCCTAAATAGAAAGAGCCCCCCATCGAGGTGACAGTGGGTGGGGAAGCTCCTGTTGCGCCGGTTTTAAGCCTTGACTCAAGCTGCCTAAACCCTTCCTACAAACCGTGCGATAACAAAGGCCACGACACCTTAGAAGGGAGACTAATCTGGCAGCCGCCCCTCTTTTTTCTGGTAGAATTTTTGTGTGAGGGTTTGAGCTTGTGGGTGTGAGGGTTTCAGGGTGATTTAACAGTCCATTGCTTCTCTTGATAAGGGATCTGACCCTAGAGGCAGATCCATGATAGACTTATCTGAGCATACTACAGTGGGTTCTTATCTCTCATTTGTGTCATGCTTCTCTTCATGCTGCAGAGATAAGAAAATAAAAAGGTAAGCTGCTGGTTTACAGTTCTTGCATTGCTTAGATCTATTGACTAACATATTTTGATATTATTGTCTAGCTCAGATTTATCTATTCATCAAGCTCATAAATGTTTTACCTTGCATAGATCTATCTACTATACATGTCCAGATTTATATCTACGTTTCAGATCTGACTTAGATCTTGTTTTGCCTACTCAAAATTGTCTAAAGCATAGATCTATCTACTATACATGTCCAGATGTATATCTACTGTTTCAGATCTGACTCAGATCTTGCTTTGCTTACTCAAAATTGTCTAAAGCATAGATCTATCTACTATACATGTCCAGATGTATATCTACTGTTCCGATCTTACTCAGATCTTGTTTTGCTTACTCATAATTGTTTAAAGCATAGATCTATCTTCTATCTAGTTCAGATCTGATTCAGAATTTGATTTGCCTACTCAGAAATGTTTTAAAGCATAGACCTATACATTGTTCATGACCAAAAATATTTTTAATTCAGATCTAAATATTTTTTGAAGTTCAGATCTACTTAAATTTAATGTGTACTTGCTGATCTTAGTTACAGATTTTTTGAAAAAGAATAATTTTGTTTTCTTTCCCTAATTCTAACATGGTATCAGAGCTTAGGGTGTGGAAGGAGCTCAAGACTTGCAGACTTGAGCCTGCGTAGATCCATTTCATAGGGTTTACATATCAACAAATTCAAGTTGCTTTGTTCTTAAGAGTACTTGTAAGGACACCTAGTTTCAGTTTTTGAATTGCTTTCTGAAGGTTGTCTCTTATTGTTTTAAGTTGCTACTTTCTGTACTTGGTGGTGGACACATGGAGTGCCATGTGCAACATGGGCCCCTTTTCAAGAAAGGTAGAATGGGTTAGTAAATGGCTTTCCTTTTTCAATGCTGTGTTTGTCATATTAGCCTATGATAGCGCTTATATTATGAGCAGTATATTCCATGATAGCTTCATAGTAAACATCTCTAGCAGCCATGGCCTTTGTTACCCAATGGTCTGTGTATTTCAGAAGTATTTATTTTTCTATCTTAGTTGCCTCTAGTCTGTAGGTACTCAGAGATTCATGCAAGCAATGAATTTAAATGCTAGAAGTCAAGACTGTTTAATGGTTGTAACTGTAACAGATATCTTTAACATTTAAAACTGTTGAGATGGTGTGGGTTACACACCCAATTTCAAGGGTTGTCTCTACTTTGAATTACTCTCTACTATTGGATACTTCCACAACCAGTTACAACAAAAGTTTCCTTATCTATTGAAAGATATAGGATACCACTTGCCTTCTGTTAATCTTGTTGCCCTCATCTCTAATGTACTTCTGACAACTAACTTTATCAGAACAAGTGCTGTGCAAGCTCCTCACAGTTGGTCACTTTAAATTGCTTAGGGGGAGGATGATATGTTTTCTGCTAAGACTTACATTGGGTGCTTAGCTTCAAATGACTCTGATTGGAGAAGAGAATATATGATCTCTGTACTCCTGTTGAATAATTGAGAATTTGCATTTTAATCATCATTGATGAATTTTTAAATTTAACCAGAAAGGCAACCATAAATTCTCTACTATGGTTCTTGACAGATGACACTTTTTGGTTTGAGAGTAACATCACAAATAGAAGACAATCACATTTAATTTAACTTCTTTTCTAATGTGGATGCCAGGGTGTTGATTCTAGATTTAGAGCCTGTAGGCTTTAACTCAAATTGATTGCCTACAATGTTAATAAACATGTTATTATCATATTGTTGTTTAGAACAAGTCTAAAAGAATGGGCTCAGCTGGAGCTAGTGAAAGACTACCTTATTTATTGTACACTTATGAAATGCAAGCTTGGATGCCAACTTGTTTGAATTATTGGTGAAGTGAAAAATGCTTGTTGAGAAAGATTTCATGTTAGGAGAATCTGGAGGTTAGGGTTCTTTATTTTTGGTGGATCCTTGGTTTTTCTGTTATAGATTCCTTGAGATCGTTTCCTCTGTTAGGTCCTTTTTGATCAGTTTAAAGTAACTCTGATCAGGATCTAAGCCCTTATAAAAGGGGGTTCTGCATAGACATCAATCTAGTAGGACAGTTACTTGAACTAACAGTTGCTGCATACTCAAAGATGCCCTAGATAGCCACAGCTGGTAGCTGGCTGCAAAAGCTCAGTGTGTGTCTTTAGACCAAGCAAGTTCAAGGTAAGTTCAGGTATGTACCATTTGCATTTAATCACTAAATTTGAAATAAGTATGTAACTATTAAAGGCAATAAGAAGAACTGTGATTATCCCTCTATCATGAACCATGTCTTAAAGGAGTACTGTCAGAACCTAAATTGTTTTTGGTTACATGACCAAGGAAGCTGTGATCTCAGCACATACTTTTTTAAATTGATGTAAGCTAGGTCTTTCTCCCTGGTTTAGAAACCTAGAAGTATGTTGGTCTATTTTCTCTGATATGAAAGACAACATGTAACTTTGGGTTATTTTTCTTGGTTAAGGAGTCCATCAATTTTATCTTGTTAGTTGGGGTATTTTTTCCTTGTTTTGGGAACCCCACAGATATCTTTTTTCGAGAGTCCTTAGATTGTATTTGAGCCATTATCCTTGACATAGGAGCTCAAGAAGTCTGACTCAACTTTTCATATTGAACTTGGTACTGGCACCAAGAACATCTTGAAGAGATATGACATCAGAACAAAGTCATAGGATCTTATAAGTTCAGAGGGAGCCAGTTTGCACATGACAGGGAGGCAGACATTTTATGAGACTCAGAGGGAGCAGTCCCTGCATATGAGTTAGACCTTGACCTACAACAGAGATGGCAGCTTAGTAGAGTCAAGGGATACTATCAGTTTCTTTTAAAGAAATTTTCTATTAAAAGGAAACCAGCCTGGTGCCGAGAAATACTAAAGGAAGCAGAACTATGGGCACTTTCAAAGAAAGCAAGAAACCAGATAAGTACTCCGACCTCATAGCTAAATTGAATCTTGTGATTGATTCGGAACCTTCCACATTTGAAGTGTGGTAAGATGCTATGATAGAAGAATATGAATCAATTCTGAAGAATGATGTATGGGCAGTGTTTCAAAGACCTCATGACAAATCAATGGTAACTTCCAATGGCTTTACAAGATAAAGCCTACAACAGATGGCTGTATTGAGGTCAAACTTATGACTTGTGATTTCTCTTAGAAAGAAGAGATTATCTATGATAAGATCCTTAATTCCATCATGATCTTTTGTCGCAGTTTTTTTTGAAACTTCATCTGATAGATGTTAAGATTTTTTCTTAAACAGTGAAGTCAAGCAAGAGGCTATCCATGGGAAAGAATCCCATGGATTATAACAAGCTTCGAGAGCTTGGTATGAAAAGTATTGGCAGTCTCACTTCAGAGTCTTGGGTTCACCAAGAGTTTTTATCTTTATATAAAGATTGTCCAAAATCATCCTGTTATCTTAGGATGATCTGTTCCTTACAAGAAAGGAAATTTTTTGATAGCTCAGACTAAGAGGGAGCTCTTCAACATAAATTGAAATGAAAGACTTGGGTCTTTTACATTACTTTCTGAGCTTAGAGGTGTGGCAGAAACCGGGTGAGATGTTTCTCCCACAAGAGCAAATATGCAGTTGATGTGATCCACTGATTTAGCATGATGGATTGTAAGTCCATGACCACACAAATAATCTCTAACCTAAAGAAATTACAAGATCAGGTTACTGATTCAGAACCAAAAGACCCCTCTTTATATCGGCAGATCATTTGGTCATTGATGTACCTCGTACTCTGTTATGTCTTGGAGACTGAGCGCTAATTTTAAAACCGAACTTTGCACACTACTTCTCAACTGGATGTTGAACAAAAATACCGCATACTACTGGAAATTAAAAAAAAAAGGAATGCTTGACCAACAAGCTTATTCGCAGACTCCTACCTACCCTAAAACTGCTGAAATGAATACTCAATCAAGTGATGCTAAAGTGCCAATGCAACCAATCAAGCAATCGACTTCTCGATTTTTCTCCGCTCACATCTTTCTTAAACAGGCAGACAAATGTAAACGATGGCAGCTGAAAGCAAAAATTGAATCCAAAATCTGAGCTTATGAATTAAACAAACTCCTCCTTCAATGATGACTCTAATAGGATGGCCACAGGATCTTGAAAACCATGAAAAATCATTTCTTCTTGATGAGCAAAAACAGAAAGACAAGCCTCTTTCATAAGTGTTTGTTGCTCTTGCTCTATTTCTTCAGTACTGAGAATATTTTCAAATGAAATGGCAGCAATAGGTGTGTCTACTCTTCCATACATATTAACAAAAACATTCATATAGTCTCGTACATCTTCAAATACGACAACCACTTCATGTGCATCATCCTTTTCATTATCTTTCTGTATTTCTGATTGAGAAATGGTAGGAGTTGTTATGTTGCTTTCCTGAAACTCTATGTCATTTGTTTTTTTGCTGCTTGGAGTCTCCATAGACGTAGTTTCAGAATCCTCATCCATGTCTAGGTCACTTAGAAATTGGACCACCATGTCATTTTCAGGGGTAGAAAGACAACTTTGAAACACTTTATCTTGCTGGAAATATTGTTGAATGTCTATGTTAGTTTCAGGAGAAGGAAAATAACCTTTAACAACAATTTCTTGATCAACTTCTTCTTTTTTGATTCAGTGGTTAAGCACAAATTGCAACTCCGAATTGGAATATTCTTCCAAGTAATCAGCTACATGATCATCCAATGCATGTGAATGTTGTTGGTCTTCCTTACTGATAACAATTTCCTTATGTAAAACAGTGCTACTATGAATGCAGTCAGACTTCCCTGCTTCTTCTATTCTCTCATGATTTGCTTTCAACCATTCAAAGGAAGAAAAACATAAAGGAAGATAGTTTTCTTCTATAAGTCCACTGCTTTCTTCATATTCAACATTATGCCTGGAGGCTTTCTGATTTGAAACATTATAAACATTTTGCTTCAGCAAATTTAAAGAAGCAAAACATAATGGCAAGGTTCTTTCACTTGATTCAAAACCTCCTTCATTTTCTTCATTGTTGTCAATTCCTCTGGACTGCCGAACACACTCATTTTCAGATTTATTTTCGACCAATGGCTGCAATTTTGAACTGACAAGATTTTCTACATAACAAGTAATAGGGTCATCAGACATATGAGGAGATTGCTGCGATATCTTGTCAATTTGTTCTAGTGAATTAGTGTGATTTGGCATTAACACACATTCCCTTGCTTCGATGATGATCTTAGGATTTTCTTTCAACAATTTGAATGAAGAAAAGCATAAAGGTAAAGAATTCCCTTCGGCTGATTCAATACTTTCTTCTTTGTAACTGTGATATGTAGGCTGATTGCTCTCATTATACTGCTGAAAAGGAACATTTTCTGATAGAGAACATGTAGTTGGTTGCTCTAGGGAGTCAACATCATAATCACCATCATATTCATCATATATAGGCAAATCAACAACATATGCAATGTCATCTAACAAGAACAAACTTGGAACATCAACCTGTTCTTCAACAAACTGATTTGCAAACTCATCTTCTTGATTGTCTACAAATGAATACATAAAACAATCAGCCTTCTGCTTATCATGGGATGGATCAGAAGCTAAATCAACACCTCTTCTTTCAACAAGTGGAATACAATTTTTTGCAAAATCATGAGCATTGGAAACCTCAAGAGGACCTATGATATTGTCAATTCTATGCTCAAGATCCCAATCAACTATTTTCTTTTCATATTCACTTTCATGTTCTTGAGCATTCAACCCCTCATTTTGGATCTGTTTACATGCTTGGATGTTCTGTTGAATGTCCCGAGCATCATTAAATATTTGTTGTAAGGACTTAGGTCTTCTTTCCATCAGGAGGAAAGACAAATCTGGATGAAGAGCAGTTGCATAATGGAGCATGGCAGCAGCTTCAGTGGGTTGAATTTCTTTGGACAAATTGTAATAGATACTGGAAAACCTTTTACTAAATATAGAAATAGTTTCATTGCTCTGCTTTTTTAAGGCATAGAACTCTATAAGCTGTAGATCCAAAGATTTCTTTTTGCCCCAAAACTTTAAAAAGACATCCTTCAATTCCTCCCATGAGCTAATTCTCTCTGGTTGCAAATGTTCAAACCAGTCTTTGGTGTCTCCTTTCAAGGATTGAGAGAAAGCCCTCATACAAACATCATCATGGTCAATCTCAAACAAATCTATAAAATGCTCAAACCCTTGGATGTGTTTTTCGGCTGAGATGGTATTAGGTTCCCCATCAAACATAGGTAGGTACTCATAGTGTTTTGGAGGAAAATCATGAAGGATGTGGGGTAACTTTAAGGGTCTGTATCTGTGCTGGATCTTGGAGGACGCTGGATCAGGTACAGGAGGTGAAATATCAGCCTTGGCTTCATGGGGTTTATCAACTTGGTCATGGCTATCACATGGCTTAGATGTGGTATTTTTATCAAAATCAGTTATACAGTGAGGATATGCATGTACAACTTTAAGGGGAGGATACACAATTGCAAGATTTTCATGATCATCATTAGAATGCAGCAGGTAAAGAAACATTAGTTTGACATGTTTAAGGAAGGACCAGAGGCAACTTATAACAACCAATAAAATGCCTTGGAAAAAATCCAAATTTAAGTACTTGTTTTCTTCCATAATATCTTTTCATACCTCTGTCAAGGGTTCTCATATTCCAGTGGAGTCTCTGAATTACATTCGAAGCTTGAGTGGAGTCGCAAATAATGTTTTGGAAGCTGGATTATGCGTTGAGAGTGGAGTCGCCATTGGAGATTTGAATTTCTGGATTCTTCTACCAGTGGAATCACCTTCAAACTCAATTTTGATGTGTGGAGTCACCAGAGCAGGAATACAACCAATATGTGCCTAAGTGTCTGCTGCTCTCATACCTTAGGACTCAACCATGTCATTCTTTCCTAGGGAAAATTTTTCGATTTCGTCCCCGACAACGACGCCAGAATGTTAGCACTCTGTAAATTTTGTTCGGCTGATAGACAAACGACAGAGGTAACTGTTTCAACCTACTTTAGAGCTGAGGCACTAGCCTGCTCAACTCAGAGAGGGCTCTCTCATGTCACTTGATATATCTATGGCAATCGGTGGCTAGATTTGGTTTGTTTTGGGGGGTTTTTATAAAGTTGTTGAAGAAGTGGGGGGTAACATTTGGGCTATGGAGTCAGAAATAAATAATGTAGTGGCAGGTCATTAGAACTTATCTAGAGGAGAAAGGCTAAGTGAGGCAATGAGTCTAAGTTTTCAAATTGAAATTTGCATGGCAAAAGAAGAAAAAGGAAAACACATAACTGCTTCAGAGCATATTAATATGAATTCTGAAATAGTTGGGAAGAGAATCAAATGAATTTAAATTGCTAAGTCTAGAGAATCATCAGACAAATTCCAGACTTATAACTCTCCAATTTAAAAGAGGAACTTGCAAATGGAATTTTAAAGACACAAGAAACACACACTATGAAAGAAGACATAACTCATATCACAACCAATTAGAATCTTTTCATAGACAGTTCAAAAATTTGCTTCTGCATCATATATTCAGTTTAGTTCTATGATCTTATAAAGTCTACCTGCAACGAGGGCAGGCCCCCTCTCCTTTCTTTCTATCCTAGGGATAATATATATAGAAAATTTACATGCGGGATTCAAAACGACCCAACTTCCCCACAGTCTAAAGATAGAGATCGGTTACACAAAAGAGTAACGCATCACAACCATTCTCCTACTTTATAGGGAGCGTTATAAATAGTTCTGACATATCTGAGGCATTTTCATTGAATGCCATATGTCCAAAATTTTCTGAAACGTACTCATTTCAACCTGAGAACTTATTTCAGCTTGGAGATTTCTTCTTTCAGGGTGTTCAACTAGATTGGTTGATTTTCCCCAACGCTTTCGACCACCTCAGCTTTGACTCCTGTCAAAGCCGCTTGTTCCGCTTCCCCCTTTCTGCTTGTTTGTAGCACTTCTCCACGTGTCCGTTGATGATTAAATCCCTCATGATAGGATTTAGTTTGACCTCTGATTCTGGTTCTGTCGCAGGGTCAGTATGGAATTTGGTTGCTAATATCCGTGCGATCGACTTCTCTTTCTTACTCATTGATGGATTTGCCATGTTAGTTAAAAATCATGTTTCACTGGATGTTGTTCGATTGGCTTGGTCCATGTCTCCCAGTTTTGCAGAAAACACGATTTTCGTCTTCCTGCTCTTGTCAATTACTTCGTTCTGATTGAAATGTCGATTGCTCAAACGGGATAAACTTATCTATAATTTTGAGGACGGTTGTCATTGAGCGTTTAATAACAGATTGTGACGACAATACTTGTCCGAATTCCAGCCTATCACACTCGATTGTCAGCTTCAAAATGATTAGCCTCCGGATTGTCCTTTTGGCGACGCTTACCCAACGCTGCACGACGTAAAGTACTTGAGCAACGGTACTGATGTGACCGAATAAGTCGTTAACTCTCCCCTTTTTGTACGCAATCTGTGGGAATGACACACATCGAATGATTTTTCGACACGTGACATTGGGGGTTGGAGAAAGTGGTTTTAGGTAGACCGCTTTTCACCCCGATGTGCTTCTGAGGGCGCCACGCATCCACGAATGAAGCCACAGTAGTTTTCCCTGGCCCGTCTTCACATAATTAAACTTTGTGCTATTTCGCCGCCCGATATGGGTCTCAACTGTTGATCTGGGCCGCCTTGAAATCTATAGTCTGCCTGGTCTTTCCTTTCGCGCCTCCGCTATACTTGTCCATATGCCACCATATGTGACCTGGTCTTCCAAATCACGCCATGTCTCTACATTGCTTTACTCCTCTGCTAAATCTGAGACCCGTTTTTCATGTATAATTGTTATGGTGATAACAGGAGGAAGGCCCCAAACAAAGACAATGAGGTGGCCAATGGTTTTAGAGCAACAATTTCAAAGATTTGCTCTGATCTGATGGAACTCGCAGAGCTAAAGAACCAATTTAATTCATTCATCATAGGGAGTGGTGCATTTGGAAATGTAAATGCACTTGTTAATAGGGGAAAATTGACTCCTATTTCATGGTGGGGATATTATGGTGCCCAAACTCTAGATTTACTAATCCTTGCATCTAGAGTTCTTTCACAGGTTTGCATCTCTTCAGCAACAGAGAAATTGAAACACTTACGGGTTCATCCATTCGGTCAAGAGAAACATACTTCAATCAACAAAGGCAGAAGATCTTGTGCACATTCACTCAAATCTCAGCCTCATCTCTCGATCGAAGCCAAATTATACGAAGCTATGTGATGTGAATCCCAAGGATTCAAACTTGGATACCCTTGAGTGCTTGATGGCCAACCCCTCTTTGGCTAGTCCTTTAGATCCTTTTGCAATTGGGGATTTAGACGAGGCATCCATGTTTAGGTCTAGCTCAGCGATAGTAGGTTCTTCTACCTTTGTTGTTGGTGGGCAGTCTGTTAGTACTAGTTGTGTTGTAGCTTCTGCCCATGCTGCTTCATATCATCAGTGTGGGGAATTAGGTGCTGTTCCATTGGAGGATGTGTAGGACGACGACTATCTATCAGATTAGTCCATCTCACTCCAGGTTTACATATTTCCAGTTTTTCATTTATGATTTCACTGTTTCATACTTGTTGTCTGTGGAGCTTTCCAGATAAGCTTAGTTTTTGTTATTTTGAAGACCTCTAGTCTTGAGTCTTGACTCTTTTATGAAATATTCTAAGTTGCAAAGTTGGAAAAAACCTCCTCGTTTTGGTGTTGGACTTTCGTCAAACACTTTGCATGCTTTGGTATTTGACTGCTGAAAGTGAAATTTAAATAGACAGCAGGGTGTTTCTGTGTTTTGTTTGCTGGTTTGGGGGTCTTTCAATCCCTTATACCTCCCAAGTGAAGTGCATAAGGTAGTATTACGTTATTAAGCAAAACCCATAAAATAACAATGAGAAACCGTCACATTTGAATGAGCAAATTAACCCAAACTCAGGCAGATTTTATTTAAATAATAAGGCTGAGTTTATGACAGTTAAAACAAAATGAAATACCTCCCAACGATGAAGAGGATGATGGATGCCTGAACTGAGAACTTTATCATACACGCAGCAATAGAAAGAATGCCCAGTCTGCCACATGTGTTGATGAAATTGGGACGGCCCATGCACACATTGCCCAGCCAACTGATGGGATCGATCTAGCAGCCATCTCTCAACATTTTACTACTCGCCCTGTGGTGTAAGTCTCCCAACAAAGGTCGAACCAGCCTCCACGCCTTCCTTACCTTCCACGCAGCACCAAGAAGGAATACCCACAGTGCTTGGGGAGATGGGAATATGACCAGCAAGATAGCACGCTGTCCAGAATTGTAACTAGCAGAAATGACACGCCCAAGGCCACGCCCAGCAATGACACCAAGCCTGGGAAGATAAAGAGCTCAGCAGCTAATAGAAAAACACAGCAATATGATGAGAAGTTCGCCCAGCTCAAGGGAAAACGCCCAGCCTTCCACACGTGCCAAGGAAAATGCTTTCACTCTTCACAAAACTGGAATGAAGTTCCTTCTTCGACGGATGCTTCTTGAATCACAAAACCAATGTCTGCAAATGAAAAGCCGGAATGGCTTCTCCAATCTCACGGCTAGGGCAGATAGTTTCACTGCCGAATCCGAGGTGCCGAAATGGGTTTCCAGCTGAAACCCTCACTAGCTCTCCAAGCTCTTCTCCAAAACCCAATTTTGAAATGAATAGTCAATAATGCCTTTCCAACCCTCCACCGTCCTTTTTCTCTTTCACTTTTCTTTTTCTCCATTAAAATATTCATTTAATTAATAATTGGAGAGAAATACCCTCAAAGAGGGGTTT
>ML779418.1:886322-903600 GCA_009831015.1 Picea engelmannii
ACTCACTTTTCCTAAGTTTCACTTTATAATTCGAAAGTGACTTTACCAATATCATTTCCCTAACTCATCCGTCTAATGGTTTACGGGAAATTGTGTAAACCACCACGGTATTCTGACTGCCTAGGGGAAATGGGACATTACATTTTATCATTTGAAATTTTGATATGATGTTATGGGCCTTAGTTGACTCATTTGATATGATATGATGTTATGATGTTATAACTTATGAATCATGATGTTATGGGCCTAAGTTGACTCATTTGATATGATGTTATTATGTTATGAATGATAAATTATTTGAAATTGAAAATTTAAATACATGTCTTAATGTTATGAATCATTTCGATTTAAGATTTCATTTCTTTGTTTATAAATTTTCATTATAAATTTAAAATTTTAATTTTTGAATATATATTTTATTATTTTATAAAGAAAATTAGGGTCAGGCTTCCAAATCCCCAATTCCTAATTTTGTTACGAGTGCTGCACCCACACCGGATTCTTCAGCCGATTCCGATCGCACCCACGGTTCTTGTAGCTTTGCTCATTTCTGTTTATTTGTCAAACATAAGTTTTACATGTCTTTGCTTTATTGTCAAATTGTTAGAACTTTCATTGAATCAATATGATTTTACAGCTTTCCTTTGGTTTTCTTCAAAGCTTCATTGTTTATACTGCATTACTATTCAATTCAGGGTATCTTGATGACAGTTTTAGCTGGACCTTTGTTTTTGCAGTTTCTATGTGGCAGCACCCCTATCACTGTGCAGTTTGTGTGCCCCAGAGGTGTACTCTTATATTATCACCCAAGCAGTTTATTCTGTATTAAGACAAAGAGCTTGTATAGCTGACATAGAGTTGAAATTTATAGTGTGTGGAAATTCTCTTCTAAAACTGGGATGGTGGCAGTGGACTGGTGCACTTGTCTTCATGTGGGGATGGATCCATCAACTCCGGTGCCATAAGATACTAGTAAGGATTAATTTTGATATTAATTCTGCACTTACATTAGGGATACCATTTCAATTCTGTTTTGGTTTGTTGGAGAATGAAAGGCTCATCTAGTTAATAAGTTTATATATGCATGTTGGTTTGACTTTGGCATTGGGTTCATATATATTGTGGGTTGAATCAGCTTCTGTAATCAGCTTAATTTTTTGCATGTGGATATATGGACTTTCTCTATCTCCAATTTGGCTTTAATTTTCAGACTGTTATTCCCATCAGAACACTATGGTGCAAGGAACCATTGGCTGCAAATTGTTTGGTCAATGTATTGAAAGTTGAAATTTTCTTAGAATCTGGAAAACCAGAGCTATTTACAAAGGAAGGGATGTTGAGTAAAACAGAAATAAAAACCCATAATGGCTTAAACTTTTAGAGGAAGAATAGACCAACTATTAGAATTTTACGAAGGAAAATAAAACAACTTTGCTTTTGAAGATTTAGGCATAAGTAAATTCAGGAACAGAGGTTGTTCAACATCTCTTATCATGGTTATTGCTTGACTTAACTAAAAGTCTAATTCAACTACCATAAGATTGAAGAATCTTGTTTGTGGATTTTGTTATCACAGGATTTGTACTTATGCCAAAGCCCCAATACTAGCCCCCAAATCCACATAACTATAGGAAATCCTACCACTGTCACCTTAGTAAGAAATCCCCTCGTTTTAGTGATGGAAGAGGTCCACTACAAGGGAGGCTTCCCTGTTGACCTCAAGGGATCAAAGTGGCAAGTTTATTAGCCAAGCCCATCGCCCTCTCTCTTGATCACCTAAGTCAGAGGTCTATGTCTGTGAAATTGAGGAAGAAAATGATGTTTCGGGTACCTGCCTGGAACAAGAACTATTTACAGCATATATATGATATTTCCAAGTAACAGTATGCAATATAAACCTCAAGAGACAATAGACAATGAAAATTTGTTAAGGCTGATACAAAATTGCAGCAATACAACAGTTTACAACAGCAATTATAGTTTCGTAACAGCAGCAAGTTAGAGAGATCAGAATTGCATGAAATAACAAGGAAAATTTAGCACATATCCAATCGATCAATATCCAAGTGTTCCAAACAATTTCTGAGTATGTTAGCTAGTTGTTAGAGTGGATTATGCAGAAAATTGTAGCAAATTAGATGGCTGTAGCAATGTTTTGCAACAGCAGCACTAAAATTAGCAAATTAGCCCAAGTTAGAGTTAGAGAAATTAGTAGAAAGTGTTAGATAATAGGGAAAATAGAAAAAACAATGTACTTTTAAAATTTTTCTATCAACTAGATCAGCATAGAAGATAAACAGATCTAAAACAAATGATATTTCTGAGTACAAAATAAACTAGCTTACCTCCAGAATCAAATGAGAGGTGTACCTGTCACATGTAGATGTATGCCTCTGTGAGTATGCTCAGATGAAGTTTAGGTTTATAGATCAAACTTCTAGGGTTTGATCTTTGTCAAAAGAACTGTGGGACAGTTTTGCCATGGATAGTAAAACCCCAAAGGAAACAATAATAAACCAAAGTCATAAAAGCAAATAACCCCAATGGAAAAACTCCAATAAGCAGTGATAGCACAGCAAGGAAATCAAATTCACAAGAAAACCCTCAGATCTGGAATACAAGTGTCAGACTCTCCATTAAGAAAACACAAACTCAGATCTGGAGATACAAGAGGCTCCATAAGCAAACAAACTCAGATCTGAAAATATAAATGGCTACAAACTCAGATCTGAAAAATATAAGCTGCTACTAACTCAGATCTGAAAACAAGCTCCATAATTTAGATCTAGTGGCTACAAACTTATATATGAAAACATGTGTCAAAACCCTCCATAGATAGGACTGCAAACTCAGATCTGAAAATCAAAAGTCAAAACCCTCCATAGATAGGACAGCAAACTCAGATCTGAAAATCAAAAGTCAAAACCCTCCATAGATAGTACAGCAAACTTGGATCTGGAATCCAAGTGTCAAAACCCTCCATAGATAGGACAACAAACTTGGATCTGGAATCCAAGTGTTAAAACCCTCATAGATAGGACAACAAACTTGGATCTGGAATCCAAGTGTTAAAACCCTCCATAGATATTTCTTCACTTAAGAAAACTGGACAGCAAGAGGGAAAACTCCACACAGAGACCTCTGCACACCACATGACAGCCAGAAGGTAGTCCTACCAGCAAAGGAGAGGGCCCAGATAGGGGCTGCGGCACCTCCACACAAGTCCGTGGCACAAAGGGAGGCTCCAACACCCACATAACAGGCCCGACAGCTGAAGAGAGGCAGCTCTGTGCAGGATATCAGGTCCGGCAGCCCTAGAAGGCAAGTCCGATAGCTCTAGTAGACATCTCCCAGTTCACAAGAGGCAGATCCAGCTTACACACATCAACAAATCCTATGAAGAAGCTTCTAGCCAACTAGATCTGCAACTGATAACAAAAGAAAGGCCGCACTAACAGGGAAGAAGTGTCACCGAGGTAGCCACAGCAAGGAGAGAGGGGAGATGAGAGAGTGAGTGTAAAAAAGCTGGAGGGGTAGGGTCTTATTTATACTTAGGGAGAGGGGTTAGGGCATTTAAAAATTATATTTAATTATTGACATTTAATTAATATAAATATTAATTAATATGTCAATTATTATTATTTAATTAAAACCCTAATTACATAAAAACCCCAATCACATAGAATAAACCCCAGTCACACAAAATAAAAACCCAATCACATAAACCAAGGGGGAAATCAAACCAACAAGGGGTTACCTTTTAAGACAAAGACAATGGGAGTTACATAATGGCAAAACATGTCCACATGAGTTTCATAGAGACCTATAAACTTTATCATCGCTGCATAAGGGGGTACATCAACAATGTGATCAGGGCCATCATCATAGACACTCCTAGATACATCCCAGGAGAGAAGAAGAGGATCACACATCAACACATCTTGGTATTACACCAAGATCTACCTAGTCAGGAACCAGGTTGCCCCAGAACACATCTGGGGGCCCTAGAACACATCTAGGGCTTTATCCACCAAGGTACACGACCAAGGATCAACCCATGCATTAAGCAAGGGTTCCCTGGAACACATCCAGGTTCTCTAGACACATCTAGGGACTTACTGCTTGGTCCAAGACCAAGAACCCTAATCATCTGCTGGGGGCCTTCACAAGGGTCTTGCTGCTTGGTTCTAGACCAAGAACCCCAGTCATCTATTGGGGGCCCTCACAAGGGTCTTTTTGCTTGGTTCTAGACCAAGAACCCTAGTCATCTACTGGGGGCCCTCACAAGGGTCTTTTTCCATGGCACTCACTGCTTGGTTAGCAAGAGAGGCACTCTCAGTAACACCAAGCTTGTTTTGAAAGTACACATACTTTGTCAATGACAGAGGCTTGGTCAAAATATATGTGTTTTGTTCCGCCATCGAAACATACTGAATACTGAGAATGTTCTTCTGCACTATGTCTCGGACATAGTGATATCTCATCTCAATGTGTTTTGTCATAGAAACACAGGAAACATGGAGAGCTTTACACAATTCTGGTTATTACAGTGGATTATTGTAAGTTCCAACTCAACACTGAACAAATCTGAGATTAGCTTTCTGAGCCACACTGCTTCTATACTGGCAACACTTGCAGCAATTTATTTTGTCTCTACAGTGCTCTGGGCTATGGAGCCCTGTTTTCTGTTGGACCAGGAGAACATAGTTGAACCCAAGCTAAAACAATATCCGAAAGTACTCTTCCGGTCCACTGTAGTGCCCATCCAATCTGAATATGTATAACCATGAAGCATTACACCTCCACTGAAGTGTATCTAAGCCCAAAGGCTATAGTCTCTCGAACATATCTCAGAAAAAGTTTAACAACAACCATATGAAAATGCTTCGGTTCACACATGAGCTGGATGAGGGCATTCACTGCATGATAAATATCCGGTCTGGTATGTATAAGATACATCAAGGACTCAAAGAGGTCTTCCGTATCTGAAACTGTAGCTTGATCTTATAAGTTCTTCAGTTTAGAAATCATCGGTATGGATATGGACTTACAGTCCAACATGCCAAGTGTTGATATTATGGTAGCTTCGGGAGGTAACAACCTCCATTGTGACCTTTGACAAGATTAGAATATTTCGGAAGAAAGAAAAGAAGTGAACGTAACCCTAGAAGAGATGTCGGCGGAGAGAGATAATTAATATTAATTAATTAGTACCCAGAATGAGAATTCGGCCCCATGCAGTTTGCAAGGATTAGTATAAATACAGGGCACCAGTCTTCATTTGACACACTTCTCAGAATTGCAGAGAGGCACTTGTGCGCACTGCAGTTTGGCAGTCTTGTGCGCAAGTTTTGGAGAAGGTGCTGCTGCCAGTTCTGAAGCCTATTGCTTCTATCTTTTTGGGTTGGACTTTCTGATAAACTTTGGTCACTTCTTGCTTGGTGCATTAGCCTTGCTTGGCTATTGGATTGCTACTAGGATTCTTCTCTCTGTCAAGGTCAAGGTGCTCGGAGGGTGGCTTCGGCCTATGGTTGGGTGACAATAGTGATATTGTCTATGGTAAAACGAGCACATTCTAACAGGTTATGGGCCCACATCTCCTTCATTCAGTTTAACCGTTGGAAGGAAGCATAACCATTAGGATACTAAGCTTGCTGAAGAACTGCCGCTAGGGTTACTAGCATGAGCATCTTCCAAGACACTACCGCTAGGGTTACTAGCAGGAGCAGTTGCAGAAACCCTAAAACCCCGATCCAACTCCTTGTGATGGAACATCTCGTTCAAGAAGAAGGTATTCAAGTGCGCCTTAGTCCAACGCATCTCTTGGCACTCTTAGAAGGCAGAAACGTCAAAGTTGAAGTTTTGGATCAAGGCATGACCAGTCACCAGTCAACCGAAGTCATGAGTGAAAAGACTAGTCACCTACACTACTCAACACTCACAGGAACGATTGAAGATGACATGTGGATAGTTGATAGTGGAGCTTCTAGGCATATGATGGGAGATCAAGCCAGACTCTCAAATCTAAATGAGAAGAAGACATCGTACAAGGTAGAGCTTGGAGACAAAAGCACTTACCTAGTCGAAGGATTTGGACAGCCTCCGTCAAGTTGAAAACATGTAACAATGTTCATTTGAGCAATGTCTTATATGTACCTGGTTTAGAAAAGAATCTTGTATCCATATCCTGCCTAGAAGACAAAGGAAACATAATAGCTTTCGTAGATGGAAAAGTGTTATCTTAAAATAAAGAATCCAACATAGAGAATGCTAGGGTTATTGGAACCCGTGAAGGAAATCTATATAGACTACTAGAACAAAATGAAGAAGCTCTTGTACATGATGAAGTCAATCTCAATGAACTTTGGCACATAAGGTACGCTCATATTAACTATCAAGCATTACCTTTTCTCAAAAAGATTGTTGAAGGAATACCAAAATTGCAGTCTACACATGAAGGAATTTGCAAAGGATGTGCTCTTGGAAAGAATATCAAGAAATCATTCCCAAACAACAACAATAGATCTAAGGAGATTCTAGATCTAATACACTCAGGAGTCATATGTTTGTGGTCCGATGCCAGTCAAATCTCTAGGAGGTTCTCTTTACTACGTAATCTTCATAGATGATTATTCAAGAAAGACTTGGTTACATCTTCTGAAGACAAAGACGAAGTATTCAATAAGTTTCAAGAATTCAAAGCATAGATAAAGAACCTAACGAACAAGAAAATCAAGACCTTAAGAACATATAATGGAGGAGAATACACATCAAAGGAATTCGTTGCATTCTGTAAATCAACAGGGATTAGGAGGGAGCTGATTGTTCCTCATAATCCTCAACAAAATGGGGTAGTAAAAAGGAAGAAAAGATCATATTGAAGAAAGCATAGAAAACCAGAATGACGAAAATGAACAACTTGATCATCCGATGCAACCATGTGAGACCATGGATTCAGACACCGTACCTAAGACCAAGAAATGACTAGCTTGGCTTGAAGCTATCTTACAAGAAGCATAAAGACTCAAGGCCCCAGATGGGACTTTTAGAAAAAGTAAGAAGCCCAAAAGATTCTCAAGCTATGCAGCATGTATGACAAAGCTTCTAGATGAAGAACCTACCACGTTTGAAGAGGCAATTCAGAAGAAACAATGGAAAGAAGCTATGACAGAAGAACACTAATCCATCATGAAAAATGATGTATGAGAAATTGTGCCTAGGCCTAAAGAAAAATCAGTAGTAACTTCAAAATGGGTATAATATAAGATCAAACATGCAGCAGACGAAAGCGTGGATAAATATAAAGCAAGGTTTGTAGCTAGAGGGTTCTCCCAGAAGGAGGGAGAAGACTATGACGAAACATTTGCTCCGGTTGCTAGATATACTTCCATTAGAGCTATCATATCTCTTGCCACTTCCATGGGATGGAGTTTACATTAGATGGATGTAAAAACAACTTTCCTCAATGGAGCAATCGAAGAAGAATTATATATTGAACAACCTCAAGGGTTTGAAGTACATTCCAAAGACACTTATGTTTGCAGACTAAAGAAAACTTTATATGGACTCAAGCAAGCTCCAAGAGCTTGGTATGCCATAATTGACAACTATCTAACGAGACTCGGTTTCTCCAAAAGTCATGCAGATCCAAATCTTTACTACAAAGTCGTGAACAATGCGCCTGTGATTCTACTACTATATGTTGACGATCTATTCCTAATAGGTGAAGAGTCTCTCATCATCCAGTGCAAAAAGGAACTAGCTTCTGAGTTTGATATGAAAGATCTTGGTCTCATGCATTATTACTTGGGACTAGAAGTATGGCATAAACGTGGTGAAGTATTCCTTGGACAAGGAAAGTATGCAATAAAGATTCTTCAGAAGTTTGGAATGATGGATTGCAAATCCATGGACACTCCTATGACTACAGATATAAGAAAAGTAAGAGATTCAGATTCTGATCCAGTAGATCCATCACTATATCGGCAATTGATTGGGTCATTGATGTATTTGGTAAATACTCGACCAGACATTTGCTTTGCTGTGAACACACTAAGTGAGTTCTAGGTGGAACCTAGACATGAGCATTGGACAGCTGCAAAGCATGTTCTAAGATATATTCGTGGAACACTAAACTATGGTTTAAGATATACCGCATCCAGCGATATATAGCTTCATGGATTCACAGATTTAGATTGGGCAGGAAGTGCAGAAGATAGAAAGACTACTTCAGGGATGTGTTTCAGCTTGGGCTCCGCTATGATATCTTGGGGCAGCAGGAAACAAAAGTCTGTTGCACTCAGCACAACAGAAGCAAAATATATTGCAGCATGTGAGGCATGCACAGAAGCAATATGGCTGAGAAAGCTAATCTCCGATTTATTTGATCGGGTTCCAGATTCGACCATAATACACTGTGACAATTAGAGTTGTATAAGGCTATCAGAACACCCAGTGTTTCATGAACGATCGAAACATATTGAGATCAAATACTACTTTATTCGAGATAAAGTCCAGGAAGGAGAAGTAAAGCTCCAGTATATACCCACAGATGAGCAGACAACAGATATCCTGACAAAGCCTCTGTCCAAAATAAAGTTTGCATATTTCCGAGACAAATTGGGGATTGTGGAAATAACTCCCTTAGTTGAAAGGGAAGAAATGACTCTCCAGGTTGGGAGGGAGCACTGACATATTATTGAATTGAGGACAATCATTTTCAAGTCTGAAAAATGGTCCATCTTGGGCAGTTCCTTTCCAGTTCGGAAAGTGGTTTGAGATTTCTGACGGACAAGCATTTTCCAGTTTGGAAAATTGTCCAGATCAAATGGTCATTTTCGTAATGAAAATGGTTCAATGGATTGCTGATGTACCATAGACAATGATTCCCCATTGTGGTTAATATGGGGAATACTCTAGGGCAATCTCTCTTCTTGAGGGTTACTCAAGAAGACTAGCCCGCCTCGCCGGACAATCATTCTTTCGAAGCTCACAGTTGTGAGCAGTTTCAAAGAATGGTTCGTTTTGGAGGTTGGTGCAAGACAATCATTTCCTTAGGAAATGGTCCGGACAGTCATTCCTTAGGGCAGATTCATTCTCTCCAGGTTGCACTTTGTTTAGTGCCGGAGAAATGGCCCAGGGTGGGGAATGGTCCAGGTTCAGCAATCAGGGACAAGCATTCCCTAGGGCAGACTCATTCTCTCCAGGTTGCACTTTGTTTAGTGCCAGAAGAATGGCCTAGGGTGGGGAATGGTCCAGGCTCAGAAATCAGGACAATTATTCTTCCTTGCTTGAGAAGAATAGTCCAGATAGCCCATCATTGATGTTCTACTCTGAGGGCAGATGCTCTTTCAGATCTCACAGATGTGAGTGGAAGAATGGCCCAGTTGATTCAATTTATATCATAACAATATTTTCTGTGCAGGTTGATATCAGATGATTGTTATGGAGACTGCATGTCTCCAGACAGTAGAGATATGCTACTGTGGTGGATATGTTCCACTGTTTGTGACTATGTGTCACGGTTTGAGTAGTTGTGTACTACTATGGATAAACACAGTTGTGTTCTATCAGTTGACATTGTACTAGTTGTCATGGAGATTATCCAGTTGGATAATAATGACGGTGCTCGTGATGCTACCAGTTGAATGGTCTGTTTGTGATCAAGACCATTATCGGTTATACCTCCCTAGCTAGGAGGGAGTGTTGATATTATGGTAGCTTCGGGAGGTATCAACCTCCATTGTGACCTTTGACAAGATTAGAATATTCCGGAAGAAAGAAAAGAAGTGAACGTAACCCTAGAAGAGATGTCGGCGGAGAGAGATAATTAATATGAATTAATTAGTACCCAGAATGAGAAGTCGGCCCAGGCGGTCTGCCAGGATTAGTATAAATATAGGACGCCAGTCTTCATTTGACACACACTTCTCAGAATTGCAGAGATGCACTTGTGCGCACTGCAGTTTGGCAGTCTTGTGCGCAAGTTCTAGAGAAGGTGTTGCCGCCAATTCTGAAGCCTATTTCTTCTATCTTTTTGGGTTTGACTCTCTGATCAGCTTTGGTTACTTCTTGCTTGGTGCATTAGCCTTGCTTGGCTATTGGATTGCTACCAGGATTCTTCTCTCTATCAAGGTCAAGGCGCTCGGAGGGTGGCTTCGGCCTATGGTTGGGTGACAATAGTGATATTGTCTATGGTAAAATGAGCACATTCTAACACCAAGTCTGCGGAGCATATCAATTGCATACTTTCTCTTGTGAGAGAAACGTCTCGCTTGGTTTCTGCCACACCTCTAAGCTCAGAAAATAATGCAAAAGACCCAAGTCTTTCATTTCAACTCTTGTTGAAAAACTCCCTCTTAGTTTGAGCTATCAAAAATTTCCTTTCCTATAAGGAACAAATCATCCTAAGATAACAGAAACCAAGCTCTCAGAGCTTGCTACAATCTATGGGATTCTTCCCATGGATAGCCTCTTGCTCAACTTCACCATTAAGAAAAAAAACAGTCTTAACATCTATCTGCTGAAATTTTCCAAAACAAAAAAAAACTGCGGCAAGAGAGATAAAGATCCTGATGAAAGTAAGGATCTCGTCATAAATAATCCCATCTTTCTGAGAACGAGTCACAAATTTAACCTCAATACTGCCATCTGCTGCAGGTCATGGTCTAACTCACATGCAGGGATGTCTGCATTACTATAGGTGCCAACTGGTTCCCTCTGAATCTCATAAAATCTTATGATTCTGATCTGGTGTCATATCTCTGCAGGATGTAGTTGGTGTTGATACCAAGTTTAATATGAAAAGCTGAGTCAGACTTTTACCAGGTTATGCTTTTGTCACGTGACCTCACAAACTGCAAGATAAGTAGCCTAGCTTGGGCTGAAGACACACATTTGCTTTGCAGCCTACCTCCAGCTGAAGTTATCTGGGGTATCTTTGTGTATTCAGTAACTGTTAATTCAAGTAACTGTCCTACTAGCTTGATGTCTATGCAGGACTCCTTTTATAAGAGTTTTGGTTCCATATCAAAGTTACTTAAAACTGATCAAAATTAATTTGAGAGAGGAAATTTGAACACGATTTCAAGAAGACCAAGAATCCATCAAAAATAAAGAACACTAGCCTCTAGATTCTCCTAACAAGAAATCTCTTTCAACTAGCATTTGTCACTCCAAACAAGTTTACTTTGGCACCCAAACTTGCATCCCATATGTGTACAACAGAATAAATAAGATAGTCTTTCACTATCCCCTCCACTTCAATTAATCCAAATAGTACTGGAGTAACCATATGTCACAAAGCCCATCTCTTCTACTTGAATCTTACTGCTTAAGATAAAGAAGGTAAAGTATAATGAAAGAGACAAGTTAGCTCTTAACTCTCTTAACACAAGCATGTGTTCAATATGAATTCTGAAAAGACTTCTCCTTTCTTATTTAATGAAAGTGAGGGAGCACAACAAACATAACATGAAAAATAAAGTTATGTAAGTGGTAATCATGATCACAAGAAAGACATGTGCCACTGCACGTTGTCTCTATCCATTGATGAATAGAGCTATTATAAAATCTGCAAGGTGAAAAATTGCAGCCAACCATAAAAAGTTATCAACAACAGTCTTCAAAAATCCCCAGCCATTGCATTTCAATGATTACCCTTAGAGACACCTCATAACAGATCTTGATCAAACTCTTGAGAGGAAAGGCCCATTCTAAAGGAGGCTTTGAGTGATGTCTCTATTAAAAATAAATTAAAATTGAGATGCGTATGGACAGACCAACTTGGTGACTTTGCCCTTGAAGTCTCTAGACAAACCTATTTCAAACAGAAATAGTCAGAGGTACTGTAGCCATATGTCATAAAAGAATTATAGGTCTACTACATGCTGTAAAGATTGTTGCACCTGAAACAAGGGTCTTAAATGAATATTTGTCCAACCATCTTTACTAATTGAACATCCTGATCCAATCTATGATTTAGTATTCATATCCCCATTTGTAGCTGTAGCTGTAACCATGCAACTTGGAGAAATTAACAATTTGGGATTTCTTGAACCATGAACCATATAAAACGAATACAGGCTCAGGATCACTGTCAAACAAGGACCTTTTTCTGATCAGTAACAATGCTAGGAAGTAACAAAGGCCTGATTCTATAAATCAGCCTGAGAACAGAATGATCAGACAGAGACCAATTTAACTATGGCGCGCTTCTAACATGAGTAGGGACTAAAAGAACATTCCAAAAATAATGATAGGAATATAATGATAAGCTAACATATCACTGCCCATGGAAGTAAAAACCAAATCAAAGCTGAAATTAGGTGCCCTTAAAAGGGTCATCATACAAGTACTCTCTCTTTGCCCCCAAAATAATCAGGAAGTCAAGGAGAGCAGAGCTTCTTGTGATTTGGTTCAATGACTGTTGATCAGTGAACCCTACGAAGTGGATCTACGCAGGCTCAAGTCTGCAACTCTTGAGCTCCTACACGCCCTAAGCTCTGATACCATGTTAGATAATAGGGAAAATAGAAAAAACAATGTACTTTTAAAATTTTTCTATCAACTAGATCAACATAGAAGATAAACAGATCTAAAACAAATGATATTTCTGAGTACAAAATAAACTAGCTTACCTCTAGAATCAAATGAGAGGTGTACTTGTCACATGTACTCTAGAGAGGATTGTTGATGTCAGAGAGAGGAGGCTGAGGAGTAGAGTCATTCGGGAGTACTTGGTTATATGGAGAGGTTTGCCCGCAGAGGATGCCACTTGGGAGGGAGAGCAGATCTTACAACATCTCGGTTTGGAGTTGCTTGGGGACAAGCAATCTCGGGAAGGGAGGACTGTAATGTCCCCTCCCACTTGATCGAAAACGGAGGATGACTTAGTAGCCTATACGACTCCCGTAGGCTATAGTCAGTAAAGAAAAGGGAGTCAAGGGGGTTTATTTAATGTCACTTAGTTGGGAGATGCTATATTCTAAAGTGACATTAAGTAATAAGGTAAATTATTAATTACTTAAACATTGAAAGTGACTTTTAATGTTTAAGTAAAAATTTAAAAGGGGAATAAGGGTTATGTGGATTTGTTCAAAGAGGAAAGGTCTAGAAAGGGTTCGGAGAAGTATAAAGGAAGGGTAGCGCTACTCTTTCCTCATTATGATTTGATCTCTTATTTGGAGTGCTCTTGGAGCCAAGATTTTCGTTGGGGTTTTGGCAAAACCCTTCCATTGTTGGTTTGGTTTCAATGGTGCAACATCCACCCTAGCTAGACGGAGACGGGGATCCATAAGGGACTTCATCTTATGATGTATCTTAAGTTAGAGGGACGACTTGCTTGGAGGTTTGTGGGGCTTCTTGGAGGACTGATTGATATCTTTGGTAGGGCCATGGACACTTGGAGAAGTCGTGAGGGTTTGTGGATGGTTCATGGCATCTAGGAAGGGCCGGGCTATTCCATTTTGCAGGGCTGAGAGACAAGGGAAGGCCATGGTGGTATTTTGAGGTAGCCATCTCCCTTTATTTTGTAGACCCGTGGGTAGAGGAGGAGTGGCAAGGGTTTATACAGGCCGCGTGGGTGTTGAAGGGGAGCTGTGAGCTCTACGAGTGGAGTCGTGAGGGTTTGGAGGGGACTGATGGCCTATTTTGCTTAGCCGTGGGGAGCTGAAGGAGACATCGTGGGAATGGGAGAGCTTTGGAGCAACGACATCTTCTATTGAAGAGATTATGGCATCATTCCAGGTTTTGGTTTGAGTTTGGTAGTGTTTTGCAGCTGCTATAGCAGCCATTAGAGAACTTTTATTCCAGATTTCATTCATAATAAAGATGCCAATGTTGTCTCTTGTATTTTGGTGTACTTGGATTGCATACTAAATGTTTGAAGAAATCTTCACTAGTAGAATACATGCAAACTGTTTGTAGAAAGTTGTCAATCAGCTTGCAACCTAAAAACATATGTAATGCAAAGTATTTGACAGAAGAACACAAAGAGAAACAATAACATTGGACAGCAAACATAATATCCTAGCCTAATTAGTATACGGGGTATTACACCACCCCACATCTCTCCCACTCCCAAAATTCCCTTTGGAGGGGAGTGCACTCCTGGAACAATTCTCTGCACTCCTGGAACGATTCCTGTTGCTACTAGACATTGGGAGAAGAAATTAGAAATTACTTAAGAGGCTTAACAAAGCTAGCAAAAGGGTTAGCTCAATCGGTTGTCACCAATGTTGTTGGGAATTTGATGAGTTCCATGCTTCTACGTGCCTGGTTTGAATCCCCCAGGGTTAGGCACACTAGTCTATGACAACAGGTTACAAGAAATGCCATCCACGAATGTGGCAAAGCATCCCTTGGGTTTCCCTACAAAGTTTTCCTTGGGGAAAAGAGGCTTAAGAAAGCTTAGTATATAGTAGAATTATTTGTCTTTTTCAGTTTAGAATCTAGATTCTAAAACTTATGTTTTATTATGGCCTATTTTGTAAACATTATATGACAGTTGAAGTTTGAACTGATGACTGCATATATGATATTACACCTCTCTGGTCATGATGCCCTATTTCATTTCATGGTTGACGTTTTCTGTTACAGTTTGTTGATGACAAATGTCATCCAGTTGAAACTTGAAACCTGAAAGTTGAAGGTTGATGTTATGGTTGATTATTCGATGACAATGCTAAAATTCATAACTGCTAAATGGTTGATGCTATTTGTGTACTAAATGGTTGATGCTTTAATGATTTGATTATCATTAATCTACCACAAAAATCTATGTTTTCATATTTTCTACAGTTAATTTGCCATTATGCATGCTTTTTTTGAATATATATACATCAAAATATATATTATATAAAAAGTGCTGCTGGAACACCAAGCTCCTGGAGTCTTTTGGAAATTGGTGCTTCATGCTCCCATTTCCTGCTTTACCCTCCTGCTTTGCTCCCGCTCCCAGCAGCTATGCATACAAGTCTGCCACTAAAATCTAACAGTATTAACTCCTTTAGTAAGAGAAAGCTCTAACTTAAATCTACAATGTTGTTAAAGAAGATAGAGGGAAACACTAATAGGAAATAAAATACACCTTATTTATTTGCATTTCATTTTTATGAGAAAGCAGCCTTCCATGTGACTTTGGGCTATTTTAACTATCTATTGGGTGCTCCATAAACTCATTAAAGATCTCTTGTTGTCTATATTGGGATCTAATTTTCCCATTACCATTTTTAATCTTTGTATTATGATTTCTATACAGCAAAACTTAAAAAGTGTTCTGTTTTTGCTCAGTCTGTTTCATGGGCATACCTGAAAAATTAAAGCAAATATATTGGGTCTCTAGGTTTATGGACCTACACAAACTTTGTTATATGTACCTATCTCTCTCTTGTTTGTCTTATTTGAGAATTATTCTTAAGTGATGGGTAGAAGGTTTCAGCTACTATCTCCCTTATACTTACATGGATTAGGGCTTAATAATTTATAGAAGCACACCAATGACTTTTTTACATAAACCTTCGGTTACATCCTAGTGTGTTGGTGTTTTAGATAGATCACAGTGATCAAATTTGTAAAAACAGTTGAATGACTTTCTTACATAAATTTTGGTGAACCTAATAGTGTGCTTATGGTTTTTTAATCCCTTCTTTCTTTAATGTTGCATTGCCTAATTCCAATTCTTTCAAACAAATGTCATTATTCTTTTAGGCGTTCTTGATCCAATCATCTACTTCTTTAATAGTGTTTTATCAATGACTGGCTTATCATGTCATGAAATTTCCCAGAAGGTGCTTGACATAATATATTTTGTTCCTGTTACACTCGACAGGTGTTCATATATGGCTCTTCAGATGCAAACTTTTGGTTAGGAGTTGCTTTTGTTAAATCTAAATATATTATGTTAAAATTATTCATTTCATTTTTGTTATAGAACTTATCCCTAGTAGTTCCAGTGTTTCTGTTCTCTTGTACTAGTTGTGGGGTAATATTTTAGTTTTCCTTGAAGATATTTTTGTACGACTTTGTGATTTACTAGTACATACGGATGATTGACATTTTTATATTTGTTAAAGCTCCGCCAATTAGTAGTTTGATATGAATACTGAATATGTAGGGATCTTTGCGAACTGAAAATCAAGAAGAGACAAATGAATATGTTATTCCCTATGGCGATTGGTTTGAGATTGTATCTTGCCCCCACTATTTGGCAGAGATTGTAAGTATCTGTAACATTTGAACTCTTTCTTTTCTTAACTGCCTTGTGCTTTTAAATTCTGTCATGCATTAGCTGGTTTAGAATAAGGTGGGCAGAATGAAAATGAATGCTTTCGAGAGGATGTTTCACTTTTTGAAAGATTTTGCTAACATTTTATATGCTTGCCTTTTACCTGTGTTTGCTTGCATGTCTGTGTTTTTCTTGCAGGTAATCTATGCAGGGATTTTAATTGCTACCGGAGGTTCTGACCTCACAGTGTGGCTCCTTTTTGGATATGTGGTATGATGACTTCAAGCACAATTTATTTTACTAAACGCAGGACAGTACTGATACAGTGGCCAGTGTTCACATTAGATTTTTTACTTTACGTCTAAACCAATTACATTTGATGCAAGTTTAATTCGATTATTTTGTATATATGAACTTGAAGGTGATCTATCCCCATGTTTTCTTGATATAATTACAGGTTGCCAACCTCACCTTTGCTGCCACTGAGATGCACAGATGGTATCTTCATAAATTTGATAGCTACCCTCGTTCTAGGTGGTCCATCATTCCTTTTGTTTGTTAATATTCTTTGTAATTTTCATAATTCCAGTCATCAATCCTATACCTTGGAATGCGAAGTGCACATTACTGTAGAAAGCTACGAATAAACGGTGACTGCATTGACATGTTTACAGAAATACTTGTCCATTCCACTCTCTGTATGTAATTTGTTTCAATAAGAATTGCAACAATTTAATGCTGCTTATTATGTTTTGCATTGCATCCTGCTAAAACTCCTGTTAATCAAACTGGTGTTAATGACATAACTTCCTAATTTGTCATAAGCCTGTGATGAAAGTTAAGACATTTGAAGGTTGTTGCATAGAGAACTAATTATTCAAAGGCAATGATGACCTACATTGTGTCAATGCAAGATATATGTTTTATATAGGATTAAAAATATACGACAGTCTAAGAGGTTATATGTGGCAGACAGAATGGTATGGCATATCCTATAATTGAGTTCCTCTTTATGAAGAAATACCATGTTATGTTATTTGTGGCGATCACTGC
>ML779418.1:935133-958717 GCA_009831015.1 Picea engelmannii
TTTAGGTTTGAATTTATTATCGTATGGACTATATTTTTGTAAAATTATGTTTATCTGTCAGTTATTTGGACACATGTTCATTTCATAATAAATATGTCTTGGAGATTTGACACAGAGAGATTTGCTCGTCTCACTATTTTCATATGTAACACTTTAATCTTACATTGAAAGCTATATCAAAATCAGAGATTTGGGACTATTTATACCTCTCTATTAGAGATTCTTATGCAGAAATGAAAATTGTTTGAAATTACATTTTTATTTAAAAAATTGGTTGGGAAAGATTGTGATAATGTTTAATGTTTAGATTCTTTGTGCTTCTATAGGATAGGTGTTTGATCTTCAAGTTTTTGGGGTTGAGATATTTAACAAAATAATTTGAGTTAAATAAAGAATATTCCATCTGAATTTTAATGAATTTGTTGATTTTATTCTTTATAATAATTTTAAATGGAATATTTTGATTTTGTTCTTTATAATAATATAATATAAATTTTAATTTTTATCATATTAATATAGACATTTTAATTTTTGAATTAAATTGTAAATTTAGTTTTTTATAATTTTAATATAGATATTAAGTTTATCTAAATTTGAAATTTATTAAACATAATTAAAAATAAAATTAAAAAATAAACTTAAATTTATTCGTATATTTAATTTAATTATAATGTATATAATCAATCTATATATAATTAAAAATAAACCTAAATTTATTAGTATATTCAATTTAATTATTATATATAATACTTCTACCTTAAATGTAAATACAAATACAATTTATCTTCACTACAATAAATTTATAAATTATAAAACTAAAACTATGCATTGATTAAAAAATATATATATTTAAAAAGTAATTTAAAAAAATTGTTTTCATTTTTTTTTATAAAATTATTTATAAAATCAATATTTATTACAATAAATATTTTATACAGTATTTATTATATATTAACATTAAAATATTTCTATCAAATTTTATCTATTTTTGTGTTTTATTTATTCTCATAAAATATATACAATTTAGTATTTATATTTAACATTATTTAACATAAATTTTAATTAATATATTAACAAATTCATAGAAAAAACTATAAATTGAATTGATGAGAATGGTTTCTCTTCTTGGTAGAGAAGGTTCACGAACTAAATAGGTATATGAGGCAATGTGTCAAAGAGATTGAGTATGTGAAAGAGAGAGTAGGTCAAGGAAACTTGCCATTGATAATCCAATTCAAAGCTCAAGTCAAAGAGGTTAATAAGGTTAGAGACAAATTTAATGTAGAATTAAGTCATAATACTTTTGAGTGATAGATTGATGTTGTAGGGAAAATGGTTTGGTTTATTGGATTTTCCCAATAAGTGGTTGGGTTCTTATTAAGGTATATGAGGCAATATGTGAAAGAGATTGAGTAGGTCAAGGAAATTTGTTATTGGATAATTCAATTTAAAGCTCAAGTCAAAGAGGTTAATAAGGTTTGAGACAAATTCAATGTAGAATCAAGTCACAATATCTTTGAGTTGATAGATTGAGTTGATAGATTGATGTTGTAGGGAAAATGGTTTGGTTTATTGGATTTTCCCAACAAGTAGTTGGGTTTTTATTAAGTTATATGAGGTAATGTGTGAAAGAGATGGAGTAGGCCAAGGAAATTTGTCATTCCAATTCAAAGCTCAAGTCAAAGAGGCTAATAAGGCTCGAGACAAATTCAATGTAGAATCAAATTACAATATCTTTGAGTTGATACATTGATGTTGTATGGAAAATGGTTTGGCTTATTGGATTTTCACAACAGGTGGTTGGGTCCTTATTAATGTCTTTATTGTCATGATGGGTAAATTACAATCTTCCTTTTTCATTAAATTAATGTTTATAATGAAACGGGATAGAATATATGTGATTTTCTTTTTGTTTCTTTATTTCACTTGTTGTGTAGTTGGATGAATAGTTAACACCTATAATCTTTAAATATATATACACACTACTATTAAATACTTTATTATTCCTTTGAAATTATATCAATCTATTATAAATAAGAATATAAATTCATCAATTCTAATACATAAGTAATATGCATGCAAGTAAATATTAATTAAAACATAATCTGGGGGACAAATATCTATATTATATATAAAATAAGTTTACAAGTTTACAACATATAAGACATGCATGTTTCTACTACTTGTGACCTCCTCACCAGAGCCTCAGTTACTCCTACCTCGATCTCATTCAAACTCACACCCTTTCAAATGATTTAGGTCACTAAATAAGGGAGCCATAAGATGCTATAAACCACTTATTCTTCTAGAAAAACTAGGGTTTCTCTAGAGAATAGGTTTCTTGATCAAAGATTTATCCTAGTCCTTTCAAGGGTAAGCCAAGCTAATCCACCTCAATCATTAACCTTCAATATATACAAGAAGAGTGATAGTTCATTTTGGTTTGGATTAAAATCAAGGATGTACACATGTCCTTGTCTCGTGTATCCAACAAGGGCCCCATACATTTTATGTTGTTTTGTTTGTGTGTGTGTGTGTAGTGAGTGCATTTTTATGATGGTCACTAGTTGATTTCTGACAGAATGCAAATGCCGACAAGTTGCTTCAAGGAAAAAGTGAGTGAATGTAGGTTAAAGAAAATTGAGTAATGGGAACATGGCCGGGGGAAGAGGATAAGGAAATATTAATCAAATGCAAGTATTAATTCAGAAGGAACCAAATTAAGTTAAAACATATATGCCCCCTAATGTGTCAGTTTTGAAGAGAAATTGATGGATGAAATGAATTATCATATAAAAACACGAGTTTTATAGAGAACCAAGGAAGAGTCCAACAAGCCTTAAATCACAGAATCACCTACAAAGGAAAATAACAGACAAAAAAACTCACTTCCTTGAAGAAAGCATTCCCATACTCAGGTGGAAAAAAAAAGCATGGTACACTGCAAATCCATGTTCAAGTGTATATAAATTGCAATAAACATGATCATCACCACAAATAGATACACTATGGACCCATGCAAAAATAACATCATAGCCACAAAAAGATACACAATGGATCTATGTATTAGCGTACATCCAGAGGACAACTGAAATAATAATATAAACCATATGGTCCTCCATTGTAGCAATGCAAATTAAGGTGTGGTACTTTAAACAACTTGGATGGTAGTATTAGTGAGGGATCCCCCCTACGCCTAAGATATTCCAGCAAGATCGACTGCAAAGTATGAATTACACCATATGAATATATGTTCAAATTCAAACATGAGAGAAACCATTTTGTCACCAATATTTGATGTATATTATTTCTAGACACGACATAACCGACCAATAGTAATAATGAGTACCAAGATACATTGTACAATCTAACAAGTGTGAATAAATATGATAATGTTGAACACTTTAAAGAATCAATTGATCAAGCGGTATTCATGAAAACCTATTATCAAATGCAAGGAAAATGAGTTAGATCTCAAGGTACTAAAAGGGTCTCTAGATCTCAAATTGAAAACAAATGAGTTAGAGTTGATAGGAAGAGGTCTATCACAATTAGGCCCATAATGATTTCCATGTCAAATAGCATGAGTTAAATCAATATATGGTGATTGATTTAAGGTATTGGATAGAAACATTGAGAGAAAATACCATCAAGTACGACTTTCATCTATGCTAGATGAAAATAGCACAGAAAAAAACCCTCTAATTAGCAACTAATAATGAAAATGGTTGTTAGAGAAATATGTTCCACTAATAATGAAAATGTAACCCAAGGTACAACATGAATGCCTCGTGTGAATAAACATCTTAATGTCAAACATAGGGGAAATCACTCAGTAAACAACCATTAATGAATGTGGTCTAATTAACACAAAGAAACCTACCACTGATCAAAGTAAGTCTTGAGGTGCTACCAATACCTAGGTTTATTTCCCAAAGACAAGTATTGTGATAGATAAAGGTAAACATGCCAATTAAAAGGAAATGATGAATCATTCCACACTAACATGAGATACTAAGAGTATTATTTATGAGTGTCAACCAAGATTAACTTGACTCGGGGAATTCTTGTCATGGATAGTCAAGAGAGATGAGGAATGAAAAACAAAGGTTATCAACTCAAATCTTTCCTTGAACAAAAATATGATCAAAAGTGAATTAAGAAATAACTAATGCCAAAATATACCAATGATATAAAGAAGTTAACATAGGAGGAATTAAGGCACAACTCCATAAAAATGGAAGAGTAACCAATTAGGAGGAGTTTGATTATGAACTAAAAATCATGGTGTAAATCCTAAGGCAGTACCAATTCCATGATTGAATATATAATAGACTCAAAATAAATGTTTTGTTTAATGGTGGCATGGACAACTACCACAACTTCATAAAATGAATATAAATATATCAATTCTTTCCCCTCTCTTTTTATAATATTTGATTTTTTTTTTTTTTTTTTTTTTTTTTTTTTTTGTCTTTTTCATATTATGAAAGCTTGAAAAAGGAATTAAATACTAAAGTATAGTGGAGGATATGAGTGCTACAGGGAAATAAACTAAGTTCTAAGTATTTGTGAATTATGAATAAATTCTAAAATGTATAATTGCACAAATGAAATGAAGTAGACTAAGCTTAATGTCTATGTATGAGTGAAAGATAAGGATAAGGAGAGATATTAGGGATGAGGATTTCATGGATTAAGTTAATAGATTTAAGGAGATATTGTGGATATGGTTATGGATATGATGTGATATAATTACCTAATTAAGACTTAGTAGTTATGGTCATCTATGGTTATATAAAAAGACCATTTGTACAATAGAATGTACACATGGGAATGTTGGGACGTAATATAGATTTTCCCCTTTGGGGGTTTCTTAGTGTAATTCTTGGTATCCTTTCTTTGTATGTGAATTGTTGCTGATTATAAAACCAATATTTGGTATCAAAGCGAAAGGTTGCTCATGCTATTCCGATTTTGAGGTATTAACTATTCTGATTGTGTTGTATTATGTTTTTTTTTTGGGAGAAGATCGATTCCTACAATGAGACATATATTCTTGTGTTATAACCATGTTAAGTGTTGAGCATGGAACCAACTGGGTTTTTTGTGGTGAACCCGACGTGCATATTGGAGCATCGTGGAGAAGATAAGTGTAAGAAGGTGTCATGAGCATGGAGAGATTTCTTCACAGTGACTGTATGGGACGATTGTGTTGATTACTACGTCCATTGATGTGTTTGTTGCTGCAAGAAGTGTAGAGCGCCTGTAGCATGGATTGGAGCTTAGTGTGATTATTAAGAGTCTTTAATAAATAGTGTTTCCATATGTGTAAGACCATTAAAGGCTTGGAACAATGTTGGCATGAGCATAGTTGGTTGTGTACATTATTTAAGGTGTGGAATGAAGGATGCAGGGGAGTGCTACAGAAAATAATAAACAATTACTACAATATTTTCAGTATTGTGTAACAACACCAGTCAACTACAACCATTGTTTCAACAATTGTTTTAGAAGGGGTTTCAACAATTGTTTCAACAAACAATAAATATCTATTGCAACAAAAACTGAAGTAAACCACTCCTGCATCATAAACAAAGATCAATACTATGTTCTACACCAGTTGTTTCAACAGGTGTTTCAAAAAAGAATAAAAGTCTATTACAACAAACATAGTTATATCATAACAAGGGAATTACAGTAGCAAACTAAAACTCATATTGTAGCAAAAAAATAACTTCAATGAATCATTTCCTGCAACAGTAAATCAACCTAGTACTTTTGTACTAAAAACTCAATAGCAACTACAACAAAATAAATACTCTGTAATAAATATGAACATTAACATGAGTTTACAAAATCAAAATTAAACATGAACAGATCATAAATCCCTTGTTAACACACTAAAAAAATTTCTATCTATTTTGTCTCTCACAACACACTCAATAGTCGATTATATATATATAGTCGATTAACTTGCCCCTTTGATGTGCCTAAATTGTATTTTGTATTTTTTGAACTTGAATTTTCTATGCAGTGCAATGAGTGTTAAATTTGGTGTTTACATATTCATCGCTATTATATTTTTTTAGATTTTTAAATTGATGCCCAAATTGTTTTTCTACAATGGCCTTGAAGGCTGAAAACATGTCAAAATATTCACTCAAGTTTTAAGAAATAAACCTAAGCACGTTTGAAGAATTGATCAATGAAGGTTAAGACATACTTAAACCTAGACTCAAAGAAGTAGGTCACAAACCACACAAATTGTTATGCACAAATTGTAAGCGAGTCGATGTGTGGAAAAAGGCATGTCTGTCAAAATTGTCTTGATGATGTTCACTAAGAACACATGAAACAAACACCGTATCTACATGAAATGAGAGGAATACTAGTGATCATTGCTGCAATGAGTGGTAGTTTAGATGGCCAATTTTCTCATGCCAAAGTCAATGAATAACATTACTATGAACAATAAAAACTAAAGGAATAATTGATGATTTGTACTCTTAAAAGTGTACACCCTAGTAATATCATCAACAGTCCCTATTGTTACAAAATGATTAAGATTTTTTAATTCCTTAATTGTAACAACCGAGTGAGGTGAAATATCCATGGTTTTTCCTTCACCATAATGAGTGATTTAGACAAATAGAAGTTTGCAAGAGAGATTTGGAACACATAGTACATCATTAAAATGACCAACAACTTGTTGAATTATTCATGAACCTAGAACACCTAGAGACTTATTATCACCAACAAATATTTGTTTGGTGTTACATTGATTAAGAACACAAAATATGGTTTTATATTTGGCTATATGACAAGATGTTTTTGTTAGAAAAGTGGGTGTGCTCGTTTAACCACAGACAATATAGAAATATTGTCACCCAACCATAGGCACAAATTCCACCCCCGAGCACCTTAACCTTGACAGAGAAGAATTCCGGTAGAAAATAAATAGCCAACCAAGGCTAATACACCAAGCAAGGATAACAAAGACTAATAAAAAATTCCAACCCAGAAAGACCGAAATTATAGGTTGCAGTAACTGCAACTACAACTACTCTCCAGACTTGCGCACTACTAAATTTATGCAGTGCGCACCATTAAATTTCCACAGTTGCGAGCTGGTCTTCCAAATGAGCTCTGGAGTCCTATATTTATACTGATCCTCCTTAGCTATCTGGGCCGATTTCTCATTCTGGAGGATAAAAACTCAGTATTAAATATTTCCTTTAGCTGACTTGTCTTCCAGGGTTATGTCCAATGCTTTAGGGTTTCTTCTTGCTCCTTGGAATATTCTAGTCTTGTCAATGGTTACAAGTGGAGGTTAATACCTCCCGTAGCTACCATAATATCAACACACCCTCCTAGCTAGGGAGGTATAAAAGGCAATGGTCTTGAGCACAAACATACCATTCAACTGGTAGCATCAACATCACTATCCAACTAGATAGTCTCCATGGCAATCATAAAAATGCCATCCAATAGAAAACAACTGTGTCTATTCATAGTAGTATACAACTACTATCTAGAGACATACAATCTCTATAAAAATCATATCATCTGATATCAATCTGTATAAAAAATATCATGATACAAAATGAGTCATCTGGGCCATTCTTCCACTCACATCTGTGAGATCTGGAAGAACATCTGCCCTCAGAAGGTAAAACATCATCCATGGGATATCTGGACTATTCTTCTTAAGCATAGAAGAATAACTGTCCCTGATTTTTGAGCCTGGACCATTCACCTAACTGGGCCATTCCTCCGGCACCAATCATAGTGCAACTTGGAGAGAATGAATCTACCCTAGGGAATGTCTGTCCCTGATTGTTGAACCTAGACCATTCACCTAACTGGGCCATTCCTCTGACACTAATAATAATGAAACCTGGAGAGAATGAGTGTGCCTTAGGGAATGATTGTCTGGACCATTTCCTAAGGAAATGACTGTCCTGCACCAACCTCCAAAATGGACCATTCTTCAAAACTGCTCACAAATGTGAACTTCGAAAAAATGACTGCCCGACGAGGCAGACCATTCTACCTGACCACTACTCAGAGTGGCTGCCAAGAAGAATGACCGTCCTATACCATTCCCCCACACTATCCACAAGGGGAAATACTGTCTATGGTACATCAACAATCTATCGGACCATTTTAATTATGAAAATGACTATCCGATTTGGACCATTTTTCGAATTAGAAAATGCATGTTTGTCAGAAATATCAAACCACTTTTTGAACTGGAAAGGAACTGCCCAACCTGGACCATTTCAAAAACTAGAAAATGACTGTCCATGAATCAATAATATATATATCAGTGATCCCTCCCAACCTGGGGATCCATCTCTTCCCTTTCAACTAAGGGAGTTATCTCCACGAGCCCCAACTTGTCCCTTATGTGTGAAAAATTTATCCTAGAAAAAGGCTTTGTCAAAATGTCTGCTACTTGCTCATCTATGGGGATATACTGGAGTTTTACTTCTCCTTCCTGGACTTTATCATGAATAAATTAGTATTTGATCTCAATATGTTTTGACTGGTCATGAAACACTAGGTGTTCGGATAATCTTATACAACTCTGATTGTCACAGTATATTACAATCAAATCTGGTACCTGAACAAATAATCCAAAAATCAGCTTCCTCAGCCATACTGCTTCGGTACATGCCTCACATGATGCGATATATTATTCTTCTGCTGTGTTGAGTGCGACAGACTTTTGTTTCATGCTGGACCATGATATCATAGTAGAGCCCAAGTTGAAACACATCCCTGAATTACTCCTTATGTCTTCTGCACTCCCTTCCCAATTTGAATCTGTGAATCCATGAATTTGTATATCACTGGATGAGGTGTATATTAAACCATAGTTTAGCATCCCACGAATATATCTTAGAACATGCTTTGTAGCTATCCAATTCTCATGTCTGGGTTCCACCTGGAACTGGTTCAAGGTGGTTACAACAAAGAAAATATCTGGTTGGGTATTTACTAGATACATCAATGACCCAATCAATTATTGATATAGGGACGAGTCTACTAGATAATAATCTGAGTCTCTTACTTTTCTTATATCTGTGGTCATAGGAGTGGCCATGGATTTGCAATCCATCATTCCAAATTTTTGAAGAATATTTATTGCATACTTTCCTTGTCCAAGGAAGACTTCACCACACTTCTGCCATACTTCTAGTCCCAAGTAATAGTGCATGAGACTGATATCTTTCATATTGAACTCAAAAGCTAGTTCCTTCTTACACTAGGTGATGAGAGACTCTGCACCTGTCAAGAATAAGTCATCGAAATATAGTAGTAGAACCACAGGTGCATTGTTCACAACTTTGTAGTAGATATTTGGATCTGCATGACTCTTAGAGAAACCAAGTCTTATTAAGTAGTTGTCTATTCTGGCATACCAAGCTCTTGGAGCTTGTTTGATTCCATACAGGGCTTTCTTTAATCTGCAAACATGAGTATCTCTGGAGTGTACTTCAAGTCCTTGAGGTTGTTCAATGTATACTTCTTCTTCAATTGCTCCATTTAGGAAAGATGTATTTACATCCATATGATGTAGAATCCATCCCATGGAGGAAGCATGAGATATAATGGCTCTAATAGAAGTATATCTGGAAACATGAGCAAAGGTTTCATCATAATATTCTCCCTCCTTCTAAGAGAACCCTATAGCTATGAACCTTGCCTTGTATTTTTCCATGCTTCCATCTGGTGCATGTTTGATATTATAGATCCATTTTGAAGTTACCACTGATTTTTCTTTGGGTCTAGGCACAATTTCCCATATGTCATTTTTCATGATGGGCTAGTGTTCTTCTATCATGGCTTGTTTCCATTGTTTCTTCTAAGTTTCTTCTTAAAATGTGGCGGGTTCTTCATTTATAAGATTTGTCATACATGCTGGATAGTTGAAGAATATTTTGGGATTTTTGGTTTCTTTGAAGGTGCCACTTGGGGCTTTGAGTCTTTCTGCTTCTTGTAGGGTAGCTTCAGGCCAAGCTGGACATTTTATGGTTTTGGGTACAATGACTGATTCAATAGGTTCACATGGTTTCATCAGATGATCAATTTGTTCTGGTTCTTCATTTCAACTTTCTGGAAGATAGGTACTTTCTTCTTTAAGCTCTTCATATTCTTCTTCTTCTATGGTTCTTCTATAGATTTATTGAAAGCCATCTTCTCATTGAAGATCACGTCTCTGCTGACTTCAACCTTATGTTGTTTTGGGATATAGATTCTGTAGGCTTTGGATGATTCAATGTATCCAACAAATATGCCCTTCTTTCCTGAGGGTTCTAGTTTCTTCCTTTTATCCTTGGAGATATGAATGTAAACATGGCATATAAATATTCTTAAGTGTTCCACATTGGGTTTCTTTCCTGAGAAGACTTCTTATGGAGTCATATCCTTCAATATGCAGAGGGGACTTCTGTTCTGAACATATATTGCTATCATGGATGCTTCTCCCCATAAATACATAGACAAACCTTGATAATTCATTAGTGCCTTCACGGTTTCCTCAATGGATCTATTCTTCCTTTATGCTACACCATTTTGTCGAGGATTATGAGGAACGGTTAGCTCCCTCCTAATCCATGTTTATTTGCAAAAGGTGACAAATTCCTTGGATGCGTATTCTCCTCCATTATCTGTTCTAAAAATCTTGATTTTTTTGCTTGTGAGGTTTTCTATTTCTGCTTTGAATTCTTGAAACTTTTCGAAAACTTCATCCTTTGTTTTTAGGAGATACAACCAAGTTCTTTCTTGAGTAATCATCTATGAAGATTACATCATAAAGGGAACCTCCTAGATATTTGACTAGCATTGGACCAAAAAAATATGAATGTATTAGATCTAGGATTTCCTTAGATCTATTATTGCTGCTTGAGAATGGCTTCTTAACATTTTTACCAAGAGCACATCCTCTGCAAATTCCTTCATGTGTAGATTGTAGTTCTGGTATTCCTTCAACCATCTTTTTGAGGAAAGGTAATGCTTGATAGTTAATATGAACATACCTTCTGTGCCAAAGTTCACTGGGATTGACTTCATCATGTATAAGAGCTTCATCATTACGTTCTACTAGTCTGTATAGTCTTCCTTCACGAGTTCCAATAACTCTAGCATTCTCTATGCTGGAGTCTCTAGACCAAGATATTACTTCACAATCTACAAAGGATGTTCCATTTCCTTTGTATTCTAGGAAATATATAGATACAAGATTCTTTTCTAAACCAGATACATATAAGACATTTCTCAAATGAACATTGTTACATGTTTTCAATTTGATGGAGGCTTGACCAATTCCTTTGAATGGATAGATGTTCTTATCTCTGAGTTGTACCTTGTAGGATGCCTTCTTTTCATTTAGACTGGAGAGTTTGACCTAGTCTTCTATCATATGCCTGAAAGCTCCACTGTCAATTATCCACATGTCATCTTCAAGAGTTTCTGTAAGAGCTAAATAGTGTATATGATCCATCTTTTCATTCATGATTTCTGTTGACTGATAGCTGGTCAAACTTTGACTTTGACCCAAAATATCAACCTTGACATTTTTTCCTTATGAGAGTGCCAATAGGTGCGCTGGATGTAGGCACACTAGAATATCCCCTCCTTGAGTAAGGTGTTCCATCATAAGATGTTGGGAAAGAGGTTTTAGGGTTTTTCAACTGCACTTGCTAGTAACCCTAGCGATAGTGCTTCAGTAACTGCACCTGCTAGAAACCCTAGCAACAGTTCTTCAACGAGCCTGATAATCTTATGGATTAACTTCCTTCCAGTGGTTAGACTGAATGAAGGAGGTGTGGGCCCATAACCTGTTAGAAAAGTGGGTGTGCTCGTTTAACCATAGAAAATATAACAATATTGTCACCCAACATAGACACAAATGCCACCCCCGAGCACCTTAACCTTGATAGAGAAGAATTTTGGTAGAAAATAAATAGCCAACCAAGGCTAATGCACCAAGCAAGGATAACCAAGACTGATAAAAAATTCCAACCCAGAAAGACCAAAATTACAAGTTGCAGTAACTGCAGCTGCAACTACTCTCCAGACTTGCGCACTACTAAATTTTTGTAGTGCGCACCATTAAATTTCTACAGTTCCGAGTTGTTTCTTCCAAATGATCTCTAGCATCTTGTATTTATACTACTCCTCCTTCGTTGTCTAGGCCGACTTCTCATTCTGGAGGATAAAAACTCAATATTAAATATTTCCTTTAGTCGACTTGTTTTCCAGGGTTATGCCCAATGCTTTAGGGTTTCTTCTTGCTTCTTGGAATATTCTAGTCTCGTCAATGGTTACAAGTGGAGGTTAATACCTGCCGTAGCTACCATAATATCAACAGTTTTAGAATCAATAATCCACTCATTTGAAGAAACACAATTTGATTTATTAAAAGATAAAGTAGGAAGCCAAAGGGCATGTCCTTTAGAAGGAGAAGGATCCATATCTAGATGATATAAAATTTTATTGATATTCAGAACTAAATGCAATGTTCATTTACATATTTGAAGGGGAAACCTCCAACATAAGTAGAGCTCCAAATACAATAATATTCACTTGGAAACCAATTACACAACTTTTATTAATATATATAGTTTCTAATTGACTAAACCCTAACCATCTAGTGGACCTCCATTAATGAGGCACCAACCACTAACTAGTGTACCTTCTTTAATGAGGTCACTTACATTTATTGATTTCACACTCTACTATCTCATGAGGACATTACATAAATTTTGAGGTTTAAAATAAGTCTTCTAAGGAAAACAATAAAATAATAGTGAAAATAACAAAATAATATAGAAATACATGAAAATAATGTGTTTCTTGAAAACAAACATGTTGTTGTTGTTTTTTTTTTTTAATTATTTTTTTTTTTATGTATTTTCAGAGTATCTCACTATCATCAAGAAACATATTTTTTTCATGTATTTCTAGTTTATTTCACTATGGGTTTATCAACAATATATAGAGAGGGTACTCATTGGATCCAAATTTTGATTTCGCATCCAATGAGTGCCTATGCTTGAAATTTGAGTAAACATATAAGGAGATAAGTCAACTATGATTTTAAAAAGTAGTTTTTTATCTTTTCTGCCAAAACTATTTACCCTTATGCTTGGCATCATCATCTTGAATCCTATTGGTTCTTTTAAAGTTGTTGATATCACATTTTTTTGTCTTGAGGTCCATTTTTGACCTCAAAATTTCTCCAATGCTTATTTAATAAATATTAATTAGGATATATTACATTAAGTAACACACTATTCCACTAACTAAGGGAGTCAGGGTGAGACCCTAACTTGGCCTTCCCCTTACGAAGTAACGAGGTCCTCAAGGCTATATATGAGAAAATTAGTGGAGAATGTTTGCTAGTTCCCATGTAGCATCTCCAGGATGTGTATCCTTCCATTGGATCAAAACTTCTTGGATATTGCACTAACGATGGTGACACTCATGTTTTTCCAGTACGACCTCAAGTTGCAATCAAATGGAACCCTCTTTGTCCAATTCTGGAAGGTTGGTTTGAACTTTGCAATTGGACCCAAAATATTTTTTCAAATAGGACAATGACACACTTTGTGGAGATTTAAAGAATTGTTGGGCAAAGCCAATTTGTAAGTCACTAGGCCTATACATTTGACTATAGTACAAGTTTTATAAAAATTAGGATCTAAATTTTGGTGGCTCTTTTTCTTGAGTGTGATTTTCTTATAGGGTTGGAGACACAAGAACACATGATCCCCTTCTTCAAAATGACATTTAGAGTTATATTGATAGGCCTATTGCTTCATACAATTCTAATCCAACACCAAATTATCTTTAAGGGTATGGAGAATGTCAACATAGGCTACCACAGAGTTGTCCACCTCCTAAACCTTAGAGAGGTTTCTTAAGTATGAGATCATTGACTGGGGTGGTTTTCCATACATTGCCTCAAAGGGGATCATTTTAGTAGCACGGTTATAGGTAGTATTGTACCACAATTCAACTAGGGGTAATCCTTGGACCCATTGGGATTGCCAGTTCGAAACAAAACAATGTAAATAAGCTTCCAAATATTTCTTGACTACTATTTGGACATTAGTTTGGGGGTGATAATTCAATTGGGTGCCTTGAAGCCAAAACAACTAATGCTAGAAATTACTAGTGAAGGTTGGATCACAATCAATGACAATGGATTTATGCATTCCATGGAGTTTAAGAATATTGTCCATGAAGAATTGTTGCTAATGTGAAGGCCTTGAACGGGTGTTGTAAGGCATGAAAGTTAGCATATTTGAAAATGTGATCAACAACTACCACTATAACTGATTTGTTGTATGATTTTGGTAACCCCACAATGGAATCCATAGAAATGTCAACCCACATGGTGGAAAGAATGGGTAAGGGTTGTAATTCTTATGGAGGCTATACTGTTTCCCATTTTTGTCATTGAAAAGTTTCACATTCTTCCACAAAGTTAGGGATGTCCATCTTCATGCCTTCCCAAAAGAATGAATGCTCAATCCTTTGATATCTTTTCTAAAACCCGTAATGATCTGCTATGGGAGAGGAGTATAATTCAAATGACACTTTGGATATGAATGAAGAATCCCGAACCAAAAAAATACAACCATTATAGTGGAGCTCATCATTTTTCCAAGTGTACCTTGTATGTGCATGTGGGTCAGCCTGTAGTTGGTGGATCATGTCCATAATATTGGTATCCATTGACCATTCTTGACGTACCACTTTTAGCCAATCGACGATTAGGAAATATAAAGCACATAGGGACTCTTGATCACATTTTCTAGAGAGAGCATCAAACACCCCATTTTCCTTTCCCTTCTTGTATTTAATCTCATAGTCATAGACTAACATTTTTGTGACCCACTTTTGTTGCTTTGGGGAGGACAATCACTATTCCAAGAAAGATTTCAACCCATGATTCTTTGTTCTAATTTGGAAAAAAAACCCCCATAAAGTAAGGATGCCACATATCAATTGCATTAAAACAAACCTAAACCTTTGATATGTTTTCTAAAACCTAGAATGACCCACTGTGGGAGAGGAGTGTAATTCAGATAACACTTTAAATATGTAATGGAGAACACTAAGCCAAAAAAATACACCATTATAACAGAGCTCATTATTTTTCCAAGTGTACCTTGGATGTGCATGTGGGTCAACCTATAGATGGTGGTACATAATATTGGTATCCATTGACCATTCTTAACGTACCACTTATAACTATTCAGGGATTAGGAAATATAAATAAAACATGGACTCTTCTTGATCATATTTCCTAGAGCGAGAACCCACCACCAGATTTTCCTTTCCCTTATTGTATTTAATCTCATATCCATAGCCTAACATTTTTGTGACCCACTTTTTTTCCTTTGGGGAGGACAATCACCATTCCAAGAAAGATTTCAACTTGTGATGCTCTGTTCTAATTTGGAAAAATGCCCCATCAAGTAAGGATGCTACATATCAATTGCATTAACACAACCCTAATCCTTTGATATATTTTCTAAAATCCAAAATGACCTGTTGTGGAAGAGGAGTGTAATTCAGATAACACTTTGGATATGAATGGGGAACATTGAACCAAAAAATGCAGCCATTATAGCAGAGTTGATGTGCATGTAGGTCTGCTTGTAGTTGGTGGATTGTGTACATAATATTGGTATCCGTTGACCATTCTTGACATACTTCTTGTAGCAAGTCAGGAATTAGGAAATATAAATAAAATAGGGACTCTTCTTGATCATATTTCCTAGAGATAGAATCAACCACCCCATTTTCCTTTCCGTTCTTGTATTTAATCTCACAGCCACAACCTAACATTTTTGAGAACCACTTTTGTTGCTTTGGGGAGGACAATCATTGTTCCAAGAAATATTTCAACATGTGATTATTTTTTCTAATTTGGAAAATTCTCCCCATCAAGTAAGGATGCCACATATCAATTGCATTAACACAATCCTAATCCCTTTGCCCGAGGCATCACATTCCAAAACAAAATACTTATTGAAGTTAGGAAAGGCGAGTAATGGTGCAGTACACATAGCATCTTTAGAGCCTGGAAACCTTGATCACCCTCCTCATTCCAAATGAAGGCATTATTTTTGAGCAAGGTGGTGAGGGGAGCAACTATTTTACCATAGTTTTGGACGAACTTCTAGTAGTAACCTATGAGGCCAAGAAATTCATGGAAACTTTGGGTCTTGGGACGAGGCCAAATTTTTTATCATCTCAATTTTCTTAGGATCAAAATGCACACCATCTCCACTAAAAATGTGTCCCAAATATTTTACTTTAGAATCACCAAAAACAATTTTAAAACGTTTGAGGAAGAACTTGTGATTACACAAGAGTTATAAGCCTTGATCCACACGTGCCACATGTGTTGCCCAAATTTTGTTGTATACCAAGATGTCATCAAAGAATATTAGGAAAAATGGGATAGAAGGGATCTAAATATGTGGTTCATGAGGCTCTGAAAGGTGGAATGTGCATTGTAAAGACCAAAAGGCATCACCAAAAACTCAAAATGACATTGTGAGTGTAGAAAACAAAGTTCAAAATATTTTCTTCATGTGAATTTGGTGATAAACAAAGTGAAGATGAAGTTTGGTGAAGCATTGTGCCTCATATAACTTATCTAAGAGATGACCAATGACCAGAATGACAAATTTATCTTTGACTGTCAAGTTGTGAAGAGATCGAAAATTTATCTTTTTTTTAAGGACCGTGGAAATTGGAGAAGAATAGGCATTAGTACTAGGATGGATGATACCTATAGTCAATATCTTCTAGAAAATATTTTTAATTTCATTCTTTTGGGAAAAATGATAACAATACAAGCACACATTGTGTGGTAGTCTATCAAGGAGAAATGGAATGCTATGATCATGATCTCCAAATAAGGGTGTTAATCCTTGGGGAAGTTCAAATATTTATTCATGTTTTTCCAATACTAACTACAAATATGGATGAATTGAATGAAAAAAATCCTCAAAGGCTTGAATGTCATGAAATTGTGCAATAATGCTAGAATGACCATTTTTTAGAATCTTTTCCATATGGTGGGAGATGATTATTTCTATAGAGATTACTTTGAGACCTTTGAGCATGTGGGAATGCCCATCCTTTTAAAAACTAATGTATAATTCCATGAAATCCATGGTGATGGGGCCTAATGTTCCAAGACATTAAACATCCAAAACAATATGAGAACCACCCATTTCAATGGAAACCATGTGAGTTTTCAAAGAATACTCACCCGTTTGAAGTTTCACATTCTCACACTGGCCACCACATTTCATAGATGCCTCATCAACAATCATAATCTGAAAGTTGTTAACAACATGGATATAAAAATGTGTTTCTTGGTAAATGTGTTAATGAATGAAATTATGGGTGCTACCATTGCCAATTAAGAGAATGGCCTTCTAATGTTTGATATAGTTGACAAACTTTAACATCTGAGGAGAAGAAATATTGGTCAAAGCATGAAGGGAGATTTGGGGTTCTTCACCTAGTGGGAGTGAATTACTTCATGGTGGGAGTCACTTCCTCCCAAGACCTGTTGAGAAATGTATCTAAGACAATAAATTCTTTCACATGTTTAGGTGTGAATGTGCAATAAGTGGTTCACGACATTTTGAAAGTGACCACTTAGGAAACATGGGTAATTAATTCTATTTTGTAATTCACTTAGGAAAAAGTGAAATATCTTATGTTTTGTAGTTGACTTATAAGGAGTCTAATAAAGTGTATTCAACACATTAATGACATAGATTTAATCTAGGCCATATATCTCAATATGAGATTAGGGTTTTGGCAGACTAGGGTTTCAACAAAGCACAAATAAGACAAGATAAAAGAGATCAAACAAAGTTGATCAAATGTAGGAAGTAGGAGAGGAGCCAAAGTTTAGGAGAAATGAGAAGAGTAACAACCATACAACAATAGTCATATAACACTGGTTGTACAATGTCCATACAACAACTTTACAACATGAAGTACATGCTACATTTCTATTGTTGTGTTTTTCCTCATTTTATGTGCAGGCCATACACCTCTTCAGTAGGCCATACATATATGTTTTTGGGTGATTTTGTGGATTGTACAACTGCTGGTTTAGTGGGATGCAGAGATCACCTTGTAAGATTTGATCTAAGGGATGGTAAGATTATTTGAAGGAGAAATCATATGTGCATGTGTGTATTTCATTTATTCTTATGTTGTTTAATTTTCCATTTATTGTGCGATTGAATCTATGATTATAAATTAAATTTCAGTGGTGAAATAAATTCAATTAGATTCATTTACTTTGAGATAACAAGGATAGCTATAATCTAGGGTTGGAAATATTAACATGATATTAGGGCTAGGCTCTAATTGATATTCGAAAGGGTTTGTAGTTGTAGATCACTGCCGAAAACAAAGGCTAGTAGTTAGAGGGTTTCAAAGTTTTTTCTTGAAGGACTAAGCACATTTCCAGGACAATTTTTTTTTGTCTTACTTAATCGTATATGAGAGTTTGTGTCTTAGATATTAGATATGGTAGAAATTATCCTCATATTTGAGGACAGATAGGACCACGCCTCAAATTTCTTGCCTTGGAAAATCAGGGTAACATTGAAGAGATTGATCTCTGGAATGCTGTTAAAGATGTTGTGGGTACACCTACATATTTGCAACAATTGGTAGCTCAAAATAAGACATAAGTGAAGGCCAGGTGGATGATTATGGATGCTGTAAAGAATCATTTGGTTCCTCACATATTCGAGAAGAATACCACAAAGGATATGTTTTATGCCTTGAATGGCCTCTACTATAGCGAAAACATAAATAGGAAGATGATATTGCAGAACAAAATTATATCTATAGAGATGATCAAATTAGGCATAATTAGACATTACTTGATGAAATTCACATAGATTCATGATCAAATTCACATAGTTGGGGATAAGATTGAAGACACAAAGCTAGTGAACATGGCACTGAATGGGTTCTCTGCGTAATGGGAAACATTTTTCAAGGGAATTTGTGCTTGTGAGGATATTCCTTATTTTGAAAGACTATGGGATGTGATTGTATCCAAGAGGAGACTCAAATGGATTCAAAGGTCACAAGAAAGGTGGTGACAATAATCTAGCTATATTTAGACAAATGAAGAAGAACAGAGGAAAAGGACCCAACAAGGGAAAGGGAAAGAATGGGGAGTCAACCTCACATCCAGGGAAGGAATTGAGCAACATCAAGTGTTTCATTTGTCATAAGCATGGGAATTATGTATCACAATGTCCATACAACAAGGGAAAAGGATAGAAACAACAAAATTAGGTGGAAACCTCTGTGGAAAATCAGATGAACAATTTTTCTATCAAATTTGATAAGGATTACTCGATGGTATCTTTCCTTTCTACCAACACAGTTCTAGGGGATGTTTGGTATGTGGATAGTGGTGAATCTTGACATATGACATTTACTTGAAATTGTTTTTCCAGTATAAAAGAGCACAAATCATGCGTTTAGGTAGATATTGGTAATGATTCCAAGTACCCAGTAACAACAATCGATACCATTCCTTTCTGACTACAATTAGGTAACTCTCTATGCTTTTATGATGTTCTATTTGTTCCAAGTCTTAGGAATAAATTTCTTTCAATTTCAGCTATGGAGGATAAGGGCTATGTAGTAGTGTTCAAGAACCAATAGGTCCTCATCAGGACAAAGGAATCTATCCCATAAGCAACACAAGTGATAGGGGTTAGGGGAGGAAATATATATAGGTTGTAGGTTAAACTTATTTGAGCCCTAGTACATAATAGTGACAACTTGTATGAGTTATGGCACAAGAGGATGTGAGACTTGCATCATAAGGCATTTCCTATTTTGAGGGAGATAGTCATAATTCTTCCAAAGTTCACCATTGAGAGATATGGAGTATGTAGTGATCATAGATCTAAGGATATTCTAGACCTACTGCATTAAGATGTCCATGACATCGATCTTATGAAACATGTATTATATTTTTTTAACTCATGAATTCTCTTGCAAGAATTTGATCTACTTCTTAAATACCAAGGATGAGGTCTTTAGCAGGGTTTAGGAGTTCAAATCTCTAGTTGAGAACCAAACAATGAAGAGGATCAAAGTCTTGAGACTGGATAAAAGGGGTGAGTATACCTACAAGGATTTTAAGGGTTTCTACAAGGAGGAAACAATCAAGAGGGAGACAATTATTCCATACAACCCATATTAGAATGGGGTTGCAGAGTGAAAGAACTAATCCATCATAGGGACTTCTAAGGCCATGATTCATGACTAGGACCTATTGATGTTTTGTTGGGAAAAAACATGTAAAAAATCTCTACATCTAAAACACGTGTACTCACAAGACAACACAGGAGGGATTCATTGGTGTGATGTGCCAATTAGAAATATTTAGAGAAAAAATCACAAACATTACTTAGATCTGTCTCTGAAAAAATAGATTTGCAAACAAAATAGACAATATAAACCATAATATTATACCTTTATTGAAGCAATGTTCACTTGCCTCTTCAAGGTAGAAACATCCAATAACGTAGAGCTCATATTACAAATGATTTATAAGACATCCTTTACAATGATTCTAGATATTTATACAATAAATTTTGTCGGGTATGTGTTATATTGTTTGCACAATTAGCCCCTAGTACTGTATTTTGCACCAGATGCATTTGATCCCCCAAATGTTTTTGGGGGCTATTTTTGGTTCGTTTTCGGGCAATTTTTTGGCCAATGTTTTTTTGACCCATTGTAATATAATTATGGTAAATGAATCTAATCTGGGTTAATGTATCAGGGTTTTGGATGCCGTGGAATAATATATTGTATTGTAAATAGTGAAGTTAATACAATGAGAGTTATAGGTGTGAATCTAAACATTTGTTGGTTTTCTCGGTTAAGGGTTTCCAGGGTAATTTTTTGAATACCATGTGTGAATGCTATTGTTTTCCTTTCCGTTTTATAAAGAATCTCTATATAAATTCCTATACTATAAAGGTTCAAAACGTACATTTGGTGTCAGAGCTAGGTTATTGGATTTAGGGGGTTACCTTTGTTTCTAAGGGTTCAATTATATTGGGTTTGTGATAAACCTATTTTCAGTGGGAGCTCTGCGGTGGTGATTCTTGTGGTGAAAGAGAACGACAAACAATTCTAAAATTGAGATTGAGAAATTTAACGAGAAAATATTTGAGCTATGGAATCTCAAGATGGAGGATATTTTGGTAGATAAAGAACAATGGGTTGTTGTGGATCCTGGTATTGCACCTACGGGTATGTCGACGAAATATTGGATGAAGTTGGATAGGAAAGCAAAGAGCACAATCTGGTTTTGTTTTTCAAATTCAATGTTACTAAATGTCTCATGAGAATCTACAACAAAGGCGTTATGGGATAAGTTAGGGGCTTTGTACCAACTAAGTCCCTATTAAACAAAATTTTCTTTCCGAGGAAGCTTTACCTCCTTAGTTTGAATGATGGAGACTTGGTGACAAAATCTAAATGTTTTCAATACTATGGTAAGTCAGTTTTTTTATGTCAATATTAAAATTTCTAATGAAGATAAGTGCATTGGTTTTCTATTTTCTTTGCTATATCCATAGGATAGTCTGGTTGTAGCTATTGGGAGTAATGCAACCACATTAAATTTTGATGATGTGGTTTCATCCTTGTTATTGGAAAAAACGAGGAGAAAAACCATGTATAGTTAGAGCATGGATTTCTTATCTGTAAGAAGACGACCCCTAGATAGAAATAGAAATAATTCCTTTAGTAGGAGATTTAAATATAGAGGTAGATGTAAATATCCAAGAAAATCCTCAAGGAAATGTTGGAAATGTGGTAAAGCTAGGCATTGCAAGAAGGATTATAGATATAAAAGTATTGATAAAGGGAGGGGATCTAATGATGTTCCTTCCATAGAAGGGAAGACCTCCTCATAGGAAGGATGGGATATTTACTTGGATTCTTCAATCACACATGCAGTTCATGATGTATGGATGATCGGTTTGGGCTTTTCTTTTCATATGAATCTAGGCCATAGGGAGTGGTTTTGTGAATAAGAAAAGTATAATGGAGGTGAAAGTTTCCTAGGATATGACTTGACAAATAGAATCAAAGAATGGGGAAAATTTAAGTTGTTGATCAAGGATGGAAGGATTAGAACACTCCCTGGGGTTTTTCACATTCTAGATGTAACATCCCTAGTTTTAATCCCTACAAATTATAATGTAATTGTATAAATGTGATTTAGGCTGGTTAGTTGATTTGTTTGGGGTGAAGATCACATGTTGATTAATTTGGCCAAGGGATAAAATATGTATTATGTACATTGAAATAATTAATAAGAACAATAATCGTTGCCTACGATACAATAGGAAAGGTAACAATGGGGGGATATGATTCCACGAGAGAGGGAGGATAAAGGGGGATCCAAGGGGAAACCCATGTCTTTTTCCTGAGTTATCGTGTCATTACCATATAATCCTCCCTTTGACTTATTAGACACTTAAACATTGAATTCATGTAAGAGGGTTGGTGTGTGATATCACCTCATAGAGTTATTGAGAGAATGGATGAGTACAAGAAAGCATGGGAGAAGTGTGGAGTCAAGCAATCCTTTTGGGGAAGAGTGAGAGTTAAGAAATCATGAAAAAAAAGGAAATTTGAAAGGGCATGGTAGACAATTTTTACTTTCTGATTTTGGACAACAAGAGGGGAGCTAGGTGCTGCAAAGAGTACCAACTCTATTGTGTAGGAGGATATCCATTGTTGAGATGTTTTCATACTAAAATTTTTGACTGTGTACCTGTAAAAGTGGGTTGTGTTATTGTGGTGCATTTTCCTATTGAGGAGATGGATCAAGAGCCTTGAGAAGGCTACTATGAGCACTCCTAAAGTAATTGAGAGTTCCTGGAGTCTGAATATTCATAGCCAACCGAGTGCACTAGATCCCTAGATAGAAGTGGGAAGAGTTGAGGGACTGCATGGTAGAGAAGGGGGATCCCATGCATTGGGTTGTGCAGGTTGAGGGGAAGATAGTTGGTGGATTGGAATTGTTGTTGGAGTAGAAATTGGGTTTTGAGATGCTAAATGTGGAGAGTGGGCATCCAAGAGGACCAAAATTTCTTTTGGACTCATAGGATCAGTTCAACGGTGTCTTGTTGTTGAGGGAAAATGAAAAAAAATCTTATGGATGGGAGGAACGTCCTTTGTACGCAGCTAGTTGTATTCAACCATTGAAAGATAAGTTTTATGTTATCTTTTATCATGTTATTTCTATTGCTTGAAAAGTTTCATTCATGATTTTTATTATATCTGTAGAAGCATGTGAAAATTATGAGCCTGGTTTCCCGTGTTTAATTTTTATTTGTTAGGGAATTTTAATACGTTTTTAGCAGGCTAAGGTATTTTATAGTTCATGTTTTCTAGTAATGGGTATGTTACACCATACCTGGATATAAAATTTATACATATATATATATATATATATATA
>ML779418.1:958767-970108 GCA_009831015.1 Picea engelmannii
TATATATATATATATATATATATATATATATATATATATATATATATATATATATATATATATATATATATATATATATATATATATATATATATATATATATATATATATATATATATATATATATATATATATATAACTAAGATGAGTGATGTAGGTGTACATATTGTTTTTGAAAAGGAAACCTACAAAATGGTTCGAGGACCAATGGTGTTGATGAGGGGAGTTCAGAATGGAACTTTATACAATTTTTTGGAAAGCACAATCACTAATGGGTGTAACAACTCTATTGTTCTTGAAGGTGGAAATGAATATGACATAACCCCTACTGTCTCTAGAGAAGAGATAATGCTGTGGCATCAAAGACTGGGACATGTTATAGAGAAGGGCCTTCAAACATTACATGGTAAAGGTATGGTTGAAGGTATGTTTGATTGCACGATGTATTTTGATTTCTGTGGACATTGCATATATGGTAAATATAAATGGGTAATATTCTCATTTGTTGCTACAAGAGAAAAGGGAATCTTAGAGTTAATACATAGTGACGTGTTTGGACCTATGCCTCTTCCATCATTAGATAGATCTATACACTATGTTTCATTCATAAATTTTTTCTCTAGGAACACATGGGTTTATTTCCTCCAAAATAAATATGAAGTCTTTGGTAAATTTAAAGAGTTAACGACTCTTGTGGAGAATAAAACAAAGAGGAAAGCAAAGGTGTTGAGGACATATAATGGGGGAGAGTTCTGCGGGAATGAATTCAAGGAATTTTTAAGAAGTGAAATATAACAAGGCAGAAGACTACTCCATACACACCTCAACATAATGGGGTTGCAAAAAGGATGAATAGGAAATTAATGGAAAAACCAAGGAGCATGCTCAATGGTGCCAAGTTAGGATAGGAATTCTGGGTAGAGGTAGTGGATATTGCATGTTACCTGGTAAATCGATCACCCTCATTGACATTGGTTGAAAAAAATCCCCATGAGGCATGGACTAGTAAAAAACCCTCTCTTAAACATATCATATTTTTTGTTTGTGATGCTTATGTACATGTTCCAAAGAAAAATAGGACTAAGCCATGACACAGATCACATCCAATTTTCAGAAAAAAAACCTCTACACACATCACAAATCACATCCACGAATGGCATCAAGAGTTAATATTGTGTAAGATTGAAGTTAAATATAAAATGCTTATGGATTGGTTTTCAAAATCTCTCTTGCCTTTAATTTGTAAATATGTGGGTACCATCATGCCCCATAGTGAGGATGAATCTATCCTCAAAGTTAAACACTTTGACCTCATATATTATCAGTCAATGTACTTATAATTCCTGCCATATTCCCCTCATCCTCAACCCTTTGTTCCATAAAAACATGGGAAATCTCATTCCATTGATGGATTGATATTTAGGGCCATGGACCATTTCAATCCACCTTGCAGAAACTCACCCCCATATGGTACAAGTCATTATGGAAACCACTATGGGGGATCCCCCTTATATCAACCTATTATTTTAATGTCATATGCATCTAGTAGCATTCCCCCAAAATCCCCTTCCCAAGCAATAGGGGTACACAACCTAGTACACCCAATAAAATCCAATCCCCCTCTAGGCATGCATGTTACCCCACATGTACATGGGCCCTCTTGTAATAGTCATAATTGTAGCGAGGGGGTATCCACGTCATACTACTAATATGGGAACCCACCCCAAAATAACCCATATTATCTATTCCCCATTCCCCCACAAGCTAATGATGCACACCCATAGGCTCAACAACATTTTGGTGTCAACTTCATTTAACCTTTGTTAGTGCAACAAGTTGAAGCATTTGATCAACTCTACCTAGTTAACCTTGCCACTCCACAAAACAATGGGAATAAGAAAGGGAAGAAAAATTAGAAAGGGAATCGTGGATAGAGGGAAACCACCATAATCAAAACACCAATACCAGGGGAAATTCTAATGGTAGCAAGGAAAATCAGAATTTTGGTAATATTAAATACTAGGAGAAACAGGGGAAGAACAACAATCTTCAGAAAAATTTCCCCTATGCCTTATGTGGCAAGTATGGTCACTATACTCACCATTTCCCTCAAATTTTGTATTTCAAACATATGAAGGAATCTGTGTCTAACTAGGGTCCCATTTCCCCCCTAGGGCACCACACCTCCCAACTGAATTTCCGTTAGCCTCCACAACTAGCAGTATTACACAACCCCTTCCCCCAATAGGGAGTTGTCGCTACCCAATAGGAAATTGGGCCCTCTACCCAACCCTCGAGACAATACCCAACCTCAGGACAAGATCAACTCAAAGATCCTGCTCTCCATAGCATCTTCATGAACTTGATGGACACCTGTATGAAAAATCACAACCAACAATATGGTATACCTCCTGACTTCCCTCCAAACACATCATATTCCATCCAATCAACGATTAGTGCTTCCTTAATAATGCCACATCCTAGTGGTGACCCCACTCCCAAATTACCAAAGGCACCTCTAAGGCATATTTCTCATAACCCTCATGCTAGTGATGATCATAGATATAACATCATGGATGATTTGGATCAATATCCTGCAACCGTGTTTTTTCCAGAAGTCCTACAAACCAGTCCTTCTCAAAGGAAATATTTGTTTTCAACATTAGGAAATTCAACCCTTCAGACTTGTGGCTCATCATGTTTGATTTGGATAAATTAGAACCAAGGTTCCCATCCTTGGTCACTTTTCAAATCTCGGTAAAATTAAAAAACATTACCATCCATCAATGCATTATAGATGAGGAAGCATCTACTTGCATAATGGACAACAATTTTTTTCAAAAGATAGGATCCTTTGAGATGACCCATTCTACTCTCACCCTTTGGGCCTATAATGGATGCCCATCTCAACCCAAGGGCCTTTTCCAAAATTTCCCTATATATCTAGAGGGAAAAATGATTTGATCTATATTGAGTTCATAGACACCACCTTAGACTACAACATCCTCCTAGGATGTAGTTACATGTACGTCATGAAGGCCGTCGCTTCATCTATGTTTCTAACTATTATATTTTCTCACAATGGGAAGGTACTCAAAGTAGAAAAAATGAAACACTGTGAACCACTCCCAACCAAAAACTTGGATAACATCCTTCCCCTCATTGGGGCACATCACAAATTCCCATCCTTTGTGGAAATGGGCCCAAGGATCTTCAAAGACTCCTCGCTCCTTCACACTTATCAAGGTGAACAACATTTTGTTTCATCCCTAGATTTTTCTCAAGTGTGCACCATCACATATGTTACAACATAACCATTTCTCCCCTCATCCACCCTGATTCATCATCTACGAATAATCAACCACCTCCCATGAAAACCATTTACCACCCCCTCACCTAGATCTCGTTTTTCTACCCAACACTAGGATTTATGATGTATCATATGATTTCGACACCCACTCTTTCCAACTTAGTGTTGGAGATACTTGTGTGGTACCTTGAATCTCTATCTATGGTACCAATACCAACGAAACCACCTCACATGATTGCACAACCGGTATAAATATTGACCAACCCAATGTTGATAGAACTTGGTCACATAGCTGGGTGCAAGAAAATAACCATTGGAGGAAATAATAAGAAAGAAAGGAGCACTACTTAGACCACACCTCGGGTACATCCTCCCTATGCACTCTATGATTCCCTTGGACATCCTACCAACATGTGTCCCACACTTCTTGAACTAAGGAACCTTATCCAACCACCAAGGGAAACACCGCTTCTTCCCACCCCTCCCATTGTTAGTACTTCTACAACACCTACAAAGGGGTCACTCACCACATGCAACAAGACATTGAATACAAACTAACCTTGCACCATATGTTTGTCATATGGAAATTACACTCACCATTGTCCTAACCTTGCACACTAATTTCAGGACATGTTGACCTTTGTCCATCAAACAACTCTTCCAACACCCTCTACTCAACCGCCATTGCAACCTACATCAATCATCGAGTAGGGTTACTCCACTATTTACTATGTAAAAAAGTTTCCCTTGCACAATTTACATGCATCTGGTTCTCTTCATTTACCTTTTCCCAATCATTTGGGAATCTCTTCTTGCAATGAGGGCCCCTAGCATTGTAGCCACCCCCCAAGACTCCCCTACCCTCTTTCCATAGGATAAAGAACCATCATCTTCCATTATTTCCTTTCTGGTACATTTTCAACATGAGAACTCACCTCCTACCCCACCCGATTCCTTGGCAATTTATTGGTAATAAATTCTTTCCCCTCCTAGAGAGCATAAAAGATATAAATGTATGCACATTTTCTATATTTCCACAACTATTGGCCCCATAGTTCTGGCCCAACTTTCCATTCATATTGGTATTGATACTTTCCACCCATTCAAGAGCAGTACCATGGTTACCAAATGGCAAGAGTCTCACTCTATCTTTGCTCTATCAAAATCCATAGGTACTTTGGCACCTATCAACTTTCCACACATGTGATATTTATGGTGCCAATATGCCAACCAATCTAGTTCATGCCTCTCAGAAGTCACTCACTTTTTCTTCCCATTTCTTCCATTCATACTAGGAAATTCAAGAGGTGATGATGGAATATGACTATGACATATTCTGACATGTGTGCAATTAAAACCATAAACTTCATTCTTCCCAGGCACGTTGATTGGTTCAAATACTTGATCCCCACACCAAACACTTTCAAAGAAAGAAACATGGGAAACATCTCCCCTACCTTCAAAGAAGAAATTTCAGCCAAAGAAACTGTCATGGAAGACATCCTCCTTGGAGAAACATGTTACTTGGAAGAGGCCCTTTCCCACAAGGCTCTCTTCGAAGAGTTTCAAAACATATTTTCTTGGTCATATGTAGAAATTCTAGGTCTCGATCCCACCATTGTAGAGCACTATATCGAAAAATGGATTAATTGTTCACCTATGGGACATAAACAATGACTTCTTCATCCTTCCAAAGTGATGATCATCAAAGTAAATATTGACAAGCTTCATAAAGATGAATTTATCTATCCAATCACATGCACTTCCTAGGTATCCAACCCTATCTATGTGAATAGAAAATAGGGAACAATTCATATTTGTATAGATTTCTAGAACTTAAATCAAGCTTGTACCAAAGACAACTTCTTGACACCTTTTATTGATCAAGTCATCAATGCATGGGTAGGGAATGAAAGGTTCTTTCCTTAATGGATGGGTTGTATGGTTACAAATGGATCTAGATCCACCACATAGATCAATATAAAATCACTTTCACCACATTGCAGGGCACCTTCACATACCGCGTCATGCATTTTAGTCTAAAAAATTATAAAGCCACCTTACATTGGGCTATGACTTATGTATTTCATGATATCACCCACCTCATCTTAGTCTACTTGGACGCCCTCACAGCTAGATCCAGGAAGTGATCTTGACATCTGGAAGACCTTCGCAGAATCTTTCAAAGATGTTGAAAGTACAAGATTTGCTTGAACTTACTTAAATGCGTATTTTGTGTCATTTTTGGATGTCTATTGGGTTTTATTGTTTCCCAACAAGGAATCATGGCCAACCCCTTGAAAGTCCAAGCTATTAGTGAGATTCCTCCAAAGAGCTTTTTCCAACTACAAAGTCTACAAGCCAATGCTGACTTCTTGCAACGTGTAACATTCCCCATCCTCGCTGAGGCCCATTACCAATGGAAATACATATAAAAACAAAAGTTTATGCTAGTTGTTCCTGTAGCTGACCAACTAGCCAAATCATATAGATTTAACCATTTTTTATATCATTAACTAAATGCATATACAACATTATAAAATAAACATGAATGCAACTAATAAACTCAAATACAACAACATAATCATTATCAAACATAGAATAAAATGCTCATTAAACTCATAAACTGATATAGGTGAATATTGGTGGCCACCCAACTATTCCAATTGGCTCCTTTTGATAGTTTTAGTTCAACACGTTCTTTTGTAATTCTTTGTAATTGTGGGTTCTACACTTTCGGGGCTGTTTAAAGCCCTACATAACTTCCAGGTGGAGATTGGTGGCTGCCAACCTAATCCAACTGGATTATTTTGGAAGTTTTCATGTTAGTACATCTTTCTGTACTTCCAGGGCTGTTTTGGGGCCCTAAGCAATGTTTTTTTGGTTTTCCACAGTCAAACTGTAGACGAAGTTAGAGTTGATGGCATAATGTGTATTTCTCGAAAAGACATTTCCAACAGGCTATCACGCACCTAAAATGGAGGTCGTATGCAAAAGTTACGACCATGGGAAGTTGAGGTACCAACTTACCCATCAGGGCCCACATAAATTTTGGCATTTCATCTCCTAGGGTTAGGTTTTTGGATGTATAGGGTTTTTGCATTCATGAGTAATGTTAAAAATTCCTTTGGAGAATCATTGTAATCATTATGCTCAGATGAATGCATGTAGCAACCACATCTCTTCTCAGAGATAACTACCACCATTCGAGCAAGTTGTTTTCAGCTTTGTAGTTTTATAGTTTCATCGTATTTTATTTATTCAATAGAAGTTATTGTTCACTGGATATCTCTTGTTGCTCTTCGTATCTTTGTTTTATTGTATTCAGTCTGTTATTTATTTCGTTTCTTTCATAAATCCAGATTAGCGATATTAGAGCGGTTTGCTCTTCATTTATTTTTCTTCGTGCATGTCTTCGACAAGATCTGGGTACAAGAAGTTGGGACTTGAACCAGTCGATCCTTTGTAAGATCGGCCGCACTGAGCCCGACAAAAACTCATGGGGGAAAAGAAGAAAGATGACGGAGTAGGAGATCCTTTTAAACCGTTGCTCGAGGAATCCCTTGCATGACAAAGGAACAACATGATGGACAACTTTGCACAGATCCTTCGACGACTGCCCACAGGAGATGCATCTTCATCAAGTGGCCATGCAACCCCCTTCAAGGTATAAGTAAATTTTAATATTCCATTTTTTGAAGGACTGACAGATGCGAATGTTGTATATAAGTAGTTGAATCTGCTCGAAGGGTATTTTTCAGTCAACAGTTTTTTCGATAGGGAAAATATTACTTTTTCACTCTTCAAGGCCATCCCCCATGTTAAGGACTGGTGGGATACTTAATCTAAGAAAAGTACCATAAGGAATCTACAATATCTGTAGTCACCCCACATGGGATTCCTTCATGGATTCCATTAAAGAACAATAATACCTTGTTGGAAGCTACGAGGACCACCTTGCGTCAGGAAAGGGACCAGAAAATACCTGAATTCACGAATATTTTCCATACGCTATACACCAAATTGGGTATCAAATAATTTGAATGATATCTGGTTCTCAAATACTGTGGCTGTCTGCATAGATACATTCAAACAAAAATGGAGTTTCTGGACATCGCATCATTGAGTACGACTTATAGATATGCTGTCAAGATCGAGCATAAATTTAAGCAGAAGAGGCGAGAGTTTGGATCTGCAAACTCCTCATAACCGAAGAAGGGAAAAGGCATCCCCAATCCAAAAAAAAAGGGATAGAGAAAATATGGCCACTCTCAAGACAGCCAGTCTATTCCGCAACAGAAGAAGGGTAATGAGAAGTCAAATAAGGAAACAAGAAAGTGGTGTGAATAACATAAAATCCCTTGGCACAACACCAAAGAATGTCGCTCCAAGAAGTCACCGGTGGCTAAGTTGAAATCTTCCGAGTCAAATCCAGAAGGAGGGAAGCAGATTATCAATGTTGAACCTAGCGCCACTGTCACTACCACCAAATTCCATCCAAGTGAAATCGAAGAACCAAAGGAAGGGGGATGCCTCTTTCACTCACAAATGTGGGTAAATGAGGCTCAACTTCGTTTCATTATCGATAGCGGCAGTAAGAAGAACCTGATATCAGTAGAGGCCGTCAAGCGGTTGGACCTGTCGATGACACTGCACCTACAACCCTACACTATCGAATGGCTTCGCCAAGGAATATATCTCTACGTCAACCAACAATGTTGTCTACCCTATGGAATCAAGCTCTTCAAAGATGAGGTATTGTGTGATATTTCTCCCCTTGAAGTTTCTGATGTTCTTTTAGGAAAACCATATTTTTGGAAGTGACATCTTTGTATAAGTCTAGACCCCGCAGTGTTATTATTACTTTGGGTAGAAAATTGTACATGATACCATAGGTAGTGCCGCCTACCGTTATTTCTTTAATATATGCTAAGCAATGTAGTAAGGTCATTTCACAGACCAAGACGTTCGTATTCTTTGTGATTAGTGCTCACAGTAAGCAGAAGGTCACCGCCACATCTGTGACCTCTACACAAAGCCTCTCTTTGTAGAAAAATCAAGTGGATGAAATCATGGAAGAGTACATAGACATATTCTCCTCATCCACCAGGGTACCGACGCACTGCCAAGTCAAGCATCCAATTGATATAACCCCCAGTGCACCTTTGCCTAATTGACCAGTTTATCATTGCTCGCTGATGGAAAATGATGAAATCAAACATTAGATCCAAGATCTACTTCAAAAGGGGCACATTAGACCCAACTCCTCCTCTTGCGAAAGCCTGATTGTATTGGTTCCGAAGAAAGATGGGACCTAGCAGCTCTGATTTGATTATAGAGAATTAAACAAAATCACAGTCAAGAACTGATACCCAATTCCCCGAATTGATGACCAACTTAAGTCTACCACCAGGTTCCCATCGAACTGATTGATGTATGGAAGACAACTTTCAAATCTAAAGAAGGTCTCTTCGAATGGATGGTCATGCCCTTTGGCCTAGCAGTTGCACCAACAACTTTCATGAGGTTGATGGATGATGTATTGAGACCCTTCACCAACTCTTTTGTGGTGGTATATTTGGATGACATCCTCATATTTAATATAATTTTGGAGGAGCACATGCAACATATTCAATAGGTTTTAAACACTCAGTGGCAGTACAAGATATATGCCAACTTGGAAAAATGATCCTTTGGCATGAACAAGGTCCAATACTTGGGCTACATTGTTGATGAACATGTGGTACATGTGGATCTAGCTAAGATCCAATTCATCCGTGACTAGACAACCTCGACCACACTAATCGAGCTTTAGAGCTTCTTGGGACTTGCCAAATTTTACTAATGGTTCATGTTGGGATTGTTCCATATTGCATGGGCCCTCAACCAAGTTACCAAGGGTGGTGTAAAGGAAAATTTCACATGGGGGAAGGCACAATAACGATCATTTGATGATATGAAGCATCGCTTGTGCTCAACTTCAGTACTCTCCTTACCCAATCTGCAACAATTGTTCGAGATTGAGACTGATGCATCTGACTATGCTATAGGCACAATTCTCACTCAGTACAACCATCCAATAGAATACCATAGTGAGAAACTCTTAGACACTATCCAGAAATACCCCACCTATGACAAGAAAATGTATTCCATTGTAAAAGCCTTCCATCAATGGAAACATTACATTCTGGGAAAGGAGACAATCATCCACACTGATCACAATCCTCTACAGTTCATAAAGACACAGGGGAAGTTGCAAAATGACCACCATCAGAAGTGGTCCACATACCTGCAACAATTCCATATCAACATCAAGTATAAGACATGGAGTACAAATCGTGTCGCTGACTGCCTCAATCAATCTCCTCTGGTTTCACTCACCACTGTGCTCCATTCCTATGGGCATGAGGCATCTGAGTGGCCCCAACTTTATCAACAAGATCCTGAATTCACCACCACCAATCATCTCTTAGGTACATGGTTGAATGTCACCAATTTTCACATTCAGGATGGACTATCATGCCATCTGGGCCACCTCTATGTTCCTGCAAGAGAGCGTGCAAATATGATTTGAGGGGCTCACTACATTCATATGGCAGGACATTTTGGTGTGGAGAAAATTGTCGCTGTTCTATAGAAATATTTTAATTGGAAAAAACTTTGATAGGATGTCAACAAGTATATCCGATCTTGCACTACCTGTGCCATTGCCAAACTAGGCATCAAGAAGCAAGGATTATACACCCCTCTTCCTACTCCTAAGAGTCCTTGGGAATCTATCTCCATGGATTACATGTCTGGCCTTCCGTCCACCAAGCCAAACAATGATTGTGTATTTGTGGTGGTTGATCGGTTTTCAAAGATGACCATTCTCACAACCTGCAATAAAAGCATCACAATGACAGATACTTCCAAGCTATTCTTCAAATGAGTGTGGGTCCATTTGGGATACCACATACCATCATCTCCGATCGGGACAATAGGTTCCTCAACACATTTTGGTCGAGTCTCTCGTAACTGTTGGACACCAAGCTCACTAAATCCACTTCCTTACACCCTCAAACCAATGTCTAGGTAGAGGTCGTCAATCGAATGATTGTGCACATACTGCACATGTATAACTCTAAGAATCCATGTACATGGGATGAGATTCTTCCCTATGTTCAACATAGCTACAAAAGGGCTCTCCATAGATTCACTGACCATAACCCATTTTAGGTGGGGCTGGGATTCCAACCCTTGGGTTCCATTGATGTTGCACTACTTCTTGCAACCACACAAACATAGTATTCCCATGTTTAGTTTGAGGCTGCCAAAGCCACCAGATTCATTGAGCAGATTCAACACATCCACCAACAGGTCCATGAGATTTTGTGGAAAGCCAATGCTAAGTACAAGAAATGTCATGATGAACACCGGGTACTGCACAAGTTTTAGGTGGGCGACAAGGTCTGGTTACATTTGTAGAAAGAACGCCTTACATGGCCCCATCAGAATCTCCATCCCCTTCACTATGGTCCTTACACTATCACCAAGGCTATGGGAGACAATGCTTTTGAGCTCAACACTCCCCCCTTCCTTGCCTTTCACCCAATGCTTAGTGTGGACCTCCTCCGGCCATATTTTCCACCATTATTGGACTGTTTATGGATAAATCCGTAAGTGTGGACACAAACCGATCTCCCTAGATCCACCTGGATCTAGAACAAAACAGGACAGAATAGGACGCTTTCCTTAAGTTTTAAATATTTAATTTACTAAGAGGCAAGAATAAGTAACATACCTTATAATCGCTTCCTATAGTCTTTGTTGCTCCCGCTTCACTCCGGTGCTCTTGTGCAGTCAATATCAAAACAACACAAACCAACCAAAGTGATAGCGATAGCATAACTCAATATAAACCTATGTATGTGATCAAGGAATCATACAATAAAACAAAACAAGCTTTATAGGAAAGAATCGTATTACTGTATCATATTAAATGTGAAAGAGAGATTACAACCATTGCCTTGATGTTGTAAGGTCCCTTCC
>ML779418.1:987839-1013978 GCA_009831015.1 Picea engelmannii
CTTCATGAACCTCCACTCAATTCTCCTCAATTCTCAATTCTCCTTCAGTCAATTCTCAATTCTCCTAGATTTGACGGTATGGAATAATCTCGCTTCCCTCCAGAACGGATCTAGTTCATTGATTTTGGGAAACCTTTAAGGGTTCTTCCCTTTGAAGATTTCTCGTCACTCTCCCTCCTGAGCTTCCAAGTCTAGGACTCTAGCATGAACTCCTTGCAGACAAACTTCCTTCAACATTGACCTCTTAAGGATGACCTTGCACTCCATGCAACAATCCTTCCACGCTCAATTATTCCCCCTGGACAATTTGATTCTGAGCACAATTCTTTCTGCATGCCAACTTTGACAATCCTAGACGAACCTCTGAGTCAAAACAAACTCTATCACACACTCCTTGCGGACGCCTATGCACTCTTTGCATACATAAGTTTCACGCTACCTCTTCTTGGCTTTGATTCGAAATAGACTCAGTCACAGACACCTTTCAGATACTATGCACACCTTGCACTCACTCATAGAAGTGAAACAATTGAAACTTATTCAATCCTCATAGATTCATACATTCAACCCTGTAAATGCATTCGTAAACCACAAGAACAATAAATAACAGAGAATTTTTCATAAGCAGGAAGTCTACCATTCATTCATCTAGATAGACACAACAACACTAGACATTTGGGACAATACTCCTCTATTATATTCATTCAACAGTCATATACATGGGTTCATACACTTCTTTGATAACTCCTACAAAAACCTATACAATAGATTCAACAACTCATCTACTATGCACTATCAACAACCTCTTCTGGGAAACAATACAAAGATTTATACAAGAGGGCTCTTCAATATATTCCATCCAACTACTCTAAAGCTATCAACTACTAATATTTATTACAATAAATATCTATGACAGACAGATCATATCCAACACATCGAATCTGTACCGCACTTGGCTACATTAAAAGAAAACACATTTTCCGATGTCTTCAAGAACCACCGAGCTCTACAAAATTTAAAGAAGTTCTTTAATTACAACTCTTTTTCAAAATATTTGCGTGATACACATCCTTCAAAATTTAAATTTCTTCAAAATGTGCATTAGTGCGCCTAGCTGTCCTTCGCTCGTGCTTTGCTGGCGATGCTCCTACACCACACTTTTTCATAAACTCCATTTCCACTTAAATTTTCCAATTTTCTATTTATTAAAGTGATACCAAGGTTACATTTATATTTAATCACTTACTAACCTTTGACATTTATTTGATCACTTACTAACCTTTGACATTTATTTGATCACTTACTAACCTTTGAATTCAATGACAATTTATTCAACAATTTACTGCCTGAGTGGATCTAACCATTGGTGGCTGCTGAAAATTGTTTAGGTTTGAAGGGTCGTCCAACTTCGGCCTAAAAAAAATGATGACCAAAACTTACTACAAAATATAGACTATCTTGTTGATTTGACAAACTTAAAGGTTCTTAGAGTTGCATCAACAAATTTCCCTCCGACTACACTCTGAAATGATAGTGCAAGAGAAAGTATTCAAGAGGGTGACTCACCAGTATTCATTCTGTTCATCACTATCCCGTCTCAAAAAAATATACAGTCACCAGGACAACTCGACTCAACCAGTGTAGTAATTGAAATTTTCTCATTCTTTCATTCTTTCAAAGCACTCGACCAAGCTATCCCCTGTATTCTGGTAGTCCATTGTGTTCTTGTAACTCAATATTCCTGTAGCTTTTACTATAGTTCCATGTCATACTCCACTATTTTACTTCTTGTATTCATGTTGATATCAATACCAACATGATATTTCCATCATGAACACGCCCTCATCTCCTTGGAGAACATAAATGAATATTTCTATGCTTCATTACAAAATAACAAAGAAACCAAAAAATTATCCAAGAACACATTTGATTTCCAATTTCACCCTCAATTATTTAATGTGGGTGACCTTGTTTTGGCCTATGACATTTCTCATGATACCCTAGGACCATAAAAGTTAGACACACTTTGGCAAGGCCCCTTCATTGTCAAACATTTCCTCACTAAGGGAGAACACATACTTGCATACCCCAAGGGTGGTCTCTTCAAGGACCTCATCAATGGGATACACTTTAAGAAATTTTAACCTTGAGTAGCCACCTACTCTAACCCACTCTTTTGTACATTTCCATTTATAAAAAAATTCATAGTTTTTTGAAACTTTTTCATGCATATTCACTCTTTGTAACTCTATTGATCGCTTTTGCTATCTTTCTTTATGAGATGAATCATCCATTGGTGTACCACATTTGTTTTATTGATGGTGCTCATCAATGGACTCATAATCTCACCTCTGTGGCTTGTGCCATTTATTCACCTTCTCACATACTACTCCAATCAAGTGGTCTATGCTTAGGTCCAACAATGAATAACCAAGCAAAGTATGCTGCTATTATCGACCTACTAATTGATGCTACTCAAATCCAAATTCGACACTTTACCATATTCTTGGATTCTCATATTCTCATCTCATAGTTGAATAAGGTTTACCATGTTTGTGATCCTTTCCTATTTGGAAAATACTTTCAAGTCGAACTTTTGTCAACGAATTTTGAATCTATCACTTTCATACACGTTCTCAGAAGTGCAAATCAGTGTGTAGACAATATTGCAAATGAAATTTTAGATTGGCATCTATTGCATAAAAAAATGTTTTTCATGATTGATCTCATCGGTGTACGAATGTTTTTATATTATCATCATAATATGCAAAGCATGTAAATAAAGAAGAAATAACAAGTGCATCCATCACATCATCAAAACATAATGGAGAGTCACTAAAATTCTGTATATATATATATATATATATATACATCTGGTCAACCATGACTATGGCTGCATCATCACAATATATGTGTCATATACAAAAAATGTGGGCCTAGCCCATATAATTATGTCATATACAAAATGTGATCCATGCCTATATACAAAAAATACATCATAACCACTATGGTAGAAAAATATATAAGTTTCCCTTAGTTGGGGGTGCTCTGCCTATGACCTGGACCCCTTCCACTGCTTCGAATCCTCTTGTTGGAGTTCTCCTTTTTCCTAGGATATGAGCATTTTCCACCAGAGAAATACCGGTACAGGAATTGATGGCCTCCTCATCGAGGTATTCCTAACCAACCTTTTACACTCCACATAAAACTCGATCAAACTATTTCCATGGGTCCACCAACTGTTCTTGGAGTGAAACCACTTCATATGCTACTCCCCCCTCCGTTGGGTGTACTTTCCACCTCTAGTGAACCATCCTTTTCCCCTCATAATCTTAGGAACATCATCGCCCCACTCTCTCTGAACCTCTTGGACCCGCTTCTACTGGTCTCACTGTTAGTGCCAGGTACACAATTTCACTCTGAGATCCTTTGTCTCATCACTCATTTTATAGGTCAATTTCACTACCTACATTGTTTGATTCCATTTGTCTCATCAATTTTTTGTTTCATTAGTACTTTCACTTCAAGTATTCAGTTTCATGTGTGTAGGTACTTGCTAGGAGGTCACCCTTGTCTCTTGGATACACATGGCAGGGTCCTTCACCCTTTCTCTTTCAAGTATAGACTTCTTCAAATTGACATGTTAAGTACTCCCTCTAAGCTCATTTCATTACTTAGTATCATCCCCACTCACATATGCCTTTAATATTTCTTTTCCCGACTGGTGGGTCTAGGAATAGAAACAATAATGATACTGTCTCCTTGGCTTGTTACTTTACTTGTCAACCCAAGGTTTGTACAAACTTAAGAGGTGTTGTGAAAAGTATATGTAGAGTGCACTAATAACTATCTAGGTATACGATTGGTTAAAAGGATAAATGCATGAAATATGAGTATAGCTTGTGCAGGAAATCTGAATTGTAGAAAATACCTTAAGCTACTTGCATGAGTAAAAGAACATCAAATTGAAAGAAAAATTGATCTACATTCATTAAAGAAATCTAGTCTAATGGCATGAAAGAAACACACTGAGCTATAATTAAAACCAAATTGCTTATAATGCAAGGAAGTTAACTCTGTTTCATGACAAGAAATTGCATAAAAGAAGATGAACTATTGCATAGACAAAATGAACCAAATTATTCCTAACCCTTTATCCAATATAGAGCCATATGTTATATTATTAACTACTACTAATTTCATGAGAAGATGAGTGAGAAATTTAAGAAACTTGAGATAAAACAAGCCTACATGAAGTTTCTACAGGAAGTGTAATAGTTCTATAGGAACTATAACAATCCTACAGGTAACTCCTACATGATGACTAAAAGAGTCCTAAAAATCTTGCAAAATTCTTCCAAAGCATAGACAAAGATGGACTAAAATATAATGAGATGCAAATGAGGTTTTTATCCTTGATAAGATACCCTTGAGCATACCAATAGGCTTCCAACCATTTCTACAGGAAACCTGTTTAAGATAAGAGGCATTGATAGTCTAAACATAAGTCAAAGATTACTATGCATGACTATCAAATCTTTCAAAATAAGTAAAAATACTCACTGATAACACACTAACATGCAAGAAAAATAAATAAATTATAGTAGGGTTTGTTAGCACTCTATTTTTCCAATATATTTTTAGAGCGTCTTTAACATATTTATGTTGAAATTATCAAAATCCCTTTGAGTGTTTGCCAATGTCCAAACCTCAAATTCCCCAATCTGTTTTGACAAGTTCCTATTGATATCTTTGCCTAAGAAATCCTTTGGCTTCATCCTCTTGACCTACAAATAAATGGTTAGAAATCCTTATTGGAGTCTGTCAAATCTTTATGATAAGTTTGTCATAAAAACACTTTTATTATTAAATATATATACACAATGTTTTTCTAAACTATTTTGTAGTTTATGAATTATGTTTATTATATATATTTACATAATAAAACAAAATAAAAAAAGGGTGTGTGTGCTTAAGTGTCTTACTTCTAAATTCCCTCAAACCTAAGCTTTATCACATATGCCAATTCCGAGTCATGTTTACATGTCATACCATCCTACATGCTAGTTGTGCATTCAACTCAAAGTCAAGCCATAAATTAAGCCAATATTCCAGATGTTCGGTGCTTAGCGAAATTGCAAATGCTTGATTTGCAGGATGCATGTGCAAGTGCCATGATGAGATGTCAATGCAGTGTTGTTTAAAGATTCTATAGGTGTTGAAGAACTAAACATATCCATGATATATATTATTATGTTCCTCATTTCTTTCCCGTTTCATCATTTTCATGCATGGATGTGCAGAGTGCAGTGCACTGCCAAATCCCCTGGGTGCTGCATTTTCTACTGGGAACTATATACTTCCTGGGTGCTACCTACTCTCCTAGGCGCTGTGTATTCCATAGTGCGCTACCTAAATTCTCTATCGAATTTCTGGTAGAGACGAAGTTTGCGTAGAGATACACCAGAATGGAGCTACCTATTGGCACCTGGAATCAAGGAGTTTGAATTCATTACTCTTTTAAGTGGCTGATGATGTGGAGAATGGCTGAGATAGTAGTTGGCAGCATGATAAAAATTTACCACCTCTACAGGACACTTGGCAAGCAAAAGGAGGCGTATCAATGAAGATCAATGGAGGATGTATGCAATAAGTCAATCGGTGTCGGAACTTCAAAGTTCAAGGGGTTTTTGTCGACTAGCACAGTCATGCATTAAATTGGATCTACCATTCAGTATTCATGAATCCCTCAATTCTCTGGTTTCCAGGGGCTTGCACTTGGTGAATAAATTAATCGACCAAAATATATTTGTCACAGCAGAAGCAACCTCCACATTAGTGGAAATGATGGTCTGATGGATGAAAAATGGGTCTCATTGGAGGTTGAAGTAGTACCACACCACAATCACTTCATTTGGTGGGAATCCATGTTGTTGAGATTATGCTGCCACATAAATTTGTTGTGGGAGAATTGTTCATTTTTTATGCCAAAACTTGGAATATATATAAAGAGCACGTGACATTCCATTGCTATAGTGGCTCAGTATACCTGATACATCTTCACCTCAGCTTGAGAAGTGACAGCCTTGTGATGAGGTTCTGGAAATAGGATGATGAATGTAAATGACATGCATATAAAGGAGAGGCAGTACTGGTTGTGTGAAACCTAGTGAATGATATTATTATTTAAGATGTGTGTATGATGTTTTTGTAGAATATTAGTTGCCAAAGCTCTTGAACATATCACTGATGCTCTCTTTGCATCTTGGAAACATTGATGAATTCTCATCAAAGCATTGCAATCACCTAAAGATGGTGGGTTTGATACTATGCAAAGTCACTACTTTCTCTGCACATGCTCAAATTGGAGATGCTTCATTTTTGACAACGCTACCTAAAATTTGCACATAGACGCACACTGGCGCTACCTAAATTCTGGCAGAAAACGAATTGTATAAAGTTATTTTACCAGTTTTGTGTCATTAACTTGAAAATTGGATTATGATCAAATGGGAAGGAAGTTTTGAAAACTCGAGGAGGTTTTTGTTCATCACATACCAAGTAACAAAAATATCTCTCATATTTTTAAAATGTGCTATGTTAATAGAGTTATTTTACATAGAAGTGGTGCTATGGAACGTGTTGCTTAAACTCTATTTTAAGACTGTTGAACTGGCAAATTTTGACCAGTTGACTTCTAGGAGGATTTCTGGGGGAAATAAGATGAATTTTAAAATTCCAAAGGAGGTTATTGTCAATAAAAGACCCAGGAACATTAGCCTCTTTCATTTTTCATACAGGTGTCATGGATTGGGTGATTCGAAGGAATCTTTGAGCCATATGTTTTCAGTTTTCGTGTTTTCCTGTTCGAGACATGTTTTTGTGACACCTCTTGCGGCCAGCTGGAGATGAATTTAACAAAACTAAGAGAGGTTTTTCTTCATAACAAGCTTATATACAAAAAACATTCTCATATTTTACACAACTATTGTATTTTTATAATTAAAGTGGCATTTTGAAGCCTATTTTTCAGAATTTCGCCTCCTAAAAAGTAGGAAATCAGTTAAAACGTGTCATTCTTTGTTTGTAACTATTTTTATTTTGGGAAAGGGGTTGGAGTTCGAATTGGTGAGCTGGAAAGGACCTATGGTGCTATATATTTCATGGTACAAGAGTAGAATAGGTGGATATAGTTGAGCTGAGGCTCCCAAATTGTAATTTTCTTTGACTGAGTAAACTGTTCTCTGGTTATGTACTGGACCTGAGAATTTTTTATTAGTAGAAGTTAGTTTTTCTTTACATCATCTTGTTACCTCTTATTTTGAGGTATTCATGATTGGAGGATCCACATGAGTTTTTCATGGTTGTGTTATGATGAATGATTGATTATAATGTTGTTGTGATGTTCTTCAGCTTGCTTTAAACTTTGAATTCAAGAGGATCTTGTATTTGAGTTTTTCTTTCTTGGGCTGCCTTAAGACTTGATGTTAATAGCATACCTTTACACCTCCCTCACTAAGTATTCCTCCTTTTAATTTTTATTCCAATTCACTATCTGAAGCTAATCAAGACCTCATTTTCTTGTGCATGATTAGCCCAGATTTCTGAGTTAAAGTCTTATTATTCTGAGTCTTGTCCATTTGACCTTTTAAGAAACTCATTTACATTTACAAATATTTTGATGTTACCAAGCTCACCTGATTACAATCTAGGGTGACTTTTGGAGTGATAACAGGGTCCTTGATCCCTCTTGAGTGGGCCCTACCTAATCAACACAAGGAACCTTAAAAAATCTAATAAGATAATAACAAAGGCATATTTATTGATCAAAATAAGTTGTACATCAAGAGCAGAGTTCAAAGTCTTTACAAAAAGCTTCCTCAACAAAACTTACCACAATATTAAGATTTCTTCCTCTTTTTGATCCCTACACTAGAGGCCTATTTATACACTTGGAACTTCGAACTCCTCCCTTGTATCGAGGAGGAAATAGGGGAACAACATATTTTGGTCAATCTCCTCTAATTTTCAAACTTCTTGCAATGAGTGATCATTAGTAAATTGACAATGCTTTGGAGGTAGGTAGGGGACACGGTCCCTTAAATATTGGGATATTACTTTTTCTTAAGGGGGTTTGACCTACTTGATTAATGCTACACATATCCTTTATCATAGAAATTAGATAAAAAAAAGTACCATACACATAAAATTTCATCCAAAAAACTATTCATTTAAGCTACATGCAAAAGTAACCATGACTACTATTAAACATGGTAAAAATAAATAAATTATTAGTCATATCAAGGTCAAAATGTGTCTATGATGGGCCTTCTAGATATGAAATTTTGAGGCCCATCATCACCCCCCAACTGAAATCTTGCACATCCCCTTGCAACAAAACTTTGTCTTTTTGCTCTCACTTCTACTGTTGTTGTCCACTACTAGGTTGCTGCTCCATATCCTATTGTTGCTGCCCAACATCCTGTTGATGTCTACTGTCATGTTTCTCATTGTGTTAATACCTTATATCCCATGCTACATATATAGTGGTCGAATTGTTCTCATGGTACCCCTTGGCCTTTACTATTTTTTCCCATTCCTCCTCTTCCCTTTCTTTGTTGATGTCATCCATTGGTGCCACAAGAAGAAGGAGAGGAGGGTACATTTTTATTGCAATCCATTTTGTTTTCATTTTCCTTGGTGCCTCTTTGTAACAAGGTGTTCTTAGGATAGTAATATGTAGATAATTGGGAGGGTGAATTTCTCTAATCTGTCGGTTGTGAGGCAAGGAGTGCAACCTCTTGTGGAAAGCCTCTACTGCCTCCTCACTCAAAAGTCTCAATGTATCATCTAGGTGAGCTCTTGATTCTATTTGCTTGGTTGTCCATATTGGAGCTATTTATTTTTCTATGGAGAGGATTCTATGTCTTGGGGTGACATATCTTGGCCTTGCTACTTCATCTCTAATCCATAATGAGATATGAAATTCATCCTCCTTATAATTTTTCAGCTCTGCTGCCCTCATATCTTCATGTATTAACCAAGATGCAAGGGCCATAATATGAACATTCCCTACATATAAATTTGGGTTCCATTTGTATGGGTGTGGGAGAATGATATTGTATAAGTATAACTCACACATCCTTGCATTTTATTCCATTCTGCAGTCTTGGTAGGCATCCAATAAATATCTGGGTGTGTCTAGGTTATATCTTACTAGTTGGGTCAGATTTGCAATTTGATTCTTGTGCCATTGCTCCTTGAGGAATAAGGCATATACCCTAGTAAGATGCCTACACTCCAACATCTCTGGGGAAATCTCTACTATGGTATCACTGAAGCTTCCATGATATCTATTATTTCATTCCTGTCAACCAACTCTCTCTTTGCTTCACTTAATTTCTATTTTTGTTTATGCTTTTCCACCTTTATTTTATGATTGTATTCGATTTTTTGCATGGTCATTATTTAAAATTTCTCTTGCATGAGATGAAGTTGTCTCTCCATACATTTATGGGATTCTTCCTTCTGATTTCATTTTTTTCTTTCTTCCATCCTCTTCCATTTTATATCTTCAATCTTGGATTTCTCCAATTATAGCAGGGTGGCATAAAGAAGTTTTTCCACTAGTGTCATAGTTTTGGAAGTCCCTTTGATTGGTAATGGCTTCTCTTAAGTGGTGGATATTTCTCCTTGAGGTGATTTTCCTTTATATATTTGTTCTTCTTCTAGGCTAGGGGAGTATTTTACTTCCTCAATTTTGATGGTAGTGGAGAGGGGAATAATCAAATTTGGATTGCCCTACTTTTGACTCTTTTTGATCCTATAGGACCTTCTTATCCTAGGTTGAAAAAGTTCAACACTTGTAATTTTCAATGGGTTGATAGAGGGAGTTTTTAATTTTGTCAAAGTGTTAGGCACTTCCTTTTATTCCTCATCTACCTTTTTATTCTTCTTTTTCTATTGTCTTGAGGACTTAGGTATGATTATATTCTTAGGTTTATCATCCCTCTCTTTTTCTTCTTGACTCTTCTCTACTTGTACCTCCAAAAATGATTGTTGATCCATGTCCAAAAAATATTCCCATAGAACTACGTGTTCCATATTTCTTAAGGCATATGATACCATCATCTTGATGAGCCCATGATGATCCAATAACTCATTTTTTCCTTTATTTACCATGTTGCTCATCTTCTTCAAATATTGAAGGAGATAATAAGGGATACTTAGGCTGCCAGATGGTTCTTGGTTGTCTCAATGCCATAGTTGATGTAGAAGTTTGAAATGATATGCATACATAACACTCAGACCCCCCTCGCAAGTGACATATTTGATAATGTGATAGGACAATTCTCTCCAAGGGTGAAGACGACTTTCTCATTTGATGCCATATTATCTTCTTGTGGATTTTCATTTGGGTGAAAAAATGACTTTTTGGCATTGAAAACCTCTTTCCTTTCTTCTGTATCCCAAGGAAGACCCATTGGAAAGCTAGATACCTTGCTGATAAAATATTTATTGACCCTAATCACCATAACTCTCATTGTTGATACATATTACTGTTCTTGTATGTTCTGAAATTTAAGTGCAAACTCCAAGGAAATTTCATTATCAAAGCCCCTTAGTCTCTCAAAGTATCCTAACCAACTGCTTCTTTGAAACATTTCCACAATTTTTAGATTATCATAAACTATTGATGGTTCAGTTGGTTCCCTTTTATTGAACCTTGCTCCCATGGTTTCTGGAAATGGTTAATCAATGATACATAGAATTTTCATGCACAAATACTATTTCCAAGGGAGAGGATTTTTGCAAAGAAAATTTTGGGCTATACTTTCCTGTAGAAGACTTTGCACATGAAAAGATAAAAAACTCATCTTTGTTATTTATGGTAGTGGTTAGAACCAAGGACTTTAAACAATAATTTATGATAATTTAAGGACATCATGGATTCAAAAAGGTACCGAGAGAAAACTTAGGGAGAGAGGATTTTTCTTAAGGCATTTTTACTGGTCTGTGTAAAACAATTTCTACATGATTGCAAACCATCACCAACGAAAATAATGCAGACCCAACAAATGATTTCGACCACTTGGAATTCATAAAGAAAATTAACAAGATTCTAAGGAAAATTTGAGACAATGAGCAATTCTTTGTGAGAATAATTTTGATAGCTATGTTCCTATAGCAAACCTTGTTTTTGTCTAAGTGCTTTCCCATCTATCCCGATCTGCTAGCTCACATTCTTGTCTCCTTTCATTGCTATAAATTCCCTTGTGTTTTGGAAATGATTTGAAATGGTGACTAAAAATGTTTACTTATGATCACTTATGCCTAGATTTCGATCTTTAACTCCCATCTTATCCCCAATTGTAAATATGATAGTTGTTGTACAAATTAACCCACACCGTTGTGATCTCCAAGTTCATTTGGATGATTCTCTACTTAAATGATGTGTCAGTATCATTCACCCATGAATCATGCTTCCCCCCTTGATTTGACATTTGAGGACAACCTCATTATAATCACCCTTTATTGATTTTATATATATTGAACACAAATAATATGCATGTGTTTAACATTTGTATGTTGCAAAATGAAAGTTTTGGAGAGAGGAAATTAATGTAATTACCTTATTTTACCTTTGCGAGTGTACTGAGTGTTGTATGTTGATTGAAATTGTTTATGTTGGATATTTTCTTTTGTTACATGTTGTTGGAATTTTTTTTCCAGGAACAAGCCTCTGGAGATTAGCTATAGGAGCATGTTTCTTGTAGAGATGAGGGATTGATAAAGTTGTTACTTTTTCTTTGTTTCTCGACCTTTGTGAAAAATTCTATAGTTATTCCTTGCTGTATATTTTTAGTGTTATTGTAATGATTCCTACAGGATGTAGGGGATCCTGTAGGATTCATGTAAGTAGTCCAAAGAGTGAGAGGCCATTGATTCTGGCTGTGATGATGCTGATAGTGATGAATGATTTTTATGTAACGGAAACCCAAATTACATTGATTAGGAATGATCTTGTAGGTATTGATGATATCCTGTATATTATTCTGTAGATCATTATTTCTAGAAAAAAGACAGACAAAAAAATTGGGAAAATGGAAAGTGTAAATTAATGAAGAGAAATATGGATAATTTATGTATGATGGAATGGAAAGTGCTAGTTTATATGAAAAATGATGAGTGGAATTGCATAAAACTTTTGAAAATCTTACTGCTTTCTTTTTATTGTTTGTAGATGATTGTATTGGTTCATTGCTGCTAATTCCTTGCTTAATGTGCAGATGGTTGATGAGATGGAGTTATTTGATACATGTAAAACAAAAAACATTATTATACCAATTCATTTTTTCTTTTCTTTCTTCCTTTTTTTTTTTTTCTCTCAAGACAAAGGTGCCATTGTTGGTTTTCACTAGTGTCCTGCCTCATCAATCATTTCAGAGGTTTTATTGATGAGGAAATTTCTTTATTTCTCATATTTGAGACCACCTCCATGGAGGTTTTCAATCAAATAACTTTCCTAGACACCTCAGTGAGGTTTTCATCTAGGTATTTTATTCATTTTTTTGTTTTTTGTTTTCCTTTGTTTTTTATTACTTGGATGGATTGAGAGCATCTATGTTGTTGTAAAATATTCCCTTGTCATAGGATTATTGTATAATTTGAGCCTAAATCCATTCACTAACAAGGTAATTCCTTCTTCATCTATGGTTATGATCTGGACTGAACCATTATCATGACATATTTCAATTCTGTAGGGCCCTAGACACTTGGTCATTGGTTTTCTGTTAAAGTCCTTGAATCTTGAATCAAGCAATAAGGACCAATATCCTTCCTTGAACTTGCCATGCTTGATTTTTTTGTCATGCCAATCTTTCCTTTGTAGCTGCACTACTTCAATGTTAAAGATTTCTTCCATCCTGTACAGATCCAATGTATTCAGTTGATTCAATCTCTATTGTTGTACTCATGGTATATCCATATATAATTCAGATGTTGTTCTCAAAGTAAAATATTCAAACTCAATAGGGAGAATGGATTTCTTAACATAGAATAACCCAAAAGGTGTAATCTCTATGGTAGTTTTCCATGTGATATTGTATGCCCATACTGCTTCTATAAGTTTCTTTGACCAATTCTTCTTGTTCATGCTCATTGTTTTGGTGAGGATATTTTTCAATGCTCGATTGGTGACTTCAACCTATACATTTTCTTGTGGATGGTAGGGTGTTGATTTTCTGTGATGGATGTGGTGTTGCTACATAATTTACTCAATGAGCCTAGATGTAAAATGAGCTCCTTGTTCTATGAATATCTCTCTCGGATATCAAAATCTTGATAATATGTTTTCTTATAGGAATTCAACTACCCTTTGCTTTGTAACTTCTTTTATATCATTTACTTCAGTCCAATTGGTCAAATAATCAATGCATACTAGTATGTGCTTCTTCTGCCTTGAAGGTGGATTGATTGGGCCTATGAAGTGCATGCCCCACTTGTCAAATGGTTCCAATGATACCTGAGGCTGCAAGCACATAAAATTTCTCTTTGTATGCTTCCCCATCCTTTGACATTCATCACAATGTAAGGTGTATTGTTGAGCATATCATTGTAAGGTTGGCCAATAGTATCCAACTTGCAAGATCTTGTAGGTTGTTATCTTTTCTACATAGTGTCCTACACATGGTTCATCATGACAAGCATGGAGGATATCATGTACTTCATCCTCTTTCATACATATTCTTAGGAATTATTCCGAGCCAAGTTTGAACAAATATCCTACCACCCAAATATAGGTTGTGCTTTTCCTGACAATTTTTCATCTTTACCAGTAGGAAAAGTGTTGAGAAAACCTCCCTATTGTCAGATAGTTGGATATGTCAGAAAACCAAGGGGTTTGTGTTGATATTGCAAAGAGGTGTTCATCCAGGAAATGATCACATATCATGCCTTCTTCAGTAGGAATTGTTAACTTGGATAATAAATTTGCAACAACATTCTGCTTTCCAGGTTTATCGATAATGGTTACATCAAACTGTTATAATGATAAAAGCCACCTAATTTTTCTACCATTTATGTCAGGTTTCTTCATTACATATCTAATGGAAACATGATCAATGTGTACAAAAATTTGATACCCTATAACATAATGTCTAAACTTGTTGAGAGCATGAACTACTGCTAAAAAATATTTTTAAGTAACAATGCAGTTTAGCTCTGCACTGACCAATTTTTTGCTTATAAAATATATTGCATAAGGATTTTTATCTTCATTTTGTCCCAATACTACTCCTACAGATTTATCTGAATGCATTAGTATGGATATGAAAAGGAAGAGTCCCATTACGACCCTATAGAAGAGGAGTCGTAAATATTTTTTCCTTGATTTTTTAAAATGCCCATTGACAATTTAAAGTCCAACTCTAATCTACATCTTTGGATAACAGGGAAAACATAAGAGAGGCTATTTCACTTAAGTCTTTGATGAATCTCTTGTAGTAACCTGCATGTCCAAGGAAACTTATAATGCCTTTTGGTTTGAGGGGTAGGTAGTAGTTTGATGATATTTACTTTATTTTTCTCTACTTCAATTCCTCTATTCCTACTATTCTCACATCAACATGATACTGGTTTTGCAAAAAATTTGAAAGGAAGGTGTCTTCATCAATTCTACTACTAGCCAAAGATGTATTAATTGTGTATATAGGATAGGAATTAGTCTAGACTGAGTATTCTTCTTCTTCTTCTGCCCACATTGGAAGGTTTTCTGTTATTGATGGTTAGGCATAAGGATAAAGGAAAAGTTGTTTTTGGAATTGACCATCAATGATAGTCATTTTTCCTACCCTAGAACCGATGTATACATCTATTGTGGCTAGCCAAGGCCTCCCCAAGATAAGAGGGTATACATTGAATTTATACTTGGTTTGGAGGATGAAAAAGTGAATAGGATACTCCCAAGAATCAACAGAGAGCATTATGTCTTCCAAAATCCCCTCATGCCTTAATGTGAATCTATTTGTAAGTTGGAGGATAGTGGGTTGTCTCTCAATAATCCTTGAAGGTTCAATCTCAACATGGTATCTCTTTTCATAATATTTATTTCATCCCCTAAAACTATGAGAGTGTTTTGGATCAAGGTTTTCTTAATGTATACATTTACTAAATGGATTCTAGGATCCAAATACTTAGGTACAATTATCTTCCCCAACATAGGGTTAGCTAGATTTCCTATAACATTGATTGTAGGGGTCTCCTTTCTTTTTATCCCTACCCTCTTGATGCACTCTTCTTTGATAATTCTATTAAAAATAGGCACATCCTTGATGGCTTTTAGGAGAGCTGTCTTCACACACAAGCTCTCGATTTCTCCTAAAATTTCATTCTCTTCAGATGCATAGGATTTATTTTCATTTAATCTTTCAGGATAAGGTGGATCTTGACGCCGTGGTAAGATAACATCATCATTTTTAGGCTTTACATATGTTATGAATTTTGGTTTTTGTTGTAAGACTTTTCTTGATCTAAGATTGATTTCTTGTATATATAAGGAGTAAGTCTAATATGTTGTTTAATTGTTGTACACAGGTTGAACCTGCTTGTTATTTGGATTAGGAGTATGTTTAGTAGGTAACTTTGGTTTTCTAGGAGAAACACTATTTTGAATAGTTTTATTAGGTTGAGGAGGAGGAGGCATTAATGCAGGTTGTTGAAAATTTTGGGGCCTCCATCCTTGTGGAGGATGATTCCACCGAGGGGTTTGGTTTTGTGGCATACTAGGGAATTGTTGGTATTGAAGAGGAATATGATTCCCTTGGTATTGCCATGGATTTGGATTATACCAAGGTTGAGATTACATTTGTGTATTATATGCACCAAAATTTTGAGAAGGATTGAAATTCAAACCTGTTTGGAAGGGTCTTGGTGATCCAGGTCCCCTTTGATTGATGAAGCATGCCGATTCTACATTCTCCTATGCTCCTTGAAATGTATATTTTAATCCTAGCAAAGAAAATTTATCAGTTGCATGATATTCTTGAAAAATACCACAAACATCTATAAGGTCTAAAGGGAATTCATTCCTAGGATGCCTCTTGGTGCATTTAGGGAAATAAATATATAATGCCTTTTTTGCTTCCCCCTGTTTCTTCTTGATATGCATGGTATCCATTTGCATGGATAAATAATGAAAAATATCAGTTTTCATGTCTTCTACTAATCCTCCTAATTCATTTTTAATATGGATTGCAGGGTTAGAAGATTGAGGTACCTTTACTCTACCATTTCTACCTTTCTTCTTTAAGTATCTAGAATGGTTTTAGAAGATTTGCTTGATATCATCATAGTCCATCTAGTAGATATCTCAGTTATATATGATTTTTAGTGTCTCCATGATATGTTCTCTTACCCCTCCGAGTAAGACAAGCTTGAGTGAATCCTCATCTAGAGTGCAGTTGTGAGATATTTTATAGCTTAGTTGAAAACTCTCTTCAAATTCTTCTATAGATTCATTAGGTCCTTGAGTCATTATAAATATCTCATCTCTTGTATCCCTTGATTTGCAATAGTCCTTGTTATTTTCACCGAAGGTGTTCTTCATTTGATCCCAACTTGTGATGTTGTTTACCTCCAGGCTCATGAACCATGTTAGAGTTGAATCCTTCAGAGTAGAATGAAAAAAGTTTGAGCTTTTGTTCATCTGTATTATAATCATATGTCCTGCATATAACTACAAACTCAAACAAGAAGGTGTCAGGATCTTCTAAAATAAGACCATGTAAATGAGGTAAGGTAAGATAATTAATATTTTTCATTTTAGTTTCCCCATTGGTTTCATGTATAGGAAACTCAAATACTTATACCGTCTCTTCTTCACCAACCATGGTACGAGGTGATGGAGATTGACCTTTGTATGAAAGGTTTTCAAATTGTCTAGATTCCCTTTCCAATAAAATTTCAAGTGTTTTAGGACCAATTTCTAGATTACTTGGACCTATTTTTGGGGTGGGGGTTTTTGGTAACATTTTTCCTTTCTTATATATAGGTTGAGTCATTCATGAATAAAAAATAAAATTAACTATTTTTTTCCCTTTTCATATAATCCTAAGATGCAAATAATGTGACAAGGAGCTATCAATACTCACTCGAAGTGAATGCACTTAGGATTTTACACTACATAAATTATATAGTGAGGTTGGCCTTGTGACTAACGTATATTTCCTACCCCTCCAAGTCACAAAAATAAAAGAAACTGAAAATGATGTACAATATTAGCACCTCCATGACAACGGTGCCAAAAAGTGGTGGGACTAATAACGAAAATAATGCTACTTCCTACTTGGCTTGTGACTTTACTTGTCAACCTGGAGTTCGTACAAAATTAAGAGGTGATGTGAAAAGTATATGGAGAGTGCACTAATAACATTATAGCACTAAGAAAGGGGCTAAATGCATGAAATATGAGTATAAATTGTGCATGAAATATGAATTTAATAAAATACCTTAAGCTACTTGCATGAGTAAAATCATATCAAAATGAAAGAAGAATTGATCTATATTCAGTAAAGAAATCTAGTCTAACGGCATGAAAGAAACACAATGAGCTATAAGAAAAACCAAACTGATTACAAAGCAATGAAGCTAAGTATGTTGCATGAAAACAAATTGCATAAAAGAAGATGAACTATTGCATAGACTGAATGAACCAAATTATTCCTAACGCTTGAGACAATATCAAGCCATATGTTATCTTATTAACTACTGCTAATTTCATGAGAAAATGAGTGAGAAATTTATGAAACTTGAGTTAAAACAAGCCTACAAGAAGTTTCTACATGAATTGTAACAATTGTAAAAGAACTATAGTAGTCCAACATGATGACTAAAAGAGTCCTAAAAAGCTTGCAAAAGTCTTCCAAAGCATAGACAAAGCTAGACTAAAATATAATGAGAAGAAAATGAAGTTTTTAGCCTTGATAAGATACCCTTGAGCATCTCAATAGGCTTCCAACCCTTTCTATAGGAAACCTGCTGAAGATAAAAGACACTAGTAGTCTAAACAAAAGTAACAGATTACTATGCATGACTATCTAATATTTCAAAAGAAATAAAAATACTAATTGATACCACACTAACATGCAAGAAAATAGATAAATCACAGTAGGGTCCTTGATCCCTCTTGAGTGGGCCCTATATAAGCATCAAAAGGAACCTTAAAAATTCTAATAATATAATAACAAAGACATCTTTATTGATCAAAATTAATTGTACATCAAGAGTAGAGTTGTAAGTCTCCAACAAGAAGCTTCCTTAACAGAACTTAACACAATATTCAAATTTCTTCCTCTTTTACCTCCCTACACTAGAGGCCTATTTATACACTTGGACCTTTGACCTCTTCCCTTGAATCTAAGAGTAAATAGGGGAACAACATATCTTGGTCAATCTCCTTCGATTTTCAAACTTCTTCTTGCAAGGAGTGATCATTAGTACAATGACAACACTTTGGAGGTAGGTGGGGGACAAGCTCCCTTGATTCCTGGGATATTTTTTTCCTTAAGGGGGTTAAACCTACTTGAATAATGCTACACGCATCCTTACTTATATACATTAGATAAAAAATGTACCATACACATAAAATTTCATCTAAAAAACTATTCATTTAAGAAACATACAAAAGTAGCCATGACTACTATTAAACATGGTCAAAGAAAAGAAATTATTAGTCATATCAAGGTCAAAATGTGTTTATGATGGGCCTTATAGATAGGAAATGTTTAGGCCCAACACCTACTATGCAACAAGTTCACCCAATTATCTACGCATTCAGTTGTTGTTGGACGATATCCTTCCACCCCCATGGGTTTCCTTGATTTTAGATCCCCTTTTATTATCGAAATCTATGTTGTTATTGTTGATATTATGGTCACTATGGGAGGTATTAACCTCCATATGTAACCTTTGACTAGAATACAATATTCCAAAATCAAGAGAAACCCTAAACATATGTGTGAAAACCCTAGAAGACATGTCGACTCAACAAAATATATAATATTAAGGTATTATCCTCCGGGAAGACAAGTCGGCCTCACAAGAAAAAGATAAATAGAAAATATAATTACCAGAAAGTCAAGTAAGCCCAGCCATAAAAGTCACTGGACAGATTAATATAAATAGAGGACGTCTTGTCTCATTTTTTCACTCACTCTCACTCAGGAAACCAAAAAAGTGCGCAAGTTTGAAGGAGGAGCAACAACAACTGCAGTTGTATGATATTCTATTGTTCAGTCTTTCTGGTACTTTCTCTTGTGCGTTACCCTTGGAGAAGGTGCACTCTCTTAGTCATATGTTGGTTCTGGTGTGGCTTCTCAGAATCATTCTTTCTATCAAAGTTTAAGGTGATCGAGGGTGGATTGTTTTCCTATGGATGGGTGACAATTGTGTAACATTGTCTATGGTTAAAATAACACAATATTCTAATAGTTATGGGCCCACACCACCTTCATAATAGTATAACCACTAGAAGGTAGATACACAACTCTTTGTCAATATCGTTGTAGAACAATTGTAGTTGCAGTGCCAATTCCTTCCTTTCAGTTGAAACACTAGTTGTAGTGCCAATTACAGTTCCAGTTGGAGCACTAGTTGCAGTGCCAGTTGCAACACCAATTGTAGTACCAGTTGCAGTGAAAGTTTATGTGAAGTATTGGGACTATTTTTTGGTTATCCTAGTGCACCCTAACCCAACGCATCTCCTGGTTCCCTCATCCATCAAAAACGTCAAAGTTGAAAATTTGGGTCATAGTCAAGGTTTGAGTGGTAAAGGTCAAAGTCAAAGACAAACGTGAATTAAAATCAGAGTGTTGAAATAGAAGCATGGTCTCTTGGTAGAGAATGGAAGACAAGGATTGACATCATCCTTGCAAAGAACAAAGGGAAAAATTATGGAACCACAGACTGAAGAGCAGGTGTCAAAGGATGAAGAGTTTGATTTTTGGAGCTTCCAAGCACATGAACATGGAGTAGGAGAAACAATAACTATTGCAGATATGAATCTATGGAAAGAAAAGGGATATTTTCCCAAGAAGAAATCATAGAGACATGAATATCTCAGATCTAATACATTCAGAGGAATAATACACTCTCTAGGTTGGAAAGAATACTTGTCTCAAAAGAAAAAAAACTCAAGTGAAACAATAGTCAGATTCTATGTTTGCATTTTAGGTTTGATATTTTTATTATTGTTGCTTAAGTGAGTATTGAAATCCTTTAGATTTTATTAATGTTAGGAACAAATGAATACTTAGTAGCATGTACTATTAATATAAATTCTTATTGTACTTAATTGCAATATGAACTAACATCTCCCCTAGGAGATATTTCTTGTTCTTATTCTCAGGTAGGACACCTTGGTAATGCTATAATGAATTACCATGAAATTGATATGTTCTTATATAAAATGTTGTTATATTGGAAATACTTTTTCTCTTGTTGTTTCTATTTCTAGCAGGTTAACCTATGTATTCCAGGAAGTTTACCACATAAAAGAAAAACTTGAAAGGACTAAGAGGGAGTCAAACTTCAAAGGGAGTCATTGACCAGGAAGAAGCCAACTTGGTTTCGTGACACTTTACAGGACACAAAGGTGCATGCAACAAACAAAAGCGTGGTCCAAGGATTCTCTAAGATAGAGGGAGTTGACTTCAAAATTTGAGATGAAGGATATTGCAATGCTTCATCAGATACATGGTGCAGGAAGGAGTAGTGAGGCTCCGTCACTTACGCAAAAGTGAGAAGATAGATGAAATTTTCACTAAGTCTCTGTCTGGGACAAGCTTGGAAGGAATGAAAATGTTTCCCTAGAAAGTATTGATGATTGTAGCATCATGCCAATATTCCAAGATTGATTAGATAGACTTGATCATGTTGGAATAGGCTCAGATGTAATCTTCGAAGGACTGAAGATTTGATTTGCTGCTAGATATCCTATGTGTGAATTGCATCAGGCCTTGAAACTCTCACGAGTAGGTGAGTAGTTAACCCAAGAGTAGGTTAGTAGCCCTAATAAGCATCAGGACAACTCTATCACCATAAGAAATAGGCTGCAGACCAGGGGATATAGGGAACAACTACATTCAGAGCATATGTGCCCCAACATAGTCTTCGATGGACTGAAGACTTGAGATTATTGAGGTTCAATTCCACGTGTCTGATAGCATCGAGGTAAATGCATTGGAGTGATCCTATGAGAGTCTCACCATGAGGTATTTGTGGCTCCGATGTGGTCATAATTCTTGTCATGGGACAAGAATTATCTGAGGTGCTAGACACACGTTTCCAATAACATCAAGCTAATTGCATTCACTGAGTGATCCTATGTGAGGATCAACTATGAGGTGAATGTGGCTCCAATGAGGTGAGTCTTTAGACTGTTAACCAATTCTTATGTTTATTTTAGTACTTCTTTTCTTTTGTTATCATGTTTCTTCGATTCTTATATTTCCTTTATCAGATGATCAACTTCAATCTTCAATATTATGATCTCTTTTTCTTTGTTTTCTAGTTGAACACTTTGTTTATTTTCTTCATGGCTAGATTGATCTAACTGGTGAAGTAGCAACATATCCTTCTGTTGGAGTTTCTCAAACTCTTCTAGAGTGCACATAGTTGTGTACTAAATATGGTCAAGAACATCCTTAGTAACTTCAATATATAGACCATTTCCTGGTTCCATACTAATCACTTCAAATGTAGTTATAACATCAGTCTTAAAATCTAATAGTTTTTCTTTAGTGAATACTGAGGTATTCCTCAATTCCTTGATGAGGTTGTCTTATTCATTGTTGACTGGAGTTTGAATTAAATCTTTCATTTCTTTCTGATTAGAAATATATTTTTGTGTATTATGTTCTTCAATCTGATTGGAATTTTCTTTTTCTTTATCTTGTTCCTTATCTTGATAAGAATTATCTTCTTCTGAGTTTTGTTATTTATTCTGACATGAATCCTCTTTATCTGAGTCTTGTTCCTTACTTTGATAGGATTTATCTTCTTCTTGTGCTTCATTCTGATAATAATTTTCTAGTTGGATCCATAATTCTTTAGCAGATTTGTAGTGCCTCATCTTTTCTTTGACTTGGTCTGACAATCCATCCTGGATTGCTTTTAAGGCTACTAAATTGTTTCTCCTTTCTTCCTTTGAATTTTTTTTTTTTTTCTCTTTGAAGTAGTTAATTTGCAGGGCTTACTTACTACTGAATCCCAAACTCTAGATCCTCTTGACTTTAGATATGTAAATATCTTTTCATATTTTCCCTCCACGAAGAATAATTTGTTCCATCAAATAAGGGAGCTTCATTTGTGGAGATAGCAATTTGTCCAGCCATTTCTTCAGAATCTACCTTCCAATGTTTAAATTGTGCTGAAGGAACACGCTCTGATACCAATTGTTGAAATGTACACTTGACACTGAGAGGGGGGAGGTGAATCAGTGTCACAAAACTTTGAACAATTTTCCACTTTTCATAAATGAATTGAACAACATATATTTATTTCAATTTCTCAACCAATATATAAAAGAATAAATATTTTATTTATTTATTTAACTTGAATGAATACATAAGATCAATCTTCATCTTCAAACAATTATGAGAGACCCAAATCTCTGTTACAAGACCCAACTTGTATCTCTCAGATCCAATTGAGAAATGAGGAATTCAACCCTCATAACAAGTCCCATCTTGTTGATCTCAGATCCAACTGAGATGTGAGGAATCCAATCCTCATACACGACCTAGCTTGTAAATAGGCACCAACCCGATAGAATGAACCTTCATTCAATCTATTATATCTAAATATATATACTTCAACAAATTCAACTACATATTTTGTTCACCATACTTCTTCGTTTATTTAGTCTCCCAACTGGTGTGAATTTGAAACATTGTGTCTTTTGATATTGAACCATTGTACCTTTTCATTTAAATGATAGTATTAAACTTTAAATAATATTATTTTTCATTTTTATTCTTGATTCATAATGATCATGATTTAACTCTCGTTTAATCATGACTGTGTATTAGTTCATTTGTCGTCATGAGTTGATCACATATATGGATCGACTCATTATATCGTTCCCATGCTTCTTCTACGTCCTCAGTTCGCCAATAGATCATATTTGAGATTTTACCAATTCTTTGTATTGTTATGGTGTTAATTCTTTGTCAAATTACCCTACCAACCTTGAGTTGTTTACGGAAATTAAATCTGTATGAGGTGCTTCTTTCAACCTAGTGTTCAAATGACTGTGAGCTCAAAACCACGAGGCTATCTATTTAAGAGTTTTTTCCTAGAACTTTCTTATTCCACCCCTATTCTTCTATGTGGGACCATATTCAAGTGTATGAAGGATTATTACTTCTATTCCCTTTAGCTTCTTTACCTTATCACGTGACTGGTGCTGAAATCAGGTTCATTCAATCCTTCCAAATTATATTTCTATGAAGTACGTATATTGTATTCACTAGTAGATCAGACGGTCAAAATTAATCTTTCATTGGATGGACGATCCTGGTTTATCCAGAGGTTTCAAACAAATAGACAGTCATTACTTAATCTGCAATTGAGTGGACAATTCTCATTCACTTTGGGACTTCTATATGACCATAGATGGTGGCTAGGTGTTAAGCCAAACATGTGCTTAATCACTTATCAAAATCAACGGTCGTGTTTTAATCGGACATTGATATGGATGTTTGTTATTTACTCCAGAACTTCGGAGGTTCAAGACTCTAGGATATTCAAACTTTGAGATAGTTCAATCCCTCCAAAGTGATTACCTATCGAATAAATAATAAAGCGGTGATGCCTGCTTGCTATTGGTTAACACCTCTGCTTACACTATCCTTCCACTATGCTTGATCAACGGTTGAGAATGCTCCCGAAGTAGATCAATGGTTAGAGTTACTTCAATATTTTCACTTACTCTATCCTTCCACTATACTTGATCAATGGTTGAGAATTCTCCTGAATTAGATCAATGATTAACGTTGCTTCATGATTCCAGCCTTTGACGATTAGCTGATAACACAAGATTGGATATCCCTGAAGTTAGTAATCCCAGATCGATGTGGTTTTTGACATCATTGTTGATGTGGCATTGACTGAGTGGTTGCCACATGTCACCTAGATTCATGACTTTCGTATACCTAAAGTTCCAACTAGACCTTGACAGTTGTCACCATCTGATTGCACCACGTGTTCTTGCTGACGTGGATCTATTGGATTGTCACATGTCCTCCTCCTGAATCTAATGATTGTAGGTTCACATGAAGTTTCTCATTGATCTAATGGTTTTCGTTTCTTCATGAATATGACACTTTTGAGACTTCGATCTAATCCTCTCGAATTGTCGAATAGATCTATCACCATAGATATTTCTTGTCTTGATCCTATGGCCTATGTTTATTCTAGAACTTCGGGGTTCATGAGTTCTTGTCTCATATGAACTATTTATAGCAAGAGTAGGTCAAGGCCGGAGTTGACCACGCTCTGGTAATTGTTACTCCAGATCAACAATTGATTGGATTTAATGATCCGATGGTCGACGAGAGTTCATGAATCCAAGGCTTTGACCTTTGGGTTATTCTCTTTTTCCCAGTTCCCAATTCTCCCTGAGTGAGTTTCCCCAAAGAATAAACCTCAAGTAAGTTGAATTCATCTTAACGATCCTTCTTTAATACAAAAATCTTAACACGATCCAATAGTTGTCGGGAATTCGCCTATTCAGGATCTTGGGCCTTTGGCCTTTCTTATCCTATCCTTCCACTTTATTTTGATCGGATGGTCAATATAACTCCCAAAATTATTCTTAGATCGGATGAATCATGTCCACTTCAGGACCTCGTCTTCAACTAAAATATATTTTCCTTTGGGTAAAAGTAGTCAACGCCGAATTTGACCATTGTTCCTCCTACACGATCTGATGGTTTAAGTCACTCATGAATCTTCAATAAGACGACCATGATTTATTCCTTCTTTATGCAGGTTTCCTCTGTGATCCAACGATCATATTTACATCCGAATTCTGGATGAACGACTCCAGTTGCTTGATTTTTATAAAGGTTTCCACCTGTAAAAATGATCTTTATGAAACCTGATCTCCTGCGTGACTTCAAAAGCACTACCTCTTCTGAGATTTGGAAAATGTACCTGTAACAAAGATCATTGATCCTTGACAATGATCGAATATTACATCGATGACATTTACCATACGCTTTTTCTCCCAAGATTTACCCTTGCTGCTTTGTTTCATTCTCTTTCCATCAATGACCCTTCTTTACACATGGATAGACCTTATTGGCCATGTTAACACTAATGCCAACTATATAACTTTGTTCATGACTGATTCATGTTTCCATCAATGACAACACATAACCAACAATGCCAACAATTTATATGTCATAGATTCTCTAGCGACAACATCATTAGTGATGTTTTTGAAAACTTCACAGGCTTAGACAAGATCCTTCCATAACTTGTCTACTATTGTAAAATGTATTTTGATAATTTGTATAAAGCAATAAGATATTCAAGGATGTCCAAGTTTTGTATATGGGTTCTATTCACTCCTCGAAGAGCAATGATTTTCTCCACAATACACACACACACACACACACACACACACAATTGATCACTGGGATCATCATCAACAAATTATAGTAAAATCATACCACATGGAAATAATTCACCACTTCAACAGAGTAACCAAAACTACAGAAAATGGATATTTATTAATCTACACAACTTTCCCATCAGAGTTTTTTGCTACCTGCTCGACTATTTCTTCAATACTTGTGCAAATCCGATAATGTGGTAAACTTAACCACTTTCAGGGTAATAAGTGTGCCAAATCCCATCAATATTACTCTAGAGATGGCGTACTAGAAGCCTCAAAATCCATTCACATTGAATGCCAAGTCCTATGATGGTTTCATTGTTGATACTAAGAGGGGGGTGAATTAGTATCAAGTACAATTTAAAACCTTTTTCAACTTATAATTAAACCATTCAATTATATTCAATGAGAAATGAACAATAGTATAAGAGTTACACCAATACACCACAATATACCAT
>ML779418.1:1017690-1031267 GCA_009831015.1 Picea engelmannii
GCATGATGTATACTATCCATCCATGGGTGTTGTATCTTCATTTTCATTTTCCTTCATGTCCAAATAACTTCATCAATCTTCTGGTCCAAAACCCATGACTAGGGTTGACATCAATGACAACAACCAATCTTCCAACATTCATATCTACTTAAACATGGTAGATTCCAATTCAAATGTGGACCATAGCTACAATCTTGTGTTTGGCCTCTTCCACTGGAGAGCCCAAGCACACTTACTCATTGTATTAGAGAGAGAGAGAGAGAGAGAGAGAGAGAGAGAGAGAGAGATGTCCATTGAAGAAAAAAGAATACTCCCAAGGAGAGTGGGAGAGCCCATAATCTCAAACCATCATCTATAGTGCAAACAAAAAATTCTTTCCATTGGTATATGAATATTGTTGCTTCCCTTTTATTTATTAGTGCAACTTTCATGATTTTTATTTATTTCTTTTCCTCTTATTTATGATTTGCAATAGTTCTCATGCGAATGGACTAACATCCTAACAATGTACTATTATATAGTTTTCAACCTTTCTATATAAAAGGACTTTTGCCTCACTCATGTGTCCAAAAATCCCAAGAAAGGATCTTTAATTTAGTCTTCATGGCATGTTAACTAAGTAAAGACGAGTCATGCACAAGTTCCCTACTCAATAATGCTCTTTTTCCAACCCATTTCTTATCGATCTCCTCATAACTCTCAATTTCTCAAAGCTCCAATGGGTGGCCATAGGTTTTGTATGGTAAACCAGTGACCGACCACACTTGTTCTATGAGGAACCCACTATTGACCACACCTTCACTAGGAAAAAACATGGCTAGGAATTGTTATGAGCAATTTTCCTTGGTCCAAGTGTAATTCAGTTGCATGACATCCAATAGCTTCATTACAAAGTCTATAGTGGAAAATAAAAATATAGAAGATGCCCCCTAATGTATGAGGTCAAAAGAGGAACTGATGGCTGAAATTCATTATAAAATACATGGTGATGAGTTGCTTAAGGAGGATTTATTCATGTCAAAAAACTAGGAAGTACCTGCAAACAAAAATAAACCAATCATATATACAACATCCATGTGGTAAGCATACCCATGCTTGGATATATGAATAAGTGCAACTACCGACACAATACATTGAAAATCCATGAATGAGATGCAAGAGCATGACCACACAAAAGTACACGGTGGATCCATATCATATAAAATATCATAGCCACGAGCAAATAAAATGTGGATTTATGTCATAGTATATATCAAGAAGAAATCTAGCACAAATGAGAGTGACAATGTCAACTTTGAAGTACTTATCAAGAAGTGATATAATCTTGTGCAACTCAGGAAGGGTAGTATCAATGGAGGATGGCCTTAGCCCAAGGTATTCGATCCAAACTCATTGACTATAGGAATATAAATCATGAAAGTAAATGAGGGGACATGAGGGGACCCACCGATAATGAAAATGGATGTCAAAGTACATAGTACAATATAGAAAGTCTGAATAAATAATATGAGGTCAAACACCTATAGAATCGATCAATCAGGGATCAATGATGTAAACCCACTATCAATAGTGAGGAATCCTACCACTGATGTCCACAAGTCCCAAGGTACTATATGATTTCTAGATCTAGTATTTATATATCAATATGGTGTCAATACGAAGAGATCCATCAAATGAAGGCCTTAATGCATCCCCCATTAGTCAACATGAAACAATAATTTAGAGTTTTTTTGAAGAAGTGAATCACCAAGTACAAATTGACACATGGATTACCGACACAAAAGGTCAAAAATTTTGCAGAGTGGTCGAATCAAGTTCAAATTCCCTTGAACACATAGCAAGACACAATGAGGAATTGGGTAGAATTAACTCAAAAGGAATAGCGACATAGTGCAACACCGTCGAAGGCATTGAATCACTCTCCATAGTGACTAAAAGAATAACCATTTGGAGGAGTATATGATTCATAATCATGGTATAGATCCCGAGGCATTATAAATCCCAACTGTAAAACAATGATAGAAATAGGTTCCATGTTCGAGGGAGACAATATTTGACAACTTCCACTCAAACTGAATAAATATTGAGGCTCTTCCACTCCTTTTAATTTTTTTGTGTGTGTTTTCATGTTTTTATTTGTGCAAAAAAGAGATAAAAGTATGCTACAATGGAGAAAATGAGTATCTCAATAGCATACAACTACATTCCAAGTGCATAGAACATGCCTATGAGAAACAAATGAAAAAATTGTGTTGGAAAAGTGATGTCCACTAATAGATATTTTCTCCAAGGATAAAGGTCACAAAATTGAGGAAAACTGATGCAATTGACAAATGGTCAAGAGTGAATGAAATGGTTATAAGAATGATTGAGTGAATGACAATATATTAGTATGCACCAAGATACAAGTGGTAATAATCAAATGCAATTGTAAAGAGACTGACATTTAGCACATGCATATAAGAAGATAACTTTTCCATTCACATATAATCTATTATGCATCATCGTATGTAATTAAAAGAAGCATTGTACATTCACGTTTGCACCATACCTAGAATTTCAAAAACTACATCCATAGTGTATCTCTCTCTCTCTCTCTCTCTCTCTCTCTCTCTCTCTCTCTCTCTCTCTCTCTCTCTATATATATATATATATATATATATATATATATATATATATATATATATATATATATCATCAAAAATATAAAAAGTTGTTCATCATGGAGTCCATCACTTTAAAGCTGTGGCATTCTCATATCATACTACATACACAAAACACAGACGTCATAGTTCCTATCTAACGCTAACTAATATCCACCCTCATCTACATCTAATGGAGGGTCACGTGTTAGGAGTACTATGTACCCCCTGGATAAATATCTAAAACAATGAACAACCATTGCTTCCCTACTTAGAATTGGATTTTTCTCAAGTGATGCTCCAGTATAGTTCGCGACATCAACATCATCTAGCTCATGCCACCTATTATAAAACACCTCTCATAGAAACTGGTCTAGTTGGTGTCATATAATCTCCATCACCTGGTTCTATGAGGCATTAGGGTAAACCATCTACCTCAGTCCCAATGGCCCTAGATCACTATGCTCATCTCAACCATAGCGGTGGGAATGGTCAACCCATGTTACTGGTGTAATATTTTCAAAACCATATAGTAAGTGAAAAATACCATATATTGAAATATTCTCTCTACGTAAATAAATCAAACAAAAGGATACATACCATCTGGGTGCCAGGCTTATTGGAGTGGCAAGGGTATCTCTAGATCTCCTTGATATTTCATACCCTCACATGGGTAATCTTTAATGTGGATCGATAATTGGTCCTAGTGTGCAAAGAATTCTAGGTGAAACAAATTCCCCTAGATCCTATCCCCTTCCTATCTCAATAATCACCCCTAATGATGAATCCTTGACTTCTGAGGACCCCCATCTTGGATACATACATGGGGATGGAGGGTGGGCATATTCTCAAAGAAGAATTGACAATTTCATGTCCCAAAATAAAAATGAACTCCTATCACCCTATGATAGATGGTCACTTGGAACTTTAGAACCATCAACAATCTTTGGGCCCACCCATAGTAAGTCTCAATGAGTACACTCTCAATGAGAATCATCAAACCTCTTGATATCCTATGTGAAGCATGAGCCCCCACTATGTGAACTCTAAATCTGTCCATGCCAACATAAAAAAACATTTGGTCAATCATATTTTACCTATTCATATTTTCCCTAACGCTAATGCAACTTCCCCCCAAAAAAACTGTACTACTAGCACATATATGCTTAAAAACTTGCACTAGATAAATGTAGGAAACACCCATATTTCCTATGTTAGACTATTGTATATACTGGGGGTAGTCCCTATGATCCCAACATAAGAATTGCCCCCAATTCTTGTGTTGACCCTAAATTTTTTTCCTACAATTCCCCCGAGGTGAAATCAAACATAATCTACGAAAATAAACCACTGAAAATGAAGAGGAGGTTTAGACCACTAACCTAGGACTCACAAACTAAAGTTTTCCTAATTGATTTATCAATAATGAGAACACAAATATTTAGGGCCTCCCTCCACTCTCTAACTTCAAGATATTCAAATGAATTTGAATTTGGGGATTTTTCCCTATTTATAGAAAATCCTTAGTTTTTCTTTTTCCTCATGTGGCCTCATACAAAATTCGATTGACGTGCCATCTGCATCATTAGATTCATAATTTTGAACCCTCCAAAATGATGTTTTTAGATTTTTTCCCTTTGATACTTCATTCAAATTCCTTTTTTTTCCCTTGAAGCATTAAGGTATGTAATTTTTTAATTCAAATTTCTATGCATTGATTTTCTTTTCATAAACAACTTTATGCTTTGGTATTAGTTGACCCATTTGTCAGAATTCACCTTGGAAGCCCTTGATCTGGATTTATAAATGGAATGGAATTTAATACAATGTGTTGAATTGTAAAAATGAAGAATGAAACAAACTCGCTCAAATCCTGGTCGCTTATCTCTGAGAAGATATGTGATGACTACGTGCATTCACTAGAGAAAATTATAATGAGGCCGAAAGCCCTTTTTATCATAAATAAGAAATGAGGAAACCACAAATATCCAAAAACCTAACCCTAGGAGATGAAACACCAAAAGTCTTGTGGGCCTCCATGGGGTTAGTTGGTATGCCAACTTTCCAAGGTTGTAACTTTTACATACGATCTTTGTTTGGCGCGCTCGATATACCATTTGAAAGGTCTAGCTAATAAGTACACAATATGGTCAGCCCAATCTATGTCTCCTACTCTTTTTTGGGTGCTATCGTGCCCAGAAAATGTTGTTTCGGGCCTCAAAACGGCCCCGAAAGTTCAAGACCCGAAAAAGTATAGAAAAACTGCCAAAATGGAAAACTATTCTTTGAGCCAATGGAATAGGTGGGTGGTCATTGAAATCCACCTAGATCAGCCCTTTTCTATAGTATGCGTCCCTATTTAAGAAAACTTCTTTACTTGTATTATAGTTTATCATAAATTCCTTGAGTATGTTACATTGGCCATTTATTCCCTGTGGAATTTCGTATAGGGCCATGAACTTCACTTGGGTAGATGGGTTAGCCCATCCATTTATTGCATTCCCCATTTACCAGAAGATATATATTTCCCTACATGGGTGCCCTAGATTAGTAACCTTTGTTTCATTTTGGAATCCCTGTTGTTGCATCCTTCCTAAGATTGGGAGTTTGGATATTATACATCCCCAAGTTAAGCCTCATGCATCTTTACTCATAATTTTGATAATCTTTCCCCGTTGAATCATGCATTTTTTTGTTGGTATCTCATCCATTGGATTATCATATGTCACAAGTCCTCTTCTTCATCCATACCATGTTTATTATTCATTTTTATACCACCAATCATTAACCCCTGAGGATATTAACACTTAGGTCCCTACCCTTGATCTCTTCCATATGCAATTTTCATCTCTAGAATTATATTCATTATATTTCTTACTGATGAATTGATCTCCTCATATTCCCCTTATTTTTCAACTTGTTTTCCCACTTGGGATTCATTTTTGATATTGTGTCTCTCAAAACATTGGTTAGATTATTTTAAGGGACCCTCATCCCTTCACAATGACCTTGCATAACCCCCTTGCACCCCTTTGGAAATACCAGGAGGATCTTGTGATTCCTTGGAATACGTGTAATTTTTGGCAGCATCCCATTGTTTCCCCTTTTCAGAGCATCTATGATGAGTCACCCTTGTGTCCCATGGAGTCTATTCAATTCCTCCTAAGTCCTACCATAGTTTATTCTTATCTCCATGAGTTTTTTCCATCCAATGTTGTCGATATTTCACCTCTAGTTATCCTCTTGGTTTATTGATTTATCTTTTAATATTTTTTTATCAGTAATAAAACATTCCCCATGGGATTATTTTAGTCATTTCTAGGTCAACCTTTCCTTTATTCTTTGAAAAAGGGAATTCACGAGTCCATCTCTCTTTTCATTATCATCATCCCTTGGTATAAGTTTTTGTTAGTTATTATGTCCGTTCCACCTCATGCTGGTTTTCAAGGATCCCTTTGTTCCTTGAATCTAGTGGGATTGCCACTTTAGTACCTGTATTATAAGGGTTTGGTTTTGAGGATAATGTACCTTGGGCCTATATTCCTCATTGGTGGGTGACCTTGGACCAAGTAGGGAGAATCCTAATTTCTTTTTGACTCATTTTTTTCTCATTTTGTTGACTCTAACTCATTATCACACTATTGAGATACATATTCTTAATGATTTAGTTGTCTAGTTGATTGTAATAGAGTCCCAGGCATGTGTGAATTGTATCAACCCTTAGGAAGAATTTTCGCTTTAGGTAGAATCCCACATGTTTTGATGACAACATTTGTTTCTATAGATATAACTCTAGTTTTTGTACTTTGCATGTTGGTCATTAGGATTTCCTCTTATTCCTAGGTGCAAATGGAATCCCCCCTATCGATACCAACAACTTGATTATAGGGGTTAGTATTGTGTGCCTTTGTCCCATTTTCCTCATTGATGGGTTACCTTGAACCAAGCTAAGAGAGTCCTCATTGATCTCAATCTTGGTAGGATCTCATGTGCTATATTATAGTTCATTTTCACATCGTTGAGATTCATACATATATTTCTATGTTTCAACCTCTCAAGTTGTAGTTCCTTGGATTTGTAGGGCTAAGTTTAGTTGTTCTTAGAGCCATTATCTTGATCTTCCATCCTACTATATCACTTCATATATTTTGACCCTCTCTTCCTATTTAAAAAGTATCTTCTAGTTGTTTCTTTTAACCCCCCTTGGGGGTATAAACTCCTTTGTCAGAAGTCACTCCTGGATTGCTGCAGGAGCAGAGCCCAACGCCCATCAGTTTTATGTCACGATTTGTTTATAAAGGGTGATCAAATGGAGATAATGGCTCTAGGAGGTATCACTCTAACTCAGGAACTGAGTCTGGTACGTAAAGAACGAAGGAGGTCTGGAATCCCAACTTCAGCCAGTGGGTTGATTTAAAGTTGAATAGGTGGAAGACTTAGGGGAAAGTGAACAAACAACTCTGGGTCTCAGGCTTGCAACGGTTTGTAGGGGAAAAAATCTAAAAGCAGGATCCTCCTGGTTCAGGGCTTCAAGAAACTGAAAGGGGACTTGACTGGATCCTCCAATTCCAAGTCATTCAACGTTAAAGAAATCACAGAAACCGATTAGAGGCTCCATAACTATTACAGTGATCCATTACAACATCATCCTATAATAGCTACAGCTCGACTGGATCCTCCAATTCCGAGCTGCTCTAACATAGTGAAAACAAAGACATGAGAGAAACCCGCATTCATAAGGCAAGAAGTCTCCAAAGTTCATATATATCCAGAACAACAATGCTTCATTAAAAATTTACAACCAGGGAGCTCTGCTCAACCATCGATACCTACAAAAATGGAAAAAATGCCTATATATACTTGAAAACAAAACACTGGAAGCTAAATCGAGATGTCGCATTGAAGTCATTACGTCTTCACATTTACTGCGCATGCAGTCTCTGAATGTTCGTGAACTTCAGTCAGACACAACCGCGTTCCAAAGGACCTGTGACTGGATTGAGAAGCTTGCATTCATTCCTTGGCTTTCCATTTATGGTGGAAACGATGTCCAACCACCATCAAATGTTGTAATAACTGTTTCATTGGGATCGGGAAAAGCCCAGGTTGATTCTGCTCCTTCAGGACATGGAGGCGCTCGGGATGACTGGAGATCTTGATATGAGGAGGAGAACGGACGGTGACTGGGCATGGGTAGTTAGACACACTCGATGCAGTTATGAAATGAGGAGAGGCCACGCGAATGAATGACAGAAGGAAAGCGATAGGGAAAATGTACGTGGCAGAATTCATGAACTTTGGGGTGTAAGAGCTAGGTGGAGGAGACACAGGGACCAGGAAGAAATTAAGAGTTGGTGTGACACGGGAACAGGACGTGGCGGCAAGGAGGCATGTGATGAGGCTTTGGATTTTTGGGGATTTGATATTCGCGAGTTTGGGATGCATGAACTCTTTGCCTCCGAAAACCCTGATATCCCGAAGTGCGATGAGCTCCTCCTCTATGGGCTAGCCCTCTTGGCTATCCTATGACCCATAAGACTTCCCACTATATGACCGGAGCCAAACCTTTGACGGGGCTTCGGTGTTTTCGATCTCTCGACACTCTAGTCCTCGGGACTCGCAATAGCACGCCACCTGTCTTCCACTATAGTCCTCATCCCCATCGGGAAATCGCGTATCGGGATATCGCGATTCCTGCTGCCATGTGCGCGGGACTTCCAGTTCCCCGATCCCCGACTCTGTGGAATCTCTCGCCACGTGTCTCCGCTGGCGGACGGCTCTGATCTTCTCGGCACTTTGTGGGCCCGAGTTCCCGGACGCTCTCGGCACTTCGCGTCTCGCTAAATAATGGAACTGTTCTTTGCGTGTTGGAGCCGCGAAGGGCGAAACGCCGAGATGGCCAGCTCTCGCGACACGCGCCATTGAATCAAACGACCCATATTCAACCTCCGAACAGAGGAGACTTCTCTGCTGCTAAATGCCAAGTAATTTGGAAAATTTGAGATCCCGATAACCGTCGATCTGCCTCATGGATGGATCTCGGCTGCCAATAAAAAAACTTCGCCCGCTCGCTTGATCTGCTTCTTGGAAAAACAAGAATTCTTCTGAGCTGCGCTTGAGCACTTTGTGCGACTAGCAGACCCGAATGCTCCTCGAACCCATGACAAGAATAATAGCTAACATCAGGCTCCATGGGGGATAGAGTCATCCCTGCGATGCTCTAAGAACTCCTCCTCCAGCTCCAGTCGCCTTTCTGTTTGGCTATGGAGTCATTATTAGGCCGCAAAAATAAAAATGAAAATGAACTAAGAGAGAAAAGGACAATATTTACAAACAAAGAGTCATTTAAGACTCAAACAAAACATTTTTTCAGGAAATGCCCATTCACTGGGCCGCTGAAAACTTCTTCACCTCCCAAATCTCACAACTTGTATGTGTTGTTTGAGAAAGCCTCGGAGATTCTGAAAGGCCCAATCCACAGGGCTTCAAATTTTTTGTGCTTGCCCTTATCTTGTTTAGGAGCATCCCATTTTAGCACCAGGTCTCCTACTTGGAACTGCTCCTTCTTGGCCTTCCTATCGAAGACCTGCTTGATTTTGTGCTGATGGTCCTGGATCCTGTCCAATGTTTGCTCTCTGGCCTGCTGGACCTCTACTAGCTGATGAATCCTTCTGATCATGTCGTTAGGCTCCTCCTGATGGTCCTGGAGGAATTTCGCTACAAGGATGGCTAGCTGAGAAGGGAAGACAGCTTTGGCTCCGTAGACTAACTGGAAAGGGGAGAGGCCTGTAGCCCTTTTTATAGCCACCCGATCAGCCCATAGGGTGAATTTAAGCTTCGAGTTCCAGGCCCTTTGATTGTCTTCCAACAGTCTTTTGATGATTCTTATTAAACTTTTGTTGGAGGACTCTGCTAAACCATTTCCCTGTGGATAATACGGGGTGGAGTGAATCAACTTAATCCCAAACTGCTCACAGAACTTGACTAATGGCTCATATCCGAAAGCGGCTACGTTATCAGTGACAACCTTATCTGGGTAGCTGAACCTTGTGATGAGGTCCTCCAAGAATCCAATGATTACCTTGTGGGAATCACTCCTGGTGGGAATAGCTTCAATCCATTTGGTAAAGAAATCTGTAGCAGTCAGGATCCACCTATGCTGCCTACTAGAGGGAGGGTGAATTTCTCCAATGAAATCTAGGCCCCACTGCTGAAAAGGCCCTGAAACCACTACCAGATTTAACGGAAGAGACCTGAGCTACTGTTTTCCTGCAAATTTTTGACATTTGATGCAGGCTCTGACTCCTTTTCAGACATCAGTGAATACGGTAGGCCAGTAGTACCCAGCCCTGAGGATTTTGTGGGTTGTGGCTCTCCAGAAATGGTGCCCTCCACATAGGCCACTGTGAAATTCGGCCATGATCATCTCGGCCTCTAGTGGACTTATGCATTTTAGAAGCACCCCTAGGGGGTCTTTCCAATATAACACTCGATCGATTAGGCAGTACCTGACTGCTTTGAGCTTTAGAGCTCTTGCTTTACTCTTTTGCATGCCGTCTGGAGATCGTAGCTCCTGCAAAAAGTATATGACATATTTGTACCAAGTACATTGAGCCAACGTGGGCTCCCTTTGATGGTCTACGTCAGGCAGTCGATCCTGCTGAATACCTGAGCATTCGTTGATGAAACTTATCCCCAACGCTTAGCAGTTTGCTTTAGCCAACAGCTTGGCTAAACCTTGCCCTTTGATCAACTTGGTGGGCCTTATTTCCAGGTCGAACTCTAGGATTTTAGCTATCCATTTACTCCTTTTCCCGTCCATGTCAGGCTGAATAATAATGTCTTTAACAGCAGCCGAAGGGACATAGGCGATGATCTTTGACTGCAGGACGTAGGTTCTAAAAGCTTTGAGAGATTTCACTAGAGCATAAGCCTGCTTCTCCATAGTGTCATACCTAACTTCGACATCTCTCAATGCTCGGCTGAAGTAAGCAATAGGTTGTTCTAGCCCATTGTCATTTGTCTGTAATAGAACAGCAACTACTATGTCAGGCGAGGCGAAGGAGAAAATGAAGAAATCCTTTGAGTAATTGGGACTGATAAGCATAGGAGCTTCAGACAGGGCCTTCTTAATTTGTGTAAAGGAATGTCGCGATTGAGGGGTCCACCTTACTTCATTCTCTTTCTTTAGCATGGTTGTTATCAGCTTTAACTCCTCGGCAAAGTTAGACACGAAACTCCTCAGAAAATTTATTTTACCCAGGAAAGATTGGACCTCTTTCTTGGACCTCGGGATTGATAAGGCTTGTATCGCTTCAACTCTGCTGGGATCAATCCTGACTCCTTCTGTTGATACTATGTGGCCTAGTAGCTTTCCTTCCTTCATGGCAAATAGAGATTTCTTGGGGTTTAATGAAATGCCAAACTTTTTGCATTTCAAGAAAACTTTCCCGAGATGACGACGGTGTTCTACATCAKATTTTGAAAATATTGTGATGTCGTCCAGATAAACGAACACAAATTTGTCCTTTTCCCCAACGAAAGCTATGTCCATGGCACGCTGGAAAGTCGCCCCCGCATTCATTAGTCCAAATGGCATCTTGGCATACATGAATGTGCCCCATGGAGTGGTGAATGTTGTCTTTTCCCTGTCTTCAGGCAGAATAGAGACCTGATTGTAGCCAGAGAAACCATCAATCATGGACATCCTGGAAGCTCCTRTCACCCTTTGCAGTATATGTTCCATCTTCGGCAAGGGGTAGTTATCCTTTCGTGAGCTTCTATTTAGGTTTCTAAAGTCTACACATAGTCAGATCTCTCCATTCTTTTTCCTTACTGGCACCAAATTAGCCACCCATTATGAATATCTCAGTGGAACGATGATCTGAGCTTGAAGTAGCTTCTTCACTTCTCTCTCCATGATAGGCAGCAACATGGGATTAATTTGTCTCAGCTTCTGTCTGAACGGATTTGCCTCTTCCTTTAATGGAATTTTATGCTCGATGACTGAGGTGTCATAGGTTTTGAGGTCTTCGTAGGTCTAGGAAAACACATAAGAAAATTTCCTTAAAAGTGCACTGTATTCGGATCTTTGTCCCTCTGTCAGACCTTTTGACAATTTGACGAACTTGGGCTCACTCTCGGTTCCAATGTTGCACTGAATAGTATCAGTGTCCTCCTCTGAGACCTTTCCTTTTACCGACACATCGTTACTATCAAAAATCCTTTCCAAAGGAACGAGTCCCCTGGGAATATGGTTGTTGGGCAGCTGTACAATGTCACACCCTGCAATCTTATTCAGAAGATTACCCCTATCGAGCTCTTCCTCTGAGACGACATCTTGGTCTATGTACATTTCTGAAAATTCCTCAACAGTCTCCAAGAACCTCTTGACCTCAAGATCGTCCTCGAATACCTTCCAATGTTTGACGTTGTCAGGTATGGAGGGTCTATATTTTACTTCCACATCATATCTGAATTTGGGTGGCAGAGGCACTTTGAAATTGCTAGCCGATGCAGCCAAGGAATCTGCCAAGGTGTTCTCCTCTCTAGGGATGAAAGAAATATTAAATGCCAAGAAGAAACTGTCCACAAGGTCCCAGACCTCATTCCTGTAACTCCTGAGTCGAGGATTCTTAGATTGATAAGTGCTCTTGACCTGCTAAACCACCAACTCTGCATCACTGAACACTGCTACTTCCTGAATTCCCATTTCCCTCGCAGCCCTTAGTCCCAGAACAAGAGCCTCATACTCTGCCACATTGTTGGTAGCTTCAAATTCTAATTTGTATGACAGAGATATGGTTTCCTGAGTAGGGGACACAAAGGCCACTCCAGCTCCAACACCTTCTCGGGAGGAGGCTCCATCAAAGAACATTTTCCAGATTGGGGTGATGGAGAGAGGAACTTCGGGGGAAATAGTGGGATGTTTTCTGAGTCTCAGAGGCAGTTCTGGGGCATGGGTGAGCTGCAGTAAACTGGAGCCTAAATCAGTGTCTAAGGAAAAAATGGGATGGTTGGTGGGGTTGGCTTCATCACTGATTATATAGGCCAATTGAGCTTCCCTGTACAGTCTTCTATGCTCTCCTCCGAACACTAGGACAATAGCATATGTGAGGTCCATTTGCAAGGTTCCCCCAAGCCTTTTTATCCAATATCTTGATAACAACATACCAAACTTGGGGGGAACATCAGCTACTACTATATCCATGACCACGCTTTTCATAGGCAGTTGAAACAAGGTTACAACCAGGTCTTTAATAACTCCAAGACACTGAACTCTCCAAGAGTCAAAAGAATAGAGGTCATGGTAGGCTCTGGTAACTTCTAGTCCCAACTCCTCCATAACAGTTTTGGGCATGAGGTTGTGAGAGGCCCCTGAATCCATCAAACAGTTGTGTAGCACTTTGTCATGTATGTTCAAGGAGGTGTAGAAGGGAGGGGATGAGTCATCTCTATCTTCTACCATGGGACCTAGGAAAATCGCTGGCTTTTCGTCTTGGAGGTTTATGGAGTCTAAGGGAAGGCACGAGGCTTCAGACTGTAAAAGCTCGGAGAAGCATTTTTTAAATTCGTCATGTTTAATCAGCTCAGTAAGAGGCACAGGGATTCTGATCTTTTGAATTTCATGCTCAAAATTAAAAGAAGATGTAGGCTTTGGAATTTCTTTTATTTCAGGAACATGATTATGGACAATGGGAGAAGGGGGTCAAGCTTTCTTACCTCTATGACCATTTGCTACTTCATTAGCAGGTCTCTCTGCTCTAATGGATTGCTCAGGAATGTCAGGCGCTGTTGTCTTTTTATCAGACCTTAGGTTGTACCTGCCTCGGCCGCCACTAGCCTTGTCTCCCTTGCTTAGTTCATTCAGCTGACTATCCATGAGAGACTCCTCATATGCTGATTGAGTGAGATGAGGAAAAGGAGGAGTGTCTT
>ML779418.1:1031317-1046679 GCA_009831015.1 Picea engelmannii
TGTAGGCTTTGGAATTTCTTTTATTTCAGGAACATGATTATGGACAATGGGAGAAGGGGGTCAAGCTTTCTTACCTCTATGACCATTTGCTACTTCATTAGCAGGTCTCTCTGCTCTAATGGATTGCTCAGGAATGTCAGGCGTTGTTGTCTTTTTATCAGACCTTAGGTTGTACCTGCCTCGGCCGCCACTAGCCTTGTCTCCCTTGCTTAGTTCATTCAGCTGACTATCCATGAGAGACTCCTCATATGCTGATTGAGTGAGATGAGGAAAAGGAGGAGTGTCTTCTAAGCAGTGGATTTCAGGATCAAGTTTATCTGTTTCTCCTTCTTCTTCCTCAGCCACAAAATTGTTTTGAAAAGGGGCCTGAATTCTCTGGTCTTCTCTGTCTCTTCCCTTCTCTCTTTGCACGTTCGAGGGAGTAAAATTGTTCGGCCTCCTGAAACCTCCCTTGCTTTCGGCGATCTAGGGACCCTTATATGCTTTCCTCCCTTCCACTCTCATCCTCTCCATCTCTGCAGACAGAGACTTCACCATCTTGGTCAGTTCATCCACTTGAGGGTGGGGCACCAATGATCCATAGGTTGAGGCTTCTGACCTTCCCTTTCTTTTGTCTGTGTCGGTCTTGTTCCTCAATCTGTCAGCAGCTAATATGTTGGATTCCACTTCTATGGCCACATCTTGCATTTGGACTAAGGAAGTGGCTCTTCTTTCTCTCAACAACAGGCAGAAATCCGGGTCAAATGCACCAGCATAGGAAATTTGGGCAGAGGCTTCTGAGGGATTTATCTCTGCAGGAATCTTGTTGTACATCTTGTTAAATCTTTTGGAGAAGTCAGAGACCGACTCTCCTTCCATCTTCTTTAGGGACCCGAACTCCGTCATGTAATACATAAAGTCCTTCCTATCTCCCCACTGCCTCAGGAAAGCACTATCCAGAGCTTCAATCCCAGCAATAGATCCTGGAGCCAATCCTCTAAACCACTTTCTTACCTCACCATCCAAGCTTTGGATGAAAACTCTCATCCAGACATCTTCATTTTCAATGTTGAGGTTGTCTGCATAACTGTAGAAAGTATCCAGGTGTTCTTCAGCAGTTATGTCTCCTTCCCCAGTGAACTTGGGCATGTATTTCAAGTAATCTCCAGCAGGAAGAGGATTCACAGGATGGGGTGAGATTAAGGGAGCATATCTGGCAGCGACTATGGCATCCATCCTATTTGGGGGGGGATTAGCACCGGCCATAGGGATGTTAGGTGGGGCAGAGCTGGGAGGAGACGGAGTTCACAAAGGGCTTATTGAGGGTAAATCCCGGAGTGGGGTGGGAAACAAGAGGTGATTCAAGGAATAGGCTACCGAGCTCCAGTCGGCAGGTTCTCCTCCCTGTGCAGGAGTGGGGAATTCTTCTGAGGTCGGGGGTCTATGCCAAGGTTTAGCTTCAGGGGAGAGGGGAGTGACAAAGTCTTGTCCCTCTGGTCCCAGACCAGAAGAGGAAAAATCAACGGGAACACTCCCAAAATTTAAGAAATGGGAAACTGCAGATACAGGCCTGTCAAAAATATGAGGAGGAGAAAAAGGAGCTCCAACAGAAGGATGTGGTGGATTACCTGGTTCGGTGATGGACGCTTCTTCTTCAGAGGCCTTTCCCTTTCTGAGCACCGCCTCTGGATCTATTTCAGGTGTAGCCAGGGGCAGCTGTGGGTGAGACCGCGTATGCCTGCCTCTGAAATCCACAATTAACAGAGCAGGTTCTTCCTAGCGGAGTCGTTACAATGGAGTCGCCAGGTGCAGCTTAGCAATATTGAAAGGCTCCGATAATCTGATGCACCTTCGTATTTAGAGGCTCAATGTCGTTCTACCCAGGGAAAATCTTCAATTCCGTCCCCGGCAACGGCGCCAAAAATGTTAGCGTCAGAAGTCACTCTTGGATTGCTGCAGGAGCAGAGCCCAACGCCCATCAGTTTTATGTCACGGTTTGTTTATAAAGGGTGATCAAATGGAGATAATGGCTCTAGGAGGTATCACTCTAACTCAGGAACTGAGTCTGGTACGTAAAGAACGAAGGAGGTCTGGAATCCCAACTTCAGCCAGTGGGTTGATTTAAAGTTGAACAGGTGGAAGACTTAGGGGAAAGTGAACAAACAGCTCTGGGTCTCAGGCTTGCAGCGGTTTGTAGGGGAAAAACTCTGAAAGCAGGATCCTCCTGGTTTAGGACTTCAAGAAACTGAAAGGGGAATTGATTGGATCCTCCAATTCCAAGTCGTTCAGCGTTAAAGAAATCACATAAATCGATTAGAGGCTCCGTAACTATTACAGTGATCCATTACAACATCATCCTATAATAGCTATAGCTCGACTGGATCCTCCAATTCCGAGCTGCTCTAACATAGTGAAAACAAAGACATGAGAGAAACTGGCATTCATAAGGCAAGAAATATCCAAAGTTCATATATATCCAGAACAACAATGCTTCATTAAAACTTTACAACCAGGGAGCTCTGCTCAACCATCGATACCTACAAAAATGGAAAAAATGTCTATATATACTTGAAACAAAAACACTGGAAGCTAAATCGAGATGTCGCATTGAAGTCATTACGTCTTCACATTTACTGCGCATGTAGTCTCTGAATGTTCGTGAACTTCAGTCAGATGCAATCGCGTTCCAAAGGACCTATGACTGAATTGACGAGCTTGCATTCATTCCTTGGATTTCCATTTATGGTGGAAACGATGTCCAACCACCATCAACTGCTGTAATAACTGCTTCATTGGGATCGGGAAAAGACCAGGTTGATTCTACTCCTTCAGGACATGGAGGTGCTCGAGATGACTGGAGATCTTGATATGAGGAGGAGAACGGATGGTGACCGGGCAGGGGTAGTTAGACACACTCGATGCATTTATGAGATGAGGAGAGGCCACGCGAATGAATGACAGAAGGAAAGCGATAGGGAAAATGTACGTGGCAAAATTCATGAACTTTGGGGTGTAAGAGCTAGGTGGAGGAGACACAGGGACCAGGAAGAAATTATGAGTTGGCGCGACACGGGAACAGGACGTGGCGGCAAGGAGGCATGTGATGAGGCTTCGTATTTTCTGGGATTCGGGATTCGCGAGTTTGGGATGTACGAACTCTTTGGCTCCGGAAACCCCGCTATCCCGATGTGCGATGAGCTCCTCCTCTATGGGCTAGCCCTCTTGGCTATCCTATGACCCATAAGACTTCCCACTATATGACCGGAGCCAAACCTTTGATGGGGCTTCAGTGTTTTCGATCTCTTGACACTCCAGTCCTCGGGACTCGTGATAGCGCGCCACCTATCTTCCATTATAGTCCTCATCCCCATCGGGAAATCGCGTATCGGGATATCGCGATTCCTGCTGCCATGTGCACGGGACTTCCAGTTCCCCGATCCCCGACTCTGCGGGATCTCTCGCCACGTGTCTCCGCTGGCGGACGGCTCTGATCTTCTCGGCACTTTGTGGGCCCGAGTTCCCGGACGCTCTTGGCACTTCGCGTCTCGCGAAATAATGGAACTGTTCTTTGTGTGTTGGAGCCGCGAAGGGTGAAACGTCGAGATAGCCAGCTCTCGCGACACACGCCATTGAATCGAACGACCCATATTCAACCTCCGAACAGAGGAGACTTCTCTACTGGTAAATGTCGAGTAATTTGGCAACTCCGAGATCCCGATAACCGTCGATCTGCCTCGTGGACGGATCTCGGCTGCCAATAACAAAACTTCACCCGCTTGCTTGATCTGCTTCTTGGAAAAACAAGAATTCTTCCGAGCTGCGCTTGAGCACTTTGTGCGACTAGCGGACCCGAATGCTCCTCGAACCCATGACAAGAATAATAGCTAACAGATCCGACTACTATTCATTGTGACAACTAGAGCTATGTAAATATCTCCAAGAACCCAGTGTTTCATGACAAATCAAAACACATTGAAATCAAGTATCACTATATTAGAGACATGGTGCAGAGAAAGATAGTACACGTGTAGTATCTTTCTACTCATGAACATATTGCATATATCTTCACCAAACCACTTGCCAAGACAAAGTTCGAGTATTTTCGTGAGAGACTTGGCCTAGTTGAAAATGCCTCCCTAGCTGAGAAGGAGTGTTGATGATTGCAACTATGTGAGACATTCTCCAGCTTACAAACCTGCGAGGTGTGGATCATTGCATCTATGTAAGTCTTTCTCTTAGCTTACAAACATGAGAGAAATCCCCTAAGAAGGGTATGTGGTTCCTTCCTGAGACAAAGCTAGGAATGTAGAGATGACCTCCTCCATTTAGATAGTTAAGAAGAACTCCATATGATTATCCGGTAGGAAAGGTGATCTGTTGAGTTTGACGTGCATGTGGTTGAGCACAAGGTGAACGTGTGAAATCGCAAAGTGTTGGGTGCATCGTCATGTGAACAGAAACGAAGATGATGAATTAGCCTCCTTTGAGCAACAGAGTTGACGAGAAGACTCCAGATGATTCTCCTGTGTGAGGTAGTGGGAAAGAATATCTATAGAGTGGACGTGCATGTGGATGAGCACAGGTGAACGTGTGAAGATCTGGTTCTTTTGTGTAATGCAGTGAATCAGAGCTATGACATCCCTATGGATGTGCCCCGAGTAGATGAGCACCAATGGGTGTATCATATCCTTTGTTATATATTGTTCAAGAGTCAGATCTTCCTGTAACCCTAATTGTCATGTAAAGGGTATAGGTCGGCCCCACCTTAATATGAGTAATAATAAATGTAAAAGATAATTAATCTGGTTAATATTAATTATAATAATAATTATTATTATAATTATAATTATAATATGACTTAGAAGAGGTAGGCCCTGTTGAGCCAATAGACACCTCTGTTGATAGGACAAGTCTAATATAAATAAGAGAAGATTCCCCATTGTGGAATCATATCATTCAAGTGAGTTTGGAAATTTCAGCAAGTACATTTACTTGGGAGAAGTGCGCACCTCTCTTGGGCGCTAGTCTTCTAGGGTTTAAACACCCTCTTGTGTGCTAGGTCTTTCTTGGTGGTGAAGGTAGTTCTCTTGAAGAATATAGAAAAGGATTTGGTTGGGTTTTCTTCCCTTGTTGAGAAGGGTTTCCCAGGATACTTATTGTGTTCTTGTGCATGGTGTTTCTTCTTGTGATCTTGGTTGCTGCAACATTCTTGTTTATGGTTAAGACAAATGAAAATTGAAATGAACTACATTCTTAATCTATCATATTGAAAAATCAACACTAGACAACATACATTTATAATACTATCAATGTAATAATTCAATATATAGGGCTTAATAAGGGGTTTTACACATAAAATGGAGTTTTCTCTAGATCTTAACAGGTGCCGAGACAAGTGCCCAGTTAAGAACTAATCTCCCCTCTTCATCTGTTGACATTGAGGAAGGGATAAAATATTTGGGTTTTGCATTGAAGCCAAATGCTTATGGATTTCAATATTGGTTGCGGTTATGGAAAAAAATTCAAGAAAGAATTGATCTCTAGGTAAATCATTTCCTTTCAATAAGGGGGTGAATAGTCCTTATAAAATCAATGCTATGAAAAATACTTGTTTATTGGGCCACCATCACAAAAATCACAAAAGGAATTTTGACAACAATTTGGAAAGCATGTTTTCGTTTTCTTTGGTCTGGAAAAATGTTGGTTGATGGAATCCCTCTAGTAAAATGGACTTGGGTAGCGATGCAAAAGAAGATGGGAGGCTGGGGAATAAATAATTTATATTGCTCTAGTCAGGTGTTGGTAGAAAAAATTCTTTGGAGACTTATTCACAAAAGGATGTTGTGGGGCGGAGTTATGAGATCCAAATATACGACATAGATGACTCTTGTGGATTGGTTCTGGTTGCCTAGGAAAGCAATTTCAAATTGTTCTATTGGATGGAAAGCATTAGTAAATATTTTTCCCTTGATCGATTTTTGGACAATATGGAGAGTTGTAAATGGGAGGAGCATCAGAGTAGGAAAATACCCCACAAAATTTCTGAGAAGCTGGTTGAAAAGATAAATAATATGGGAAATTTATCGTTGAGGGATGCTACTCTGGAAGAATTGGATATAACAGGTCGTTCAAATTGGTTCTCGTCTGAGGAGTTGGGCCATCCTTAGTGACATTATTTCAGAGTAACAACTTGGTTTTTTGTTTAAAATACAAATCCATGATGCAGTGTCTTTAGCTCAAGAATCTTTGCACTCCATCAAGGTTCACAAAATCTCATCTATTGTGTTGAAGTTAGATTTGTCCAAAGCCTACGATAAAGTTAGTTGGATATTTATTCGATTAGCATTACTTCAAAAGAGGATGAATTGAGTTTGCCTCTTCCGTTGTTCTTATAAATGGGTCCCCTTCCAACTTCTTTAGCTCCTCTAGAGGCCTTTGTCAGGGATTCCCTTTATCCCCTATCCCGTTCCTTATTGTGGTGGAGGGGATAAGTAGGATTATTCAAGAGGTCAAGAGGAAAGGGCTTCTAAAAGGTATTAATATAACGGATTCCGAACTCATCACCCATTTGATTTTTGTTGATGATGTTTTACTCTTTGGTGCAGGTAATGTTTATGAATTTTAGGTGCTAGAAGATATTATGGATTTGTTTTGTGTAGCAACCAGAATGGAGATTAATATGGAAAAATATTTGGTTAGATCCTATGCATTGGGTGCCAAGGCAAGTGCCCAATTAAGAACTACTCTCCCCTTTTCATCTTTTGGTATTGAGTAAGGGATAAAATATTTGGGTTTTGCATTGAAGCCAAATGCTTATGGCTTTCAAGACTGGCTGTGGTTATGGAAAAAAATCAAGCAAGAATCGATCTCTGGGTAAATTGTTTCCTTTCAATAGGGGGGTGACTAGTCCTTATAAAATCAATGTTATGAAACATACTTGTTTATTGGGCCACCATCACAAAAATTGTGAAAGGAATTTTGACAAAAAATCAAATAGCGTGTTTTCATTTTCTTTGGTCTGGAAAAAAGTTGGTTGATGGAACCTCGCTAGTAAAATGGACCCGAGTAGCAATGCCAAAGGAGATGGAAGGATGGGGAACAAATAATTTATAATGGTCTAGTCAGGTGCTGGTAGAAAAAAATATTTGGAGACTTATTCAAAATAGGATGTTGTGGGGCAGAGTTATGAGATCCAAATATATGACAAGGATGACTCTTTTGGATTGTTTTCGGTCACCTAGGAAAGCAGTTTCAAACTGTTCTATCAAATGGAAAGTATCAATACACATTTTTCCCATGGTTGGTGTTTAGAAAATATGGAGAGTTGGAAATGGGAGGATAATGAGAGTAGGAAAATACCCTTGGGAAGGCTCAGACAAACCCCACAAATTTTCTAAGGAGCTAGTTGAAAAACTAAATAATATGGGAATTTTATCGTTGAGGGATGTTGCTTCACAAGGGTTGGATATAACATGTCGGTCAAATTGGTTTTCATTCGAGGAGTTGGGCCTTGAAGGTCTCATGGAGGAGGAGTTGAACATGTTCATAGGAAATTTAAAAACAAATTTCATTGGTCTCAATGAGGATGAAGAGGACTCATTGAGCTAGGCAAAGAACGAAAAAACAGGCTCTTACATGGTAAAACTTGGTTATTTAGATTTGGAAGAAGTTCTTTTGAGTGAGGAGGGGGGCATGGTGGTGGTAGGTAGTATGGAAGATGCATGCCTTGAAAATAATGAAGTTGTTGTTATGGATGATGATGGAAGAAAAAATATTAACATGGGACGTTGGCTTGTGAAGAGGTTGGATGGGTCTGAATCGTTGCACTTTGTGTAGATCCGACTCCGAGACAACTTTATATTTGTTTGTGTAGTGTTACTTTGCACATTAGGTTTTGAGTCAAGTGGTATCTCAACTAAATCTAAACTCTATTTCACTCGGGACCTGTATGGATGAATGTCTTGATGCATGGAAAGGAAAGAAATTTTGATATTTTTCAAGACATGTTTATTATGTATATGAGGTAGTGGTTGGTTTGGTTCATAAGTTGTAAGGAGAATTCAGGTGTGAGAGAGACCCTCCTAAGGATTGCAATCTTCAGGTGTCTGTGGTGCTAGAAGGTATTTCATGGGGATTTTTCGACAGGGTGAGCCAAGGGCACCCTTCGAGGTGCAACATGGAGGACGTCTTATATATTTTAGAAGAGAATTATTTCAAAATTAGATATGCATCAGGTTTAGGCTTGAATATGAAGGAAAATTTTACTGGGTTATGGGAATTGTTGTTTCTAGTAAATACCTTAAATTTGATGAAGTTGTAGATTATGTGAGACTTGCAAGTGGTGGTAGATTGGGTAAACGACAAGGTGCAGGTTCAGGTGGCACGTATATTGCCTTTGATGAGGTGGATTCATTTTTTCTGGATGAGATGGAATGGTTCTCCTGTGTTCATGTTCACAAAGAACTGAAAACTATTGTCGACAAGCTATCAAAACAAGCTATGGACCTTGATGTTGGTGCACTCATCTATCAAGAATTTATCAATGTACAACTATGTGAGGAGATGTCCTTTTTGTTCTAATTTTTGTACCTGTAGCTTTTTTGGAAAATGAGTTATGTAAAGGGCAAAAAATGTATTGGATACATTTTGATTGTATGAAGAATAGATATGTAGGGGATGTATTTTTTTGATGGAAAATGTCAAACTTGTAGAAAAAGAACAATCCTTCTTAAAGATGACACTAATATGTATATTTCCTTTTATGAAATGTATTGTTTTTTCTTTCTAAAAAAGAAAATTAAACATCTTACTAATTTATGTTGATAGGTTTAATAGGATGTCATTTACAAATGTGAAAAAATATTATTTAAATTATCATCAAATTTAAAAAAATTAAAGATCTTACCAAGTTTTAAAAATATATATAATAATATTTAATTATTTAGTATAAAATATTTACTAATACATTATATAATATTATTTTATTATAATATTGTTTGTTATTTTCATTAAATTTCAAATAACTTAGAATTTAGAACCAAATAATATAATATTATATATTAATGTATTATATAATGTTATTTTAATATATAATATTTTATCATATATTAATTATAATAACTTTAATAAATTTATATTTACAATCTAGACTTTTTAAAATTGTTAGATATTATGATACTAAAGTAGTTAGTATAATACTATTTTATTATATTTAAGTTTTTCTAAAATATATTTAGCTAGATTAGATAATGAGTCTAGAAAACAATGGTTTTTTAGAAGCAATAAAATAGGAAATTGTTAGAATATAATAGGAAATTGTTAGAATATTTATTTAATGTACATGGACACTTGTCATACTCACATGATTATGTGATAAAATGTCTATAAAAAAAATTAACTTAGTATGATGAGTTTATTAAAATTTTCATTTTCTCATGCAAGAGTAATGGTGGAGATTGTAATCTCTTACATTGATGTGTAAATTCTTTTCCTTCTTTTAATAAAATTTGTGTGTTGAGAACACTGCTGCTCTAGATTGTAAATCTAACTTTATTATTTTAGATTTACAATCTAGACTCTTTATTAAAATATGAATATTGATGTCCAATAGTTTTAATATCATTTTTTTTAAATGTATTGTTTATTTATTTGAATATGAACATTTTTATATCAAGACATAAGACTAAAGATTATAAATAAGAAATTTTTATGTTTAAAATCCCTAACTTTAGCGTATAGTAAAACAAAGTAAAATTGATAAGGTTTTTTTTTTGGGAAGTTAGTAGATTCTTATATTAATAAAAAAAAAAATAGGCCACAACAAGTTAGAGAAGAGCCATAGTTTAAAGACCAAATAAGTTCTATAGCCTTTAGATACTTAAAATACAACAGCTTAAGCTGTGTTAATGACATACTAGGAAATAACAAATAACTATTACAAAAGAGTAACATCTTTAAACTGAGCAAAAAACAAGATAAGGAAGATTTAGTTCGGTAGGCTTGCATGGTTGGCTGACTGTGTCAACCCTTTCTAATCTTCTTCCACTGACATGGGGTCTTATTTAATAAGGATCGGGTTGGAAGGAGTGCCATTTGATCCTAGAGTGCCTTCAAAAGCTACCATACTATCATTGTCACTGCCTTGGGGGTTAGAAACTATGATGCCAATGTTGAAGAGTGCTTTAAATACAACTTCAAATTTCATGTCCATTAAATCTAGCTTATGGAAGATGGCTTGTTGTCGGAGACCTCTTTCCTCCACAATTTGGACAATGAATTCTTTATTGAGCCAATGAAGTTTTGTCAACCTAAATATCTTTGTGCCCCAAATTCTGGAAAAGCCTGTATCATGGATCAACCCTTGAATTTTGCCTCAATTTGGTCTTTGGTTAGCCTTTGCCTCTTTTGCAAAACTAATTTCCCCATTTGGGTCGTCTCTTCCTTGAACTCATAACATAATCTGGTATGGAAATCATTGGTTTTCTTCATGGCATACTTTTCGACTCTAGTTACACACCAGGGAAATTTTTGGGGAATATGGGTTATGTTCTCTAGTTTAGACCTCCTATGAGACCCTCTCTTGCTGGATTTCGAGTTTGGTACAATGATTAACCTTGGCATGATCACAAACCAGAGAAGGATATGGTTTCGGGTTGCAGGTGAGGTTGGTGGCAGAGATGGTGAGTAGCAAAGGCCATGATAATAAGAGGTAGAAAGAACGAACCAACGAGGAAATTTGTATATGAGACAGCGGGGTGGAGCTCCACAATGAAATCAACTAGCAGTCGAGGACAACCTAGTTTATCTTAACAAAATTCCCAATTTTCAAGATAAGAACCCGAGTAATGGAACTAGTAAGAACTAAGCTATGAAGCAAAGGAAATAAGATGAGATAACTTACCAGTAAAATAAAAAATGAGTCAATGAAACCAATTCTAGGAAGGGATCTTCCGCCATTGTTGAATGCTAGAGCTACATCATCTTCCACGAACTTTGGATCTCCTTAATCCTCTAAATCTTGAAATAATCAAGTGCATGTTAATTCCATTATGTCACAGAATTATAGTCTTGTCATGAACTCAATTACAAATTTGCATGACACTAGTTTGAGAATGAGTTCCCTCATCCTGCCCCTTCCCTCTTGTTTGCATGATGTCTTGTACATCAATATTCAGGGCAACGTCCACCTGGTTTGTGTGGAGGGTCATTGCATCAGCATCTGGCACCCCATCTGGGTGAAACTACTAAGTTTATTATTAAAATTGAAACTTGGAATTTAATGAATGTGGACTTTTACACATTTTCTTTGTATTAAATTCCTTTCAAGTTAGCTAGATTGACATTTTTTTAAACTCGCGATTTTTTTTAATCTCCACTTGATCTCCAAAGGAAACAATGATATTTGAGGCGTTTATATGGGTGAACAACATGTTGCTTTTACATATATGGTTGTCCTAATAGAACATCACAAACTTCAAGTGAGGAAATGCCACAAAGTTTTTCATCTTTAAAGGACTTCATGTTATATTATAGGCGTCATTGTTCACTGTCATGAATGTTTTGTCCCTGGTTTAGCAAACAAATGGTGTATTGTTGGGCATGCAACATTATTGATAATGTCATCTTCTTGACAATCTTTGTTGACATTAGGTTCTTCTGACTACCATTGTTGATAATGAAATGTAGTGGTGTCCCTTTCACCCCATCTATAAATGGAAGATGCATTAACCCTTGTTGAGCTCTTTCAGTTCCTTTGCCTAGACCTTAACTATGGTCATGGTACCACTAGGTTGCATGTCAATGATCTATTTTCCCCTATTTATAGTATATGGTGGAATCATGGTTGAATATGAACTTGAGGCTTTTATCTCAGGAAATAATAATTGTATAAGCAACATTCATCATTATCGTGCCATGGGATTTTACAAATGTTTTGCACCATTTCCCTATATCCCTCGACTTGCCATTCCTCTTATTTGCATGTGGCTTTCATTGGTTGACTTCAGGTCGATTATCTTTGCTTTGTTCTCTGTTTTGAGAGTTAGGGTTGTCTTTACCCATTTTTCTATTGGCGTTGATGTTGATATTATGGTATTTGCAGGAGGTATTAACCTCCATGTGTAACCTTTGGCTAGAATAGAATATTCCGAAAGCAAGAGAAACCCTACAATGTGTAGAAACCCTAGAAGACAAGTCGACTCAATAAAAGAATTAATATTAAAGTATTAGCTTCTAGAAGGACAAGTCAGCCTAGACAAGTGACAAGAACCACTATAAATAGGAGGCACTTGAGCTCATTTGTACACACTTGGTTCACTCACTCTCTCAAGCATAGCACAAGTTTAGAGCTGCAGTTGCAAGAATGGAAGGTGGATTTTTTGGGGTGATTCTTGGTCTCTCTCTCTAGTGCTATCTAGCCTAAGATATGTGCCCTACCTTCTAGTATCTCTTGGTGGTATTCTTGGTGACATTCTTGGTGGTATTCTTTGTAAGTGAAACTACAACTGTTGCAGTTGAGTATTGTTCTTGTTCTATGGTTTTGGGACTTTTTGTCCGGTGCACTATCTTTGGAGAAAGATGCGCTCTCTTGGTTATTTGTTGGTTCTAATGTTACTTCCATAATCATTCTATCTAGCAAAGGTTATGGTGCTCGGGGGTGGCTGTGTGCCTATGGTTGGGTGACAATATTGTGATATTGTCTATGGTAAAATGAGCAAATCAAATGTTTTAACAAGTTATGGGCCCACACTACCTTCAGAATAGTCTAACCGCTGGAAGGTAGAATGGGAGTTCTTTATCAAGCTCGTTGTAGCACCAGTTGCAACTGAAACTAGGTTTTCTGATTTTGTAGCGGCAACAAACCCTAATCTAATTCTTTAGGTGCCTTAAGTGAAGCATTAGACCTAATTTCCGGATATTCTAATGCTCCCTAGCCTAGCGCACCCTCTGGTGTCCTCATCCAACAAAAACGTTAAGTTTGAGTTCTTGGTCAAAGTCAAATTCAAAGGTTGACTTTTGGTCAGAATTAATTTTGTGGTCAAAATTGAAATTTCAGGGTTTCTAACTTGTTCTAATCATTGAACCCTTTTGATTCAGTTCCTAACCTTTTCTTATCAAGATGGTGTCTAGTTTCAAATTAGAAGACAAGTTGAACAATACTACAAATTTCAAAGGTATGCACTTGTATATGTTTTTCACGTTATATCATCCAACAAAGCATGAGTGTGTTTGCAGGGGATGTACAAGAGACCTTGTCCAAGTAGCGATTTTGGATTCAGTATATTCAAAGGAACAAACGCACCCTCCCTAGCAGTTGAGGCTCTAGGTTCCAGGTTTGATTGATCAAATTGTTAAGTTTCAACTTGCACATATCAAGTTTGATAGTTGCTACATTACAAGTAAACATTATAGTTGTGAAAACAATCTTTGAAAGATTCTATTACTGCTAGGTATACTTGGTTGTATGTAAGTACTATTGATATAGATGCCTATTGCACTTTTTTGCAAAATGAACTAACTTCTCCTCTAGGAGATATCTCTTGTTTTTCTCCCAGAAAGGTCACCTTGGTAATTCTATGATGATTACCATCCTTGTTACCATAGATATGTTCTTATGAAAATGCTATTGGATGTAACGGAAATCAAGCACACACAGAAACCAAGATAACTTGAATAAGGTTATCTGTCTTTATTCAATCAATGAAATAAGAGAGCAAATAGATTTCTTATATAGGTTACAATCAAGTAAAGTCAAACCACTTTATGAATGTGGGATAAAGTGAAAATATAACCTAAAAGCAAATATCTGACCTAAAAGAAAATAAATTAACCTAAAGTCACTTTGACTTTATTAATGCCTAAGTCTAATTTCTAATTGACCATTATAAACTGATATTTAATTTAACACCCTCCCTTAATGGTCAATCTAGTTACTACACCAAGTTTCTTTCGAAATTTTACATGCTTTTTGAGACCCAAAGACTTGGTGAAAATGTCTACAGTTTGATCCTCTGTAGGACAATATTGTAGCTCAATAGTTCCATCTTCTACAAGTTGTCTGATGAAGTGACAGTGTGCATCAACATGTTTGATACGCTCGTGGAAGACTGGATTCTTGGCAAGTTTCATTACCCCTTGATTGTCACAGAACAAGGGTGTAGGCTCTCTCCACTGCATCTGCATATCTGATAACATCCTCTTGAGCCAAACTGCCTCGCATGCACCTTTCAATGCTCCTCGATACTCTTCTTTTGTTGATGAAAGGGCGACTGCATGTTGTTTCTTGCTGGTCCATGTGATTGCACCCATGATAAGGCTGAAGACATATCGAGAAGTGGATTTTTTTTCATCAACAGAACCTGCCCAATCTGAATATGTATACCCACACAACCTCGGGTCTTTTCTCCTGCTGTACAAAATACCAAAGTCAAGTGTCCCTTTCACATATCTCAGCACTCGCTTCGCTGCTATCTAGTGCTCTACTTTCAATGTTGTCATAAATCTGGAAATGAAGCTCACATCGAAACTCAGATCAGGTCTAGTGGCTATAAGATATATCAAGTTGCCCACTAGTTGTCTATATAGTGACTCACTGACTGCCTTTGAATCAGTCTTGGCTGAAAGTTTCAGCCCTTTCTCCATAGGTGTAGAGGAGATTTTGCAATCCAACAAACTCTTGGCATACTTTGCTTGTGAGACAAAAATGTTTCTCCCTGTTTGCCAAACTTTTACACCCAGACAATAGTGTAGGAGGCCTAGATCTGTCATGTCAAATGCTTTGCTCATGTTGGATTTGATCCATGTAATTGCATCTTCCTCACTACCTGTAATAATGATATCATCCACATAAACAACCAGAAGAATGATCTCATTACCAACTCTTTTGACATATAAGTTGGAATCTGAAGGACTCCATTGGAACCCTTGCTGAATTAAATACCTGTCAATCTTGATGTACCACGCCCTCGGTGCCTGTTTCAAACCATATAGAGCCTTCTTTAGTCTGCAAACTAGATGCTCCTTCCCTGCAACCTGAAACCCCTCTGGTTGGCACATGTATACCACTTCCTTCAAATCTCCATTAAGGAAGGCACTTTTCACGTCCATCTGGTGGACCTTCCAGCCTTGTTGTGTTGCCATGGCTAGAACAAGACGAATAGTGCTCATCTTCGCTATAGGAGAAAAAGTCTCCTCATATTCAATTCCTTCTCGCTGAGAGAATCCTTTCGTAACTAACCATGCTTTGTACTTGTCAAGTGTACCATCTACCTTGTACTTGACCTTGTACACCCATTTGCAGCCAATGGGTTTCTTCCCTGATGGAAGAGCTGTGAGATCCCAAGTCTGATTTTTCATCAAACTTTCATGTTCGGCCTCCATGGCCT
>ML779418.1:1047385-1105955 GCA_009831015.1 Picea engelmannii
ATCTAAGAGAGGTAATATGACAACCTGACTCATTCTCGACTAATGCTTTAAAGTTTTGAAATTCTTTAAACACGTCAGACTCCAACTTCAAAAAATACACCCACATTTTCCTACTGAAATCATCAACAAACAGAAGGAAATACCTGGCACTAGTGATTGATGCCGTGTTCATTGGTCCACATACGTCTGCATGAACCAACTGAAGGACTCTTTGCACTCTCCAAGCTCGTCCTTCATCAAATGGTGCTCGATGTTGCTTCCCTACTTGGCAAGCTCCACAAACTCCCTGAATCTTCTGTTGAATGTCTGGAAGTCCATCTACCAATTTCTCTTGTGCCAACTGAGAGAGGTAGTTAAAATTGAGGTGCCCATACCTCTGATGCCATAGTGTGCAGATGTCTTATGCACCCTTCACTGCCAGTGCATGCTCTCTGCCCTGCCCAATATCCACCAATCTGAACAGACCATGGTCCTCCACACCAAGAGCAATGATCTTCTTGGTATTCTTGTCAATGATATAACACTTGTGATTGCTAAAGTTGACATCCAAGTGAGGAGAGTGCCTCATAATCTGACTAACTGAGAGCAGATTAAGCTCCATACTTGGCACATAGTGGACGTTGAGAAACATAAGCATCTTTCCTCCGAAGGAAATCTGAACATTCCCCTTGCCGACTATATTATACTCCTCCCCTCCACCGAAGATCACCGAGTCTTTGGATGGACTAGGTGTAAACTCTGTGAACCAATCTTTCTGATTGGTGAAATCCCTGGATGCGCCTGAATCAACAAACCAAGCAAATGACTTGACTGATCTGCTTGTGTACAGGCCATAAAGGCATAGAAGGCTGCCTCCTTCTCCTCCGTGTGCTCTGCGACATGGGCCTTCTGCTAAGACCCTCTGTGGTTGTGCTTCTGATCTGCCAACTGCTTTCTGTTGTGCTTCTTCATATGGCCAGTCTTGCCACAGTAATAACAAGTGATGGTCTTCAGGCTTTTGGTGGCATCCTCATCATTGCCTGAACCAGGTTTCCTTGTCCATTTTCCTTTGCCTTTAGCTTTGGCTGCAAAGGCCTGCTCTGAACCCTCTGTCTCACTGCTTCTTCCACCTGTCCTGCTGCAAGAGCTTATTGGATAGCTCTCCAAACTTCAGGTCAACGTCTGTAGCTGTGATGTTCAGGGTCTCAATGAAGTGCTCGTAGGACCTTGGAAAGCTATTCAACGTGATCACCACCATGTCCTCTTCTGCCATCTTTCGACCAATGGCCTCCAACTGCTCCCAGATGTCCTTGGTCTTGAGTAAGTGCTCTTGGAGAGAGGCACCCTCACTCATCTTGATCGAGAACAACATATTCTTTAAAAAGAATGCTCGACCCTTATCTGAAATCTTATGGGTCTCTGTCAACTGTTTCCAGATCGCTGCAACGGTCTTCCCATTCTGAACCTCAGGTAGCATCTCATCTGTCATGGACAATTTGATCAGCATCATGACCTCTTTGTCTTGGCCATCAAACTTGTCCTGGTCTTTACCTGCAACTGTGGGATGAGGACTTGTGCCTAGAACAACATTTGACAGGCACTGGTACACAAAAATGGCCAACATGCGTTGCTTCCAGATATTGTAGTTCTTCCTAGAGAACTTTTGGTTGCCTTCCAACATGATGTTGGTCAATGTAGCCATAGATGATCGTAAACACTGAACTTAGCAGATAAATAATGGAAAAATACCTGCAATCTTCCCTCAACCAGCTCCAAATCAACCAATTTCTCCTCAAATCTGCTAACTCAAGAAATTAGCAATAAAAAAAACACCAGATCTTCGAAGCTGGGCACCAATCTGGGTAAGAACAGACCAATCTGGCTTTTAAAACTGAAAAATCAAATGAACCCGACTCCGGCTGATCCGAAACCCTTTCGGCTCCTTGAGTGTGCTACGTTGGTGATCCCTTGATCCGTCACTGCCGATAGCAGTCCCTAGGTCTTCACGCGCTCCCTGACTCCGTGGCCCTAACCTCGCTTTGATACCACGTAACGGAAAACGAGCACGCACAGAAACCAAGATAACTTGAATAAGGTTATCTATCTTTATTCAATCAATGAAATAAGAGAGCAAATAGCTTTCTTATATAGGTTACAATCAAGTAGAGTCAAACCACTTTATGAATGTGGGATAAAGTGACAATATAACCTAAAAGCAAATATCTGACCGAAAAGAAAATAAATTAACCTAAAGTCACTTTGACTTTACTAATGCCTAAGTCTAATTTCTAATTGACCATTATAAACTAATATTTAATTTAACATTGGAAATACTTTTTCTCTTGTTGCTCTTGTTCCGGGTAGGTCACAGGCGATAGCTCTGAGAAGGAGCTACAATGATGGTTGCAAACATGGAGAAGATGACTCCATCAAGTGGTGACACAGGTGATCTCACCAAGTACCAATTCTAAAGGAAGCATGTAAAGAAAAAGGGGTTTTGGACATCGTTCACTTAGATGTGTATGGACCAATGTCAACCTCCTCACTAAGCAGATAAATATCTCGAGGATCAATAATGGAAGAGACTACACCTCCAAGGAGCTCGTTGCCTTTTGTAAAGCAGTCGGGATTAGGAGGGAGCTAATTGTCCCACATAATCCTCAACATAATGGTGTGGCAAAAAGAAAGAACTGTTCCATTAAATAATCCGTTAAGACAATGATGAATTACCATAGTCTATCCATGTTTATATGGGGATAAGCAACTATGACAGTCGTATATATTCAGAATAGAAGTCATCATCGTACATTGAAAAATATGACTCCAAAAGAAGCCTTCTCTAGAAATAAGCCAAGTGTGGAACACTTAAGGATCTTTGGTTATCCTGTCTATATCCATGTTCCCAAGGAAAAAAGGAAGAAGTATGAACCTTCAAGAAAGAAGGGCATATTCATTGGATATGGTGATACATCAAAAGATTACAGAATCTATGTCCCGGGTCAACGAAAGGTTGAAATCAACAGGGATGTGACTTTTGATGAGAATATTGCCTTTAGGAAATCTATAGAAGATTCCATGGATTCCAACGATGAAGAAGAACATGAAGATCCCAAGGAAGAAAGTACATGTTCTCTAGAACATCCCAGTGAAGAACCAAACCAACCACTTGAACCTGTAGAACCAATTATTGTACCCGAGACCATAAAGAAGCAAAAAGACATAAAGCTCCTAGTGGCACCTTCAGGGAAAGCAAGAGGCCCAAAAGATTCTCTAGTTATGTGGCACTCATGACAATTCTCTTCCACATTTGAAGAAGTAGTCAAGAAGAAAGAATGGAAGGAAGCTATGATGGAAGAATATCAATCCATCATGAAAAATGATGTATGGGAAATTGTGCCTAGACCTGAAGGAAATCCTATAGTCACTTCAAAATGGGTTTACAATATAAAGCATGCAACATATGGGAATATCGATAAATACAAGGAAAGATTTGTGGCTAGAAGGTTCTCCCAGCGGGAGGGAGAAGACTATGATGAGACGTTTGCTCCAGTCGCCAGATATACCTCTATTAGAGCCATCATATCTCTTGCAATATTCATGGGTTAGAGTTTACATCGGATGGATGTAAAGATCGCTTTTCTCAATGGAGTAATTGAAGAAGAAGTATACATAGAGAAACCTCAAGGTTTTGAGGTACACTCAAGAGAAACTCGTGGATACAGATTAAAGAAGGCCTTGTATGGACTCAAGCAAGCTCCAAGATTTTGGTATGCACGAATTGACAGTTACTTGACAAGACTTGGATTTTCCAAGAGCTATGCTGATCCAAACCTTTATTACAAGGTTGTGAATGATGCACCTGTGATCCTACTACTATATGTTGATGATTTGTTTTTGACAAGTGCAAAGCCTTTCATTATTCAATGAAATAGGGAGTTAGTCTCTAAATTTGATATGAAGGATCGTGTTCTCATGCATTATTATTTGGGACTAGAAGTATGGCAGAAGCGCGGTGAAATCTTCCTAGGGCAAGGAAAGTATGTTGTAAAGATCCTTCAGAAGTTTGGGATGATGGATTGCAAATCCATGGAAACTCCATGGTGAAAGATCTGAAGAAGTTGAGAGACTTTGATTTTGATCCAGTAGACTCTTCCTTGTACTGACAATTAATTGGCTCATTGATGTATTTGGGTAATACCCGACCATACATTTGCTTTGCCGTGAACAAGTTGAGCCAATTTTAGGTGGAACCTAGACATGAGCATTGGATAGTTGCAAAGCATATTTTGAGATATCTTCATGGGACGCTAAATTATGGTTTGAGATATGCCTCAAATAGTGACGTACAACAACATGGATTTATTGATTCAGATTGGGCAGGGAGTGCAGATGATAGACATAGTACTTCTGGTATATGTTTCAGTTTGGGATCTGCTATGGTATCATAGTTGTGTGAAGCTTTTAGAGAACCTCGTGTTCCATGACAGGTCAAAGAACATTGATATATCAAGTATTATTTTATCCGTGATAAAGTCTGTAAGGGAGAAGTAGTTCTCTAGTACATCTCCACTGATGAGCAGACAACTGATATTTTGACAAAGCCTCTATCCAAGATAAAGTTTGCATACTTGAGGGACAAGTTGGGACTCGTGGACATTGCTCCCTTGGTTGAAAGGGAGGAGATGACTTCCTCAGTTGGGAGGGAGTGTTGATATATGGCATCATGGATAGTCAGTGTGCTGGTGGACAGAGATTCTCCGGGTGGAGAATGGTCCAGGAAGAACTGATTGTTGGTGGACATACATTTTCCCTATGGACGATGGTCCAGGTTGACAAATAGTTGGTGGACAAACATTCTCCCCGTGGACGATGGTCCAGGTTAACAGATTGCTAGTGGACAAACATTCTCCCTATGGAGAATGGTCCAAATTGACAGATTGTTGATGTACCATGGACAAGTATTCTCTTGGGGCATTACTCGAACAGGTAGAATGGTCCAGGACAACTATTCTTCTAGGACGTATGTTCGAATTAGAAGAATGGTCCATCTCCCTGAGTTCACGATAGTGACCCGAGTGGGGAGATTGGTACATGACAAACATTTTCTCTGAGTTCACAGTAGTGGCTAGAGGGGGGAAAATGGTCTAGGACATACATTCTTCTAGGACGTATGTCTGGATTAGAAGAATGGCCCTTGTAGCCCATGGCGTGGCTTTCAACATCTGGGAGGATAGTCATTCTTCTAGGACGTATGTCTGGATTAGAAGAATGGTCCTTGTAGCTCATTGTGTGGCTTTTAGCATCTGGGAGGACAATCATTCTTCTAGGACGTATGTCTGGATTACAAGAATGGTCCTTGTAGCCCATTGCAAGGCTTCCAACATCTGTTGAGACAATCATTATTCTAGGATGTATGTCCAGATTAGAATAATGGTCCATGTCTCACTCTGTTGAGTGAGTGACTTATGAGAGACACTCTGTTGAGTGTGTTGAGTCTAGCACATGACTTATTCAACATCATGCCCGATTACTTAGATGGAGTATGGCCTCAAGAGAAGATGCAAACGATGATATGATTTGATGCTAGGAGACTGTTGTACTGCATGGTGATAGCTTGTGTAGCTATTAACAGTGGAGACTGTGTGTCTCTGGACAGTAGCTATGTACTATTGTGGTGGATGTGTTCCACTGGTAGTGACTGTATGTCACTAGATAGTAGTTGTGTGCTACTAGGAGTGGTTGTGTACCATTGGATAGAAGTTGTGTACTACTATTGATCGACACTACTGTGATCTATTGGATGACATTGTAGTAACTGTGTACTACTCCCTGGTTTCCATGGAGACTACCAATACTATTGAAGGTGTTTCTTCGGCTGGTGTGCCAACCAATAGTGTTGGAGGTGATTGCTAGTTACATGGATAGTGATGATAATGGTCGTGACTTGATCTACATGATCATGAGATAGTCGGTGTGGCTATGATGATGCTACATGTAGAATGGTCTACAAGACTATGTGAGCCTTGCCCATACCATGTGAAATGGATGGATGTGTTTGTGACCATTACAGTTAATACCTCCCTAGCTAGTAAGGAGTGTTGATATTATGGTAGTTGCGAGAGGTATTAACCTCCATGTGTAACCTTTGGCTAGAATAGAATATTTTGGAAGTAAGAGAAACCCTAAACAGAGGTGTAGAAACCCTAGAAGACAAGTCGGCTCAATAAAAGAATTAATATTAAAGTATTAGCTTCTAGAAGAACAAGTCGGCCTAGGCAAGTGACAAGAACCACTATAAATAGGAGGCGCTTGAGCTCATTTGTACACACTCACTTCACTCACTCTCTCAAGCATAGCACAAGTTTGGAGCTGCAGTTGCAAGAATGGAAGGTGGATCTTCTAGCGTGATTCTTGGTCTCTCTCTCTAGCGCTATGTAGCCTAAGATATGCGCTCTACCTTCTAGTATCTCTTGGTGGTATTCTTGGTGACATTCTTGGTGGTATTCTTTGTAAGTGCAATTGCAATCGATGCAGTTTAGTATTGTTCTTGTTCTGTGGTTTTGAGACTTTCTGTCTGGTGCGCTATCTTTGGAGAAAGATGTGCTCTCTTGGTTATCTGTTAGTTCTAGTGTTGCTTCCAGAATTATTCTATCTAGCAAAGGTTATGGTGCTCGGGGGTGGCTGCGTGCCTATGGTTGGGTGACAATATTATGATATTGTCTATGGTAAAACGAGCACATTGAATATTTTAACAATTGATTCCCAACCAAAAACTCCTCTTTACCCTTTTGTTGAAATTTTCCCATTTCCTAGTTAAGAGACGTCCAAAAATTACATTTTTGTTTAGTAGTATACGTGTAGGCCATTGTAGTATTTGAGAACCATCTATTGCCTAAAGTCCTTAATATTGAACTTTGCATGCAATGTATGGAACACATTTGTGTACTTTGACATAGTTTGGTCCTTGCCCTAGCACAAGGTTGTCCATCTGATATATTGGTCATTATAGTTTTCAATATGGTAATACTCCTTAAGGGTATTGACCAAATCCCCCCAAGAAGGGTTTAGTTTCATATGCTCCAAAACCATGTTCAAACTTTCACTCACAGTGAGAATGCCACCAATGCTTGACATGGGGAAGGAACTTTCGGGGTGCGAAGATAATCTTCTCATTGTTGGAAAATTTATGAACACAAAAATAACCCTCTAACTAGGTTAACCATCTCTCCAAAGATTTTGCATCTATTTTTCCTTCAAACAAAGTAGTGCCAAAATTAACGTGTCATGCCTTCAAGGGTGGCATTCCTTTGAAATAACTGCTTATTGAAGGTGCATTTATTGCTATTGTGGGTCAACAAAGGATACAAGAGAAATGATCCATCATCTCGCCCCTTTATTGCTCAAGGGCTTCTTAGAGCAACACTATGAAAGGATCTCTTGCTCCATGTTCTTTCTTCCTCTGCCATGTGAGGTTGCTCGTGCCAGTGAGGAAGGACATCTGAAGGTTGAATTAGCTCAAGACCCAATTGCTTGTACCCTATCCACATGGGGGACATGAATGGAAAAAAAAAAAGCAGATTGCTCAGATACCATTGATCCAGATTGGATTGAGAACAAAATGAAAAACACATTATTGTAGATATGGAACACAATTTAAAAAATATAGAATGAAAACCAATTTCTATTAATGAATCAATGGTGAAAAACATTGTAATGTACATAACAATACATATTGTCTAGAATGGTGGTAGTTTATCTCTGAGAAGAGATGTGAGGGCTATGCTCAATTGCAAAAAATCATTTACCAGGAAGAGGAAAAATCATTTTATTACAATATGAAGCAAAAAACCTAGAATGCAAAAACCTAAATAGAATCCCTAACTATGGACATTGAGGTGGTGAAAAGAAGGTGAACCATGAAACATTGATTTGGAATGTCAACATCATAAGGTCATAACTTTTGCATATGAACTCTGATTTAGGTGTTCTTTGGATCGTTGGAAAGCTTTTAACGAGCTCTACAAAAGTGTATAAGCTGAGAACTATGGCCATGGGTGTGATCAATCACCAAAAGATGTTAATTAGGCCCTAAAATAGGCCCCAAAAGTTTGAGCCCTGAAAAGCTATCACACTAACATTGTTTCTAAGATAGTGGTAGATTTGGGACAATCGCTAGGATGACTCCCAAATGGCCACGTAGATCAAAAGCAACACTCTCGAGGGATAAAACCCCATGTGTTGTGGAGTTTTGAGATTCAAGGAACATTTAAAAGTGGAAATTCTCTTTTTCATCTGACGAAAAAGGATGATGCCTTATTTAATCCCACTCAACAACTTTTAAGATGTCTCTCTTGGTATAAGAACTCCCTAATTCATACAATACATGCAAATTCTCATTTAGGTTAGGTGGAAATTGGAAATGGAGTAGTCCAACTATGAAATCTTCTCGATTTATGAGGAGGTGCCTTACACATTATGAGTAGAAAGCCAACTATAGCTTCTTCTGCACATTTAGTTTGTTCTTCGCAGTCATAGAGATAGGAGGGTCAACCGTGTCATCGAGCTCATTGAGCAATGAGAGAGAGGAGGGAATGTTGGCACCATTAACCATTCTAAGTCACACAACAAAGTAATAAGTTTTCTATGCTCCCGCTTGCCATCTCCAAGGGAAAGAGGACCCTTAAACCCAACAATGATGACTAGGAACACATTGTCATTGATTCTTAACCTACAACTAATCACTAGGGATCAATCACCAAGGATCACGACAATCCACAACCCAACACTCAGCTCCTCCCTATTGTTGCTTGATGTTATTGGACATATGTTTGTATTTGGGCCATGGGTTATTTGATTTTGATGTTCTTTGGTTACTTTAAGAATTTCATTCATTCTCTCTCTCTCTCTCTCTCTCTCTCTCTCTCACACACAGTCTGCCCAAGGGATCGAGCTTATTATAGTGGACATGTTTGGTGGGGATTGAGCTTAATATAGTGGACATGTTTGGTGTATAACCAACCTAATTCTAAATCTAGCTGATGCCTATGGGAGTTGCAATGGCTGCCCATTTTTTAAATATATAAAATGCCTATATATCTTTTGTTAATATGAATAGTCAAAGGATAAATATTATAAATAAAATATGTTCTCAAATGTGAGAGAGATCAATAATAAAATCATCCTAAAGTTGTTCCACATTCTTGACATGGTCACTGTTGAAATGAGGTACATGGAACATATAGTCCACGTTCAATTTCAATTCCTTGCCAACTTAGTCATCTCTTTGTCATGAGTATTTGCACCCATTTTGAATTAAAGACGTTGTCTAAACATTCAACCTTTTGAACTTTTTCACCGGAATCCAACGAAGCAGATCTTGGTGAAATCATCATTTTCTGTTGTCTAAATTGCATTTTTGAATGCAAAAATGGATTCAGCACCCTGAAAAACCCTTAGGGCACTCGAATTATATAGACTCAATCACTCAAATATGAAGTTCCAACTATTTTTGGTCGTATTTCAGGCAAAGTTGATAGGAAAATATGCCCATAAAAGCACCAAAAAGTCTAACGTTTAGACTACACGTGAACTAAAATATCGATTTGCTGTGCTTTAACAGAAAATCATTCCAGTTATTTAGCATAAGAGAATGTAGCGGTCTGTTTTCATGGGAAGATCAACATCCATCTTGAAGCACACCACCACTAGAATTCTCAAACAATCAATAAAGGATGCCAAACAAAGTCCACCAATCCCTATAGCCTATTCAAGCAATTAGCTCTAGTCAGGATACTGTAGAAATAACATAAACAACGTCACAAAAATGAAGTCCAATTGCCCTACTTTTGGTGGCTTTGCTTTAAGTAATGGCTTTGTTTACTAATTTGATTTCTCTGTGAACGTTTCACTAAATATGTTATGCTGTTAGAATCTATCAATATACCTATGCCTTGTAACTCTAGAATTTGGCATGACCTTCAGGGGTTCTCCCAGGTCAGTTAACAGTTCACCTCAGGATGGAATGCAATCAGAACAATCCAGATAGGTGTCCCTGGCAAATTGTTGATAATCAGAAGTGAAAAAACAATGATCCTTCTCTTCTTCCACATTATGCAGGAAAAACCTCCTGTCATGCACCTATGCTGCATCCTCCATACCGGATAAATTTTCCAGTTGTTATTTTTCCACGTTTGCAGAATTCAACAATCTCCAACAAGGAACGCATGGACTTTGTTATCAACCAGAATCCAGCTACATCCTGGCTTCTTATTTACCCTCCTATCTTTCATCATTGTTCGCACTTTTAACATGCCATCCCACCTGCCTGCTGCAGCATAGATATTTGACAGTAAGACGTATGGTGTCTCACTTTCAGGTTCCAGTTGAAAAAGCTGCTCTGCTGCATATTCTCCTAGCTCTATGTTGGAATGAACTCTACAGGCAGCAAGCAGAGACCCCCACACAGCAGCATCAGGTTTTATAGGCAGTCTAGTGATAAAATTGTGAGCCTCGATCAAGTGCCCAGCTCGGCCAAGAAGGTCAACAATACAACAATAATGCTCCACTGCAGGTTTTATGTCATAATCTTTACTCATGGAATGAAAGTATTTCCACCCATCATCCACAAAGCCTGCATGGCAGCAGGCAGACAGAACGCCTAGGAAGGTGACACTATCTGGGTTTGTGCCTGAGTGTTGCATTTGTTCAAAGAGTTTGAGGGCTTCCTTGCCACACCCATTCATGGAATATCCTATGATCACAGCATTCCATGAAACCACATCTCGGCTAGACATTTTGTCAAACACTTTATGCGCATCATCAATACACCCAGATTTGGCATACATGTCTACCAAGGCAGTTCCCACAAAAACATCCGACTGAAATCCACATCTAATTATGTCTTCATGCACCTCCTTTCCATGTTCGAGGGCTGCCAAGCTTGCACATGCCGGAAGAATACTAGCAAACGTATCGGAATCTGGCTTCATACCCATCTGTTGCATTTCCCTAAAGAGTTCCAAAACCCCATCAAAATTCCCATTCTGTACATATCCCGAAATCATTGCATTCCATGAGATGGCATCTCGTTCTGGCATTCTCCGAAAGAGCTTCAAGGCGTCATCAACACACCCTTTCTGCACATACCCTGTAATCAATGTTGTCCAGGACACAACATTCTGTTCAGGCATTTTGTCAAACAGCTCCAATGCCAAATCCACTAATCCATCCTGCACAAATCCTGCAATCATAGCATTCCAAGAGACCACGTTCCGTTCAGGCATTCTGTTAAACATTTTGCAGGCATACTGCATACTACCACACGCAACATACATATCTACAAGCGCACTACCCACAAAGACATCAGACTGAAACCCACGTCTAATTATCTCTCCATGAATCTGCTTGCCATGGTCCAGAGCTGCCAAGATCCCAACTGCAGGAACGATGCTGGCTAAGGTGAACTGATTTGGCCCGATGCCTGTTCGCCGCATTGCAGCAAACAGTGCCAAAGCCTCCTCACAATACCCACGCCTGGTATAAGCTGAAATAATCGCAGTCCATGAGACAACATTTCTCTTGCGCATTTCGTCAAACATTTGGCGAGCATCAACCAAAATCCCACACTTAGCATACATTATCACAAGCTTGGTTTCCAAGAACGCATCCGGCGTAAATCCCCGCTCAACCATGTGAGCATGGAGTAGTTTTCCCTCTGGTAGCGCTTTATTATCAACGCAGCCCTGCAAGAGAGGAATATAAGCAGAATAATCCGGTTGAATTCCTCGGCAGTCCATAACATGCAAAATGCCAAAAGCCTCTTTCAGGCCACCCTCTTCACACAGTGTTCTGAGATAAGCATTGCTGTGGACGCTATATGAGCGTTTGTTGCCGATGCCATGCAGTTGTCCTCCTTTAAAAGTGTCTATTTCAATATGAGTGGTGAGGGTGGCTTTAATACCTTGAAAATGGAGAATTTGGGAAACTCTGACAAGCGCCTTCTTCTTCCGAGTCCATAATGGTTGAGCCATTTAACATTTGGCATTGCTACTGCTATGCTCTGCTTTCTCCCAAATGAAGCGAAGACTCGAACAATAATGGAAGAACATTTTTACATAACCATTAAAAATGCTTTGTTAAAAATGTTATAGGTGTTCAGCATTACTCATTCGCGTTATTCCTGCATAAGATCTATTTGAACAACAGATCTATTAAACTTGTGGATCGACTGTTTCTAGAGGTTTCGAGTAAAACTACGTCGTCAATGCCAACAAGGAAACCAGCTCAAGGGCTCAGAAAAGTTGAAACAAAACAATGGTTTCCCCTGTTAGTTCTCGGAATTATACACCAACCTTTTCAGGTTTCAGCTGCCGCAGGTGCTAGTGTTGTGGACATTTTTCTTTTGGGTTAATGCACGAAGAACAGAATGCGGGATTCATGATTTTCATCCACTGTCGAAATCGATCAAGTTCGAAGCAAAGAATTAGCAGAAAACTCTAAAAATTCCGCTCAGTTTGAGTGCCAAGCATAGAGTCTCTGATCGACGCCCTTGCTCGTTATGGTGCGATCAACCCATGCTCGGTGAAATAAAGGACGAGTTGGTTCGCATGTTGCCAAGCAAGAAGGTGACCAGGGTTCCGAGCAAAGATGTTCAGCGAAAGATTTCAGTTTAAATATTATCCCATCGAGCAAATAACTCTTTGCTTGGGGTGGCACTGGTTGCTAGCGGTGGATTGATGAGCAGTTTGGGACACGACACGATGAGAATAAGCGGATTAAGGGCTCCGGGTTAGGCACTCGGGCGTTCACCATAACGGAGCTCTTCGAAACCCTTCGTCCCCTAAAACCCCAAAGGTCCTAAGAAAGTGAGTGTAAAGGAAGCTCTTCGAAGATCGAAACTTCGAAATATATGGGACTTCCATTGTTGTGCTGCAAACTCCAACTCAGCGTTGGGACCTTTCATGTGTTGTTTCAAAGTATCTCGCTCTTCCAAACTCCGAACACTAGTGAGAGTCATGTACAAGGAAATTGTAAGCCCTGGGGCGCCAAGCTCGGATGCGCGCACTTCCACCTCAAACCGAGACGAAGGAAATCAAGTAGGTAGGATGTTCAATGCGAATAAGGAGACAAAGTCTTCATATAGGGGAGAGTTGAGGTTCCCTTGGCCATGCAATGTGCGAAGGGATGACTCAACCCAAGATGGCTTACGACACAAGTTACACACAGGGCTTGACGAAGGACGTGGGTAGAGGAACATACACATCACCAAACGAATAAACGACTAAGGAGTGAGGAGGGTGTGCTTAGGGAGTTGGCTCGAGTCACCTAAAGGATGCGCACATCTAGATGACAAGACGGAAAGGGGCGTCGGTTAAAGGGTTCGACGGACGTGACCAGGTCGTCGTGCAACACAAGTAAACCATAAAGTCAGTTGAACGAACGATTGTGGGCATGCCTTGGGCACCCAACGAACGAACGAGTCGGCAAGAGAAAGGAGGGCGTGCTTAGGGAGTTGGCCCTACTTACCTAAGGGGGAGTGCACACCTAACAACGATCAATGAATCGGTTAAGTGGACAAAATATAGCGAAGTGGAGGTTGGCTCTCCCCAAGGCAAGGAGACACGTCGGTTCATAAAATTGGGCGCCTATATATGCCCAAAGGGGAGACCAAAGCGAAATCATCCAAGATCCAAGAATCAACAAGTGACCAAGTGTGGGAGCGAGTTGGTGATTACAGGCCACACAGATTGAGGCAGGGGAAACATGTATCGTAGAGATGAAGCATGAAGGAGAAGTGCTTGTTTAAGCTTCTTGTCTATGGTAACAAAGGGTTTTGCAAGGTGACAAGGAAGTTTGTATGTTGTGTTTCGCACAGGGTATTGTTGAGTAAACTTGAGCGGAAGCTCCTTATAAAAATCACACTTCTTCCTTTGTCATAAAAAATGGGTATTAAACCGATTTGGCCACCCACTTTGCATATTCGTTTTAACTGGATGTGTTATATTACTTGTTGATGTTCTAAGTATAGATGTAAACATACATTGTTAAGTGATAAACGAATCTAAGAGATAGGCGTAGTCCGGGCCAAGTAAATCGGTGTGGTCTTGTCACCGAATTGAAAAGTCACAGTGTCGTACATTGTTGAGAACAATGGATGTTTCCACTATCCACTCAAAGTTTTCCAATGGTGTGATAGGTGGTATCAGAGCGTAGAACTCAAGCAACCAAGAAAGGGACAATTTTGGGTTCGTTTTGTTGAGCAGTTGGTGAGCTCTTCACCACTATCACTGTTGTGAAAGGTGGTATAAGAGCTAAATGTGTAGAGATGGTTCAGTGAGTGTTGATCACCACTGTCGTCATCACGACAAGTGGTATTAGAACTCGTTGCATAAACAATTCGATGAGTGCTCTTCTCCAATGTCATCGTCACGACAGGTGGTATCAGAGCATTTCACCATTCACACGGTTCGATGAGTTTGTCTGCAACAATGGTGAAGAGCAGAGAACGAAGATTTTTGTAGGTTCGTTGCAAAGGATGGAGTGAGACATGCCTTGGCATTGATCCGATAGTGGGTTGTGAAGACAAAAGGCTAGGGAAACCTGGTTGAAGGAGTCAGATAGGGTTTCCACAAGGTTGGACAGGCTAAGGGAATGCCTTAGAGGCAGTGAGGTTATGAAATGAAGCTTACAGGTTTCAGTAACGAAATTTGGTAAAGTCTGTCAGTTTTCCAACCAGGGACATGGGCAGGTGGTTGCCGAAACAATTGCAGAAATAACTAATCGTAGGCTAAATACCGACAGATAGTCCAGAGGGAGTCCAATCCACAAGAAACGTGTGATGTATGAAAGAAATGATGGATGCATGGTAAAGGAGATGTCCAACAAAAAGAAAAGATAGAACCTTGGAGAAGGGTGGCAGATGAACATGGAAGCAGTGAATCAAAGCCTGGAGAAGATCATAGGAATCGTCGCATGATGGGATTTGTGGGACGACATAATGAAGAATCTCTTAGGGGATGATGGAAACTGCCAAGTCTCAAAGACAAACTTGTCCATGAAGAAGGAAAATATGCTTGTCAACACTCCCATCTTGGTTCAACCGGATATGTTCATGGATATTCGCTCTATCATATGCAATATATGTCAAAAGAATCACTCCACCAAGTATTTCCCGAAGAAGGGAAGGGAGGCTGAAACAAGTTGGACGGATCCAATCAAGGTAGGGCCAAGGCAGACACAAAGCCCACTTCCATCACAGACTTTGGCAAGAAGGACGAAGTTGTTCGACGTTCATCATTGGATTTGCTCAAGAAGGGGGACATTTGATGTGAACATGATGAGATTGGTGTGACAAAGCAACAACCAAAGATCGTGAACGTTGCAAAAGTTCTTTGTATGGAGATCCACGGTGAAAGCGATTGTTCAGGAGAAACAAAGGTGGTTCAATTGACCCAACATAATGAAACTCAACACGGGACAAACGAACGAAATCTTGAAGTTTCAGAGGAAGTAGTCCAGTTTCAACATCCTTCAAAGGAAGCATTGGAGGTGTTTAGTGCACTGATGGATTTCATGAAAGACAGAGAGGCGAGTGGAGACACTTTGCAAAGAAAAGGTGAGACAAGTCTTCATTTTGTAAATGCAACAATTTCTAGACCGAGCGTTGCAACACTCATTGACCCTGACTCAACACATAGTTTCATAGGAGAAGGCGTTGCCAAGTCGCTTCACTGTGAAACAAAGGTTGGCACAAGTTAGTATAAGGTAGATAACTTTGCGGTGAAGCAGGTGACATGGTTGATTCGTTTAACACCTGTGAGGATAGGAGGCTAGTTTGGAAACTAGGATTTGGTTGTTGTTCTGTTGGACGATCATGCGATGATCTTGGAACAAGACTTTTTCAAGCCTGTCCGAGCAATCCCCTTGATTTCTGAGAATCACTTGGTATTTTTGGATGAAGTCGGAGTATCAAGTGTTCCTCTGACTAGAAAGAACAAACTTGGGAAGAAGCTGAGGATTTATGTGATCAAGATGATAGAGGAGGTAAGCTAATTTGACGCTCCCCTTCACATGATGCAACAACCAAAGAAAGATTCACACGGGGTTGCTTTGAACAACATAGGTGGAAAAAGGCAAGGTTTGGTGAATGTGTAGACTTTAGTGAAAGTCATCATTGAGAGGATGGGTCAAGAGGAGGTTCGAAGGACACCACAAGAAAGCAAGGTTGCAGGAACCATTGCCAATCTTGTGGAGAAGGTCAAACCATGTGCTCAACCGGAGTCACCACAAGATCCAAAATGTTACAGAGGACAGTCCAAATTCCTACTTGGAGCATTTGAACCAAGTGACAGAGCTGAGCAGGGTGCGGAGGAAGCCAATATTTTTGACTTGGAAGACGAAGCAAAAGAAGTTGGGAGAGAGGATCACAATCCCATAAGAATCGTTAACTTTTTCATAAAGGTCATGGGGATATATGATGTCCAGTTGAGAACAAAACGACTTGAACAATTGTGTTGTTTTCCAAAGGAAGTTAGATTGACCTTGAGGTATCTTCGAAATGAGCATAAGTCAGACACAACATTCGTCGGTAGCCTTGGCAGTGGATACTAGGCTTACACCATGTACTAGACCAAGAGGAACATGGGTGCATTGCTAAGAAGGGAAAGCACGGCCCTAAGTGCCATGAAAGTGGCACAAGTGACGAAGAGATTGATAGTTGGGAAGAGGACGTGAAGACAGAATCACAGATAAAAAATATTGGTTTGGACATGAGGAAACACATTCTCATGAGTTGGGCGTGACGGTTGGACTAGCTACCCAATCAGTCCAAGGCATGGAGGATATCAGTGTGCGAAGACATGGATGAGTTGATAGAAGTATGGATGTGGTAGTATGTCGCTGAGGATTTGATTCCTAAACAAAGATATCTTCGTAGCGACGAACATGGCTGGTAATCACAACAGACGAAGGAATGTTGAAGGTTGTCGAGACAACAACAACTTGGAGTGGGGGAGGATGTAAGGTCTGGGATGCCAAGCCTAGGTGTGCACACTTCCACCACAAACCAAGATGAAGGAAATGTTAGAATTAAAGAGATGTGCTCATTTTACCATAGAAATATCACTATTGTCACCCAACGATAGGTATGCATCCACCCCCGCGCACCATAACCTTTTCTAGATAGAATGATTCTGGAAGCAACACTAGAACCAACAGATAACCAAGAGAGCTCATCTTTCTCCAAAGATAACTCACCAAACAAAAAGTCTCAAAGCCACAGAACAAGAACAATACTCAGCTGCAACTGCAATTGCACTTACCAAGAATACCACCAAGAACCATAACCAAGAACACCACCAAGATATACTAGAGGATAAGGCGCACATCTTAGGCTATATGGCGCTAGAGAGAGAGACCAAGAACCATTCCAAAAGATCCACCTTCCATCCTTGCAGCTACAACTCCAAACTTGTGTCAATCTTGACTGAGAGAGTCTGTGAAGTGTGTGTGTACAAATGAGTTAGATCATCTCTTATTTATAGTGGTTATTGTCACTTGTCTGGGCCGACTTGTCCCTTTAGAATCTAATACTTTAATATTAATTCTTTTACTAAGCCGAGTTGTCTTCTAGGGTTTCGACACATCTGTTTAGGGTTTCTCTTGCTTTTGGAATATTTTATTCTAGACAAAGGTTACACATGGATGTTAATACCTCCTGCATCTACCATAATATCAACAGGAAAGCGGGTAGGTAGGATGCTCGGTGTGAATCAGGAGATGAAGTCTTCATATAGGGGAGAGTTCGGGTTCCATTGGGCGTGCAACGCACCAAGGGGTGACTTTGCCCAAGATGAATTATGACACAAGTTAAGCACATGGATTGAAGAAGGACGTGGGTAGAAGAATGGATGCATCACCAAACAAAGAAAAGACTAAGGAGTGAGGAGGGCATGCTTAGGGAGTTGGATCGACTCACCTAAGGGACGTGTGCACCTAGATGACAAGTTGGCTGGAACAGAAGGGGGCATTGGTTGAAGGGTTCGGTGGGCGTGACTAGGGCGTTGTGCAACATAAGTAAACCATGAAGTCGGTTGAACGAACGGTTGCAAGCATGTCTTGGGAACTCAATGAAAAAATGATTTGGCAAGAGAAAAGATGGCGTGCTTAGGGAGTCGTCCTGACTCACCTAAGGGGGTGTGTGTACCTAACGACGGTCGACGAATCGGTTAAGTGGAAAAAATATAACGAAGCGAAGGTCGACTTGCCCTAAGGCAAGGAGACACATCGGTTCATAAGGATGGGAGCCTATATATGCCCAAGGGGGAGACCAAGACAAAATCATCCAAGATCCAAGAATGAACAAGTGACCAAGTGTGGGAGCAAGGTGGTGATTATAGGTCACACGGATTGAGGCAGGGGTGTTGGCACCCAATTTTTTGGGTAAATATTGCGCGCGCACAAAAACAAAGTTGTGCACGCACTCAAGAAGCTACACGATGGGTGACAGGAGGTGCGCTTGCTAGATAGTGTTTTTCTAATGAGTGCCAGTTCCAATTCTACCAATGCGCGTCATTCTGAGTTTTGTGATGCACGTTAGAAATTAAGAAGACGCTACATGCATGCTAGAATTAAGAAAATAATATTTGGGAAATATTCTCGAATGATTAGTACAAGCAACACGAGAGATCGTGGAGCAGTAAGAATATGAGATGGAAAGGCAGTTAAGAATTCTAGAATTCCAAAGAGGTTACGTGGAATGCATGCGGGTGATAGAAGCATGCGAGACTGGTAGTCAGAGGAGCGAGTGGGGATGAACTGAAAGTGATAGAGCACTAGAGCCGAGAAGTAGATAAAAGGGAGCAAAGATGATAGAAAGCATGTTGATGGTTGCGGGTGTTGGTGTTATTGTTAGTCAATGTCCTTGAGCTCGCTCTGAGCCTATGTTTTGTAATATCTCTAGTTGTGAGTATGGGTTTGTAATATTTGTAGAGTCTGAAAGAAAGCGCATGACACTATGTAATGTAACACTAGAAAAATGTATAAGAGAGTAGGGCTCTATTGTTGTCAATTAATGAGTTTCTTAATGTATGTTTGTGAATGGTTGAATGAAGATAATAAAGTTACAATGATTATGGTCTTATGATGTGTTGATCATGTGTCAATCGAATGCATGTGTTGTTGTTATATATTATTAGTTTTTAAATACTTTGTAATGAGTTGTATGAATTCCAACCCAAATGGATTTCTATGTAATTAGTCCTTCATCAACGACACAAGACCAAATGGTCTGTCTGTTTCTCATGGCGTCTCGGGTGAGACCTTTAATCTTTGGCTGAGGATTGATATGCCAACTCTTTGGGGGTTTTGTTGGTCAAACTATGGATAAACCCTGGGTCTTCAACCCCCCAACGTTAAGAAGGACATGCACAAGCATAGAATGATCCAACAAATGGTTTTGTTGTTGGGAACTGAAGGTGTTATATTGAATGATGAAGGAAAATAATGAGGTGGTATCCATCTCGAGAAGAAATTCAAGATTGGTTGATTGCGAAGGAAGATGAGTTTGCTTGGTGGGAAACTCAAGGCCTGAATACCAATGCGAAGTGATGAAAGGATAGGTATCTCTACACTAATATGCATGAAATTTTCTTTGTTGAATTTTCCTGTCCATTGTATGAATGGTTGAAGAGGAATATTGCTACTAATATTTCTTTGAGGCCATAAGAACCATTGGTCTAAGATCAATTCACAATTGATAAGATGAAGGAAGTGGATAACAAGTGGACTCAAGCCATTGATTTTTGGTTTTCTCAGGTGAAGGAAGGGTATATAATTGCGTTTGTTGTTGAATATAGTAATTTTTTCAATGAGGATGAGAGAAAGTTCACAGAAGGTCCTAGGAAAAGGACGCTAGAAGAAATCTCACTCTGGATAAAGATGTTATTTGTGGAGAAGGGGTTGATGCACATGGAACCCGACATGATGGATGAGTAGACTCCCCTAGCACTTTAGGGAGATGAAAATATGGGGGAAAAGTGAGTGAGGACATGGATCTACTGAGAAGGATCTAGAAGCTGTTAAAATGAGGTGAGGAGTAGGATGGACCTAGAAGAGCAGAGGAGAGAGAGCGTTGAAAGATACACAAGAAGATTTGATTCAAGGAGGAGACTGGAACAAAGAAGTGTAAGGAAAATATCAAGGGGTGCATGACGAGGGGTCAAGCCTAGAATGAAGAGGAAGGAGACCACATTAGGAGGAAGTGCATGAGAGTGTGTTGTGCCAAAGAGGAGCACTAATGAGGATAGGTTGGCGAAGAGGCTCGTCGTGGAGAGTAGGGTATCCAGTGAAGATACTAGTAGTAATGGTAGTAGGGGGCCATAAGACAAAGTTTGAACCCCTTGGTTGTTGTGGAGTGCTACAAATTTGGAGGAAGATGAGGCACTGTAGTGTCCCCAAGGCCGAACCCCGTTGTAAACCATGTTTTGAAAGGAATTGTAATTATGTTTTATAGGTTGGTGAGCCAAGTTTTTATAAGCTGGAGGCTTATGTGTTGTCAGGCCAGGGAGCCTGAGTGTTGAATGCCAGGAGCCTGCTGTTGTATATGTAATCACACAGAACAATTAGTAAAACATAAACATCGCCATGTGCAGACTGACCACGATGAATGAGTGAAGGGGGACTAAGCATCCATAGAGTGGGCAAGGAATTAGGGGCTGGAAGGTGGGAAAAGGGGCTAAGTGTTGAGCCTAGGGGGCTTAAGCCTGGGAATAATATTTTACTATTATTCCAAAAGAACATGTGCCATTTATGTTTTATCCTAAGTTCCTAACCATAAGAAAGGTGATGCATGCCGAGGAATGCATGCAGTTTCAAGGGTGACAAGTGTCCACCCTAATGCATGCAAATAAAATAGACGAGGTAAGCCATGAAGGCTCTCTCTCCTCCATTCGACCCTGGACTGTCCTGAGCATGAATGGTGTGACCTTTGCAAGAGACCCTCATGCAATTCTGAAACGGGGAAAAGGCTCGTGTTTGTTCTGAAGAGCCAGTAACCTCCGTTCTGAGTCGTGGAGTCTGTGTCGACCCCTGCAGGAGTTACTCATCACGCATTTATGTGAACCATCACTGTGAGGCCTCGAGCCATTGTTGAGCCTGTTTGAGAGGCCGTGTTTGTATTTTCAGTTGGCTATGGTAACCATGCAGAGCTGGACTGTGCGAGGCTTGATGGCCAGCGCGAGTTGTGATTGAGCCTGTGTGTGATCTCTCTCTAGGTGAGGGAGGTGGATGTTGTTGGAAGAGGTTTCTTCCAGAGAGTGTCCAGCACCAGCTTCAGGCTCTGAGACTTCCTGATCCGGCCTGTTGCGAAGACCCAAAGAGGGAGGTTAGCACCGATGGACTGTGCTTGTGAAGGTGTATACTCCCGGGCGGAACAGGCATGCGGGGAATGAGAGTCTTATAGTAGTGGGTGTAAGATGGCATCCTGGGAAGAATCCTTCCAGATTTTTATGTGTTGTTTTCCCTGTAACCTCAACCTAGCCTAGGATTCCTTGCCTTGGGGTGGAGCTTAGTCCCAGCTCGGGGGTGACCCACTGCTGAGCTGATGAGCAGTGTGGTCTAAGGCTGGGAGGTTCATGGAAGGCTTGCACTTGGTTGGTGGAATCTACCACTGTTAAAAGATAAGTATCTAATTATGCCTTAATCATGTTTTGCAGGACTGTGATGTTTATGTTATCATGATTTCCATTGTGTATATGAATTATTATGAAACACTATGGATTGTTAATTATAGCAGTAGATAATATGTTTTACTCTGAACTTCAATGTGTTTATTTGTTTAAATGCATGTGGATTGTATAAAATTTGTATGAGTTATGTAGAAAGTGGTTAGTAGCATAAAAGGTGTGCTACAGGCACAAAGCAGATGCATAGAGGTAGGAGAAGAAGATGAAGGACCCCCTAGTGGTGGGGGAGGAGAGTTAGCAATAGTGGATGGTCTTGTGTGACTGCAAATAGGAAGTTCTTTGGGTTCCCTCACAAGAAATGTTATAAGAAGATGGAGTTACCCCCCCTTTGAACTACCCCCCTTGCGCATTTGCAGCTTAGAAGAAGGAACAACAAATAATGAGGTGATTGGAGTAGAGGTAAGAGTAGGAGAAGAAAAGAGAGAAGAAACAAGTGAAGAAGACGACAAAGTCAGTGCTACTTTTCCAGGAACAATATCAGTACCAAGATCTGCAGTACCCAATAGTCATCTTGAAGGAAATAGTTCGATATTGAGGATGGTGAATCAGGATAGTACCTTGAGGTTACTCATGTTCCATGGGACAGGTAGAGATTATGCAGAGCAACATTGGTTCACATGTGAGGTGATATGGTTTGTGAAGAGGGTCACAGACGAGGCATCGAAGATTGCATAGCCAGAGACCACATTCAGGGATAAAGCCCTGACATGGTATATGAAGCACATGGCTACTATGCCAGTGGGAAAAAAGAGGTCCCTGATAGATATCAAGATAGATTTGATTAAGGAATTCCAAAATCCTAATTCATAATCTCAGTACATTATAGACATCAAGGAGATTAACTAGAAACTGGGAGAAACCATGTGGGATTACGACCAACGGTTCAAGATTTTGCTGGATAGGCCAATGTTCCAAATCCATGACGTGTAGCATAGAGAATGGTTCTTTGTAGGGTTACTTCCCCATATCCAAGTCCTACTTACCCAGTAGAAGGTGACGAATCAGGAAGAAGCGGTGTAGATTGTGATGTGCCTAGAGGCTACACTAGGAGGAGGAGATACATCGATAGGTTTGGCACAGGTGTAATCTCAACTAGCCAAATTGAAAATGCAATTTCAAGATATGGAAAAGGAAAAATTTGTGTGCGAGCACGTCTGGTGCACAACGTGTAGGTTAGAGGGGAGACATAGAGATGAATGTCCTACACTTGAAAACTCTATGGAAACGAGTGCATTGAGTCCATTTCCGGTTGGGCCTCAAACAGAGTGGTGCGAAATTTGTATGCAGTGGAGCCATATACCCCCCCCAATTTCCCAACACTTGAGAAATATTAGAAGACACATCATGCTTCATTCTGTGAATTATGCAAGTCCATGGGACACTATGTGAACAAATTCTGGTCACTCTTGCTAATGGAGGACCATACCCATGATGTATTTCAGATTCAAGAGGTGCAAAAGGGTGGTGACTGTGGTGGTGTTGAGAGAGGTGGATATCAAGGAGGTCCTAGAGGAAGATATGGGTGCAATCACAGACAAGGATATGGAGGGGGGGAGGTAGACCCCCCACTTGTTTTAACTGTGGAAATATAGGCCATGTGTCAAGATTTTGTACCAAACCTCATGCTCTCTATTGGTACTGCTATAGCCTCGAGCACATTATTGAGGACTACCTCAACTTGCTAAAGGAGTGGGAAGAGAAGAAGGCACATTGCAACATGGGGGCTACAGATCTGCACAAGAATCAGAGAAAGGATGATGAAGTTGATGTGTAGGTGATAACCCGAAGCAGAGCAAAGATGGGAATGGACTTTGAGCATGGTGAAAAATCAAGTACAAGGTCAGAGGGAAAGATAAGAAAGGAGGCACAAACCTCTCCTAAGTTTGATGTTGCTCAACAAAAGTAATTTTTGCATGACACATAGAGGGCCATAGAGGAAGAAAGTGCGTGAGATGAGATGCAACGCGTGATACAAATATTGCTTGAGGAGGCCCAAAGTTGTGAGGAAGTACACCGAGCGACATAGAGGTCGCTCAAAGAGGCTCGCGTTCGCAAAGAATTGCAGTTCTCCATGCAAATATATTTGGAGGAAATACAACGCACGACATAGAGGTCCTTGGAATAAGCATACATACAAGAGGATATGTGATGCACCGAGCAAAGGGAAATTGAGGAACATGTACATGAGGAGCTGAAGCGCATGACGTTAGAAGAAGCACTGCATGACTTGAGTCGTGAAAAATAAACTAAGGACCAAGCAAATAACTTCTTGCGTTGTTGTTTAAGATTGTTAAGCGATCCTCATTTTATGTGAAAGTTAATGCAGATGTTAGCAACCTACATGGGGGAAGTAGGAACAGATAGAGCTATATTAGTCCCCCTACCAGAAATGGATGCGTGCCAAGTCAGTAAGTAGAAGCGTGTCAGAAGAGAGTTCAAGATGATAGTTGAACTCCGTAGTTATGAAATGGATAGGGTCGTGCTAGATCTGGGTTTTGATGTGAACATCTTGCCATGGGAATTGATGGGTAAACCAAACTTGGTTTGGTCTTCCATTCAACTAGGTTGGAAAATCAATACAAAATATATCCTATAGGTTGATTGGAGCAAGTCTAAGTGAACATAGAAGGGCTGAAGACGAAGGATGATTTTGAAGTGATAAAAATCATGGATGATTCTAACCCATACCCTGCCATACTTGGCATTGATCGGGCCTTCGAAAACAATGTTGTGTTGAATCTGAAGAAGTGACATATATCGTTTGAGACTGACACCATGCTTGTGATTGCCCCTTTGGATCCTAATTAAGGGGACATGTACAATGAGACGGTAGATGAGGATCCACAAAACTTTGTTATAGAGAATATCTACAAAATCATGGGGCATAGGGAAGATTATGTCAATCCCACATCGGATGGCGGATTGAGTTGGAGGAGTGTGAAGTCATATGATATTGATTCAAATCAATCCATGGAGAGGTGGAAACATAAGATGTATGAGGTCTCTACCTAAAGATGTGCAAGGATAACTAAAGTAGTACACTGGATTGGATTTGAGCTATATGATACCTCATGATTTGATGGGATGGGGTGGGTAGAAGCATTCTTAGTACATATGGAGAAGAACATTTGAGAAGATTGATGAGTTTAGGCCATGGATGCTATATTACAAAAATCCCCTGTGCGTGTGTGGGCCACACATCACATGACCATACAGGAATGGGCGGAGGTGGTTGAATCCATAAAATTCAAATTCCAGCCAATTTCTAACTTTGAGATGGATAACTGGTATAAGGGCATTGATGATCCTCAGGAGAACATTCACTACTAAAAAAGGCACTAGACAACCAAGAATATTCCTTGCTCCCAATGGGTCCATCAATTCATTCATACCATGGATATGGTTCCCAAGAGCTGGTATATTTAGGAGGATCTCAGGAGGAAAATGATAGACTGGATTCATGTTAGTACACAATTTTTCTCAACATTCAACTTTACAACAGAAGATCCAACTTGAAGGGAGTCACTTCTTCGAATCAAGAACTTTATATTTCACAGTCAATAGAAGGCCGCCATGCTAAAGGTGGTATGCTCGTATCATTAGCCAATGGAAAAATTGAAAGAGGTCATCCATTGTTGGAAGGTCAAAGTTGACGATATTGACGACGAGGACCATAGAGGAATACATATCAAATAATCTGATGGAGAGCACACGTTGAAAGGAAAAGTGGTGGAGATGGTTGCACTAGACTATGGTTGTCCGATTAAGACAAAGAAACATAATATCATCACTGAGGAAGCACCCAAAATGGATATCATTGGAGACTAATGGGACAAGGAGACTGTCACCCAGGTCATCGATCTACTCAAAGAATACGAGGACTTATTCTCATGAAGCTTCTCATAAATGAAGGGAATCGCAGGATCCCTGGGGGCTATGAAAATTCATCCCAAGCTAGATGCTAAGCTATTCAAAATAATGCCTTAATGATTAAATCCCAAATATAAAGAAAATGTGTGCAAGGAGTTGGATCAAAAGCTGGATGATGGAATCATTGTTCCCATGGAAGAGTCGGATTGGATTAGTCCCATGGTGGTGCAACCAAATAAAACAGGTGACGTTCAAATCTGTTTAGACCTGTGAAGCCTTAATGTGGCATGTGTGCATGATCCGTTCCATACCCCTTTCACCAATGATATTCTAGAGAATGTTGGAGGATGAGAAGCCTACTCTTTTACAGAAGGATTTTCAGGATATCACTAGGTTCGTATCATAGAGGAAGATCAAGCCAAAACCACCTTTGCGATGGAGTGGGGTTCTTTTGCTTATACTGTGATGCCATTTGGACTAAAAAATGCTCCCACATTTTTTTCCATGATAGTGGTCATAGCCTTTAAGGAATTTGTCCATGAGCTCCTTGAAGTTTATTTGGATGATTGGACAGTGATCAGTTTGCTAAAGGAGCACATACAAGCCCTTCATGTGATGCTAGATCTATCTTGCCAGCTCCACATTTCTCTCAATTTGAAGAAGTGCATCTTTTGTATGCCTTTTGGAACACTCCTAGGGCATGTAGTTTGCAATGATGGATTGTTAGTTGACCAAGCTAAGATTTATGCCATATTGGATATGGTGACCCCCACTTCGGTTTGCAAGTTGTGCACAACATTAATTCATACAATATAAGACCGATGGTTCATTCAGAACTATGCGAAAATTGCATCCCCTTTAGAGAAGCTACTACACAAAGATACCAAGTACATCTGAACACAAGAATGCTAGGAAGCCCTGGATACTCTAAAGGAAAAATAGTCACTGTGCCAATTCTGGGTTTTCTCGATTGTTCTAAGCTCTTTCATGTTCATTGTAACATCCCCAATATAATCCCCAGTTTAATTAATGCTTAATGTAGATATAATGTGTGGCTACGACCAAGCGATGTAATATGTGAATTGTATTTCTATGATTTAATATTAAAATGTGATGCTAGCTGCTAAGGGGACATGTACAAAGACGAGGGATGAATTAATCCACAAGAGGGGGGAGATTCTAGGATAATGGTCAAGAGGGGTCCAAGGGGGAATTACCCATGTATAATAATTCAACCCATTTGCCTAAATTTTCTATTGGTATATAAACCTTCTAAATTCAGATTGAGTGTTCCCAAAGCCAATCATTGAATACATGTAAGAGGGTTTGTGTGAGTGGTCACATCCCATAGTTATTGGGCACATGGGGGTTGAGTACAATCAGCTTGGGGAAGTGTGTGAGTCAAGAAAGGCAAGACAAAGGGAGGAAATTCAGATGGGCTGGGACAACATTTTTAGACTTTCATTTTTTGTGCATAAACAACAAGTAGATAGCAAGAAAGAGAGCTTGGGAGTTGGAACAACCATGGAGGGAGAATTCTAGAGAAAGTCGGAGTACTGTATCCGGATCACTTTGGATTTGAATATTGAAGAGATGGGTAGTCAGGCCTGAAGAGTGAACTCTTATGTGAGTTGCACTATAACAACAAGTGTTTGTTGTTGGTTGCTAGTAGTTTTCCTAGAAGCAAGTTCCCTTGAGTTCTCAGCTGAGAGATTCATGGTTACTTGTGCCAAAGAGACCTTGATAAATGAATGGGACACCCAAGGGACTAAGATTAATGAAGGGGTACATTCCTCGGGTTGGGAAGGTCTAGAGGAAGAGCGTTGGTGGAAAATCGGGATAGTTGTAGGAGAATAGTAGTGGGTTGTGATAATTCTGCATTGTGAGTGGACAGTGAGAGACCACCCTCTTTTGTCGATTACTAGCCTTAGCTCGGGGCTGACTTGTTGTTGATATTTAGAGCAACAATTCTATGGTTGGCTGGAATGTCGATACCAAGCAATTGTATGCACAATTGTTTATAAAAGATAAATGTTTTATCGTGTTGTTGTTTGTATTACGAGTTTATTTGTGGTGCATTAACTCTCTATATCAAACTGATTTATATGTTTCTAAAATTGAGTTTAATAGTTGCATTTCATGTTGTTTTATCATGCTATAGATGCATCTAAATAATGTTAACATTTAACAGTTAAATCTGTTTGTAATTCATAGTTGTAAGCTACAGGAAATTACTTAGTTAGCATAAATTTTAATTTTAAGAGTATTCTGCATCGTAATGTTCCTCAGTTGGGTTGGGGGACGTTACATTCATGTAGACACTTCATCCATTGTGTTGGGAGCAGTTATTGCGCAACCGTGTGAAGGGAATATTGACCACCTCGTCTATTTTTCTAGTCGCAAGTTGTCCAATGCCGAAAATAATTATACAACAACCGAGCCTGAGGGAATCACCATGGTATAAGCATTGCAAAAATTTCACCATTACTTGTTGGGGACCCCTTTTAAGTTCTTCGCTAACAATTCCTCGCTCAAGTATTTTTTCAACAAGCTAGTGTTGGGAGGGAGAATATGTCGTTGGTTTCTACTCTTTCAAGAATTCGAGTTTGAAGTAGTTGTCAAACCTGAGAAACATAATGTTGGATGAGATCATCTCTCATGGATCCAGTCTAGAGAAGATAGTCAGAGTCCATATGATGAGCTCCCCGATGCACAACTCTTCCATGTCAAAGTAGTTCCTGATCAATTAGCTACGATCATTGAATTTATTATGTAAGGACATGCTCCAACGGGGTATACTATGGCCTAACGTCGTCAACTAGTGACCCATAGTGTAGACTATTAGTTGATGGTTGGAAAATTGTATAAGCTGGTAGTTGATGGAATTATGCACAGGTGTGCTTTAGAACATGAACCAGACCCCATTTTGTATGAAGCACATGAGGGTATTGTAGGGTGGCATAATGCAGGTAAGGCCATCGCACAAAACTTTTTACATGTAGGGATTCGGTGGCCCTCACTCTTTGCCAATGCTAAGGAGTATTGTAAATGTTGTGACATATGTTAATGGATAAAAAAGCCTTATCGAAGAGATGGGATCCCTTTGTTTCTAGTTATAGCATTGGAACCATTTTAGAAGTGGGAAATTGATTTTTTGGACCCAAACAATCCTCCTGCATTCCAAAAGGGTGTGCATTGTATTATTATTGCCACTAAATATCTGACAAGATGGGCCAAAGTCACGTCGGTTAAGGATTGTACAACATAAATGATACTACGATTCATTTTTGAAAATGTGATTACCAGGTTCAGTTGTCTAAAGGTCCTGATGAGTGGCAAAGGCTCACATTTTTTGAATGAGACCATTCGAGAACTCACTAAAGAGTTCATGATCCATTACCAAAAGATCACTCCCTATCATCCTCAAGCTAATGGTATAGTTGAAGCTTTCAATAATATTTTTGAACATGCTTTAACCAAAGTTTGTAATGTGTAGCGTGACAACTGGGATCAATGGATCCTCACAAAATTATAGGCATATCAAACAACCTACAAAAGGAATACTAAGCGCACTCCATTTAGATTGGTTTAAGGAAAAGAAGTAGGCATGTCGCTAGAATTTATTGTTGCTAGCCTACAAATTTCTCTAGCTACTTACATGATAAATGAACAGTCACTTCAACACAAGCTAAATGAACTCATGGAGCTAGAAGAGGATTGTTTGGTGGCGGGATTAAGCCAAATGGTTGAAAATCAGAGACAAAAAGCATGGAATGATGGCAACATCTGCCACAAAATATTGCAGCCAGGTTCCTTGGTGTTTTTATACAACTACAAATATCTACAAAACCCCATTAAGTTACGTATGTGTTGGTTGGGTCCCTTCCGCCTGGTTTACATCAACAAAGTCGGTGCCTCCAAGATGGCTACATTGTAGGGATAGTCTCTCAAGGAATTTGTCATGATCTAGGTGGATATCGGTGGTCACCCACCTATTCCAATTGGCTCACATATAGATGTCATCTTGGCAGTTTGTTTCTAGCGTTTTGGGTCCTAAACTTTTGGGGTCGTTTGGAGGCCCTAAACAACGTTTTTTTGGGCCCGCCACAGTCCCATTACAATCAAAGTTAGAGTGTGATGGAATAATGTGTATTACTCAGATAAACCTTTCCAACGGGCTATTGTATGCCTAAAATGAAGATTGTATGCAAAAATTACGACCTTGTGAAGTTGATGTACCAACTTACCCCAATGGGGCCCACATGACTTTTGGCGCTTCTTCTCCTAGGGTTATGTTTTTGGATGTCTAGAGTTTTGGCATTCATGTTTGATGTAAAAAGGACTTTGGAGCCTCATTGTAATAATATTATCGTGAATGAGTGTAGTCGTCAAATCTCTTCTCAGAGATAATTTACACCATTCTAGCAAGCTTGTTTCAGTCTGCATTTTACAATTTCAACATATTTCTTATTTAATAGAAGTCAAGTTTTATTGTATCTCTATTATTATTCACTGTGTTTCTGTGTTAATATTATGGATCTATGTTTTCATTTTGTTTCTCTCATAAATCCAGATCAGTGGTATTAGAGAGCTCTACTTCTTGTCATTTTTAGTGCATGTCCTCAACGAGGTCAGGTATAGAGAGTTGGGTCTCGAGCTTGTTTCTCTTGAGAAAAATTGCTCTTTCACTCCCAAGAAACCTTCCATGGTGGGAGAAAATAAAGATGACGGGACAAGAGATCCTTTCAAAATGTTACTTGAAGAAGCCCTCGAGCAATAGAGGAACGAGATTATGGACAACTTTACACAAATCCTTCGACAGTTTCCGACAAGCGATGCATCTACCTCAAGCGGAGGCACCACCCACTTAAAGGTATAGATCAATTTTGATATTCCTATATTTGAAGGTCAAATAGATGCATATGCCGTAGATAAATGGTTAAACCTTCTATAAGGGTATTTTTCTTTCCACAACTTTTTTGATAGATAAAATATTACATTTGCGCTCCTCGAGACCATCCCCCATGTCAAATATTGGTGGGAGACTTTATATGAGAAAAAGGAAACAAAGGGATCTACATTATTTGTAGTTTCACCCACTTGGAGTTCTTTCAGGGATGTTATTATGGAACAATATTACCCTGTTGGAAGTTATGACAACTTGTATACAAGATGGACCACATTGCGAAAGGAAAGGGACCAAACAGTGCCATAGTTCACCAATGTCTTCCATACCTTGTGCAACAATATGGGTATCACATACTTTAAGTGACATCTAGTGCTCAAGTACCATGGCAATCTGTATAGATACATCCAGATAGAAATGGAGTTTCTGGACATTTCTTCCTTGGGCATGGCCTATCGATATGTTGTCAAAATTGAGTAGAAGCTTAAACATAAGACGTAACATTTTTGGTCTTCCAATCCCTCACAACAGAAGCAGAGAAAAGATGGCCCTGACCCGCAGAACAAAGGGCAAAACAAGGATGGGAAGCCTCAGGACAACCAATCCAAACTAAAAAAAAAGAAGGACAATGGGAAGACAAAGAAAGACACTAGGAAATGGTGTGAATTCCAAAAGAGCCCTTGGCATAACACTGTCGAATTCCATTCAAATAATTCATTGGTGGTCGAGGTGAAAGCCTATGAATTAGATGCAGGCTTCGACTATGATTCAGAACCAGAAAAAGGGAGACAAATCATTGATGCAAAACCCAGTGCCACCGTTTCTACCGCCACCAAGGTCCAACCCGATGAACTTGATGAACCAGAGGAAGGTGAGCGCCTATTTCATTCACAGATGTGGGTGAAGGGTACTCTATTGCACTTCATCATTGATAGTAGTAGCCAGAAGAATCTAATCTCATCAGAGGTCATAAAGTAGTTGGTTTTGTCGACATCACCACACCCGTAGTCATACACCATCGGATGGCTTCGCCAAGGGAGCGATCTCCATGTTAGCTAATAGTTTTGCCTGACCTACGCCATCAATCCCTTCAAAGATGAGGTATTGTGTGATGTCGCCCCCCTTGAAGTTTGTGATGTTCTTTTGAACCAACCTTATTTCTAAAAACATCATGTTGTATATGAGTCTAAGCCTTGTAGTGTTATTATTACTTTGGACAAGAAATTATACATGATACCAGAGGTAGTCCCATCTACTACCATTTCCTTGATCTCTTCCAAGAAATGTAGGAAGGTCATCTCTCAGAATGAGAAGTTTGTCTTCTTTGGGATTCACACTCAGAGTGAGTGGAAGGTTGCATCCACATCCATGGCCTCCGTGACAGGTCTCTCCATGCAACATAAACAAGTGGATAAGGTCGTGGAAGAATACAAAGACGTCTTCTCCTCACCCACTGAGGTACCTCTGAACTGTTAGGTCGAGCACTCAATCGATTTGACCCTAAGTGTACCGCTACCTAATAGGCCGATATACCATCTTTCTTTGTCAGAAAATGAGGAAATCAAGTGCCATATCCAAGAGATACTTGAAAAGGGGCACATCCTCCCAAGCTCGTCACCTTGTAGAAGCCCAATCGTTCCCGTGTAGAAGAAAGACGTGTCATTTCGACTCTACATTGATTATCGGGCCCTAAATAAAATCATAGCCAAGAATTGGTACCCAGTTCTCTGAATTGACAATCTCCTTGACCAGCTCAAGGGGGCCAAATACTTCAGTAAGATTGATCTGATGTCTGTCTACCACCAGGTGCCAATATAACAGACTAATGTATGGAAGACTTCCTTCAAGTCCAAATAAGGTCTTTTGGAATGGTTGGTCATTCCCTTTGTCTTGACAAATGCACCAACAAATTTCATGAAGATGATGGATGATATCTTGTGGCCTTTCACCAATTATTTTGTGGTAGTGTATTTGGATGACATCCTCATCTTTAGAAAGAACTGGGTGAAACACTTGCAACACATTCAACAAGTTCTACACACTCTCCAACAACACAAGCTATATGAAAATTTGGAAAAAATCTTCTTCGGCATGAACAAGGTCCTATACCTTAGCTACATTGTTGATGAGCATGGGGTGCATGTTGATCCAACCAAACTCTAGGTCATCTATGACTGAATAGACCTAACCACACTCACTGAGCTCAAGATATTCTTAGGCCTTGCCAATTTCTATCGTAGGTTCATGTTGGGATTCTCCCACATTGCATGGGCCCTTATCCAAGTGACCAGGGACGATGGGAAGGAAAAATTCGTGTGGGTCAAGTCACAACAGAAAGTGTTCGATGATTTGTAGCAGCACTTGTGCTCAGCCCCAGTGCTATCATTACCTAACCTGCAATAATTGTTTGAGATTGAAATATATGCTTTAGACTATGTTTTGGGTGAAGTTCTCACTTAGCATGGACATCACGTGGACTATCATAGTGAGACACTATCAGATACTGTTTGTAAGTACCCCACTTACGACAAAGAAATGTACTCTATTTTACAAGCCTACCACCAATGGATGCATTACATTCTTGGGAAGGAGACAATCATCCACATTGATCATAAGCCTCTGCAGTTCAAGTATACATAAGGAAAATTGCAAAATGATTGCCATCAGAAGTGGTCCACATACTTGTAGTAGTTTCATCTCAACATCAAGTATAAGGCAGGGAGAACCAACCATGTCGTTGATTGCCTCAACCGACCTCCAAATTCCGCAATAACCACGGTGCTACACTCCTGTGGACATGAGACTTACAGATGGCCCAAACTCTATGAACGAGATTTTGACTTCACCACTACCTACTAGATGTTGGGAACAAACACAATTGTCACTGATTTTTATCTGCAGGATGGGTTGTTGCGCCATCTAGGCCATCTCTACATTCCATCAAGTGAGTGAGAAAAGTTGATTTGGGAAGCTCACTACAATTGGGTGGTAGGAAACTTCGACGTAGAGAAGAGAATGGCAGTGTTGCAACAACATTTCTATTGGTCAAAACTTTGACAATATGTTAGCAAGTATATCAGGTCCTACACGACCTGCGCCATTTCCAAACTGACCATTAAGAAACCAAGCATGTACACCCCTTTTCCTACTCTTGATAGGCCCTGGGAATCCATCTTTATGGACTACATGTTGGTCCTTCCTTCAAAAAAGCAGGGAAATGACTGTGTTTTCATGTTTGTTGATCGATTTTCCAACATGGCAGTTTTGGTTGCCTGCACGAGGAGCATCACAACATAGGCCACTGCCAAGCTCTTCTTTGAATGAGTGTGGTTACATTTTTGGATACCAAAAACCATTGTCTCCGATTGGGACATTCAATTCCTCAGCACATTCTGGTCGAGCCTCTGGTCATGACTGGACACCAATATCACCAAATCCACGGCCTTTCACCCCTAAACAAATGGCTAAACTGAGGTCGTCAACAGGATGACCGTGCATATTTTGCGCATGTACAATTCCAAGAATCCATGCACATGGGATGAGAGTCTTCCCTATGTTCAACACAGTTACAATAGAGCCATACATAGCTCAATTGGCCACAACCCCTTTCAGGTAGGGTTGGGATTTCAACCATTGGGTCCCATGGATGTTGCACTACCCATTGAGTCCACACAGGAAGAATCGTCCCATGCGAAAATTGAAGTCAACAAATCCACCTAGTTCATTGAATGAATTCAATACATCCTCCAACAATGTCATGATATTTTGTAGAATTCCAATGCCAAGTACAAGAAATGTCATGATCAAAACCGAGTGCCACACAAGTTTCAAGTGGGAGATAAAGTTTAGTTTCACTTGTAAAAAGAAAACCTCATAGGACCCCATTGGAAGCTTCATCCACTCCGCTATGGACCTTATACCATCACCAAGGCTATGGGTGAAAATGATTTTGAGCTCAACATTCCCCCCTTCCTTGGCTTGCATCGAATTTTTAATGTGAACCTCCTTCGACCATACTTTCCACCATTATTGGACACCTCAGAGGTAGCAGAACAATTGACACTAACCAATCTCAACCCTGACATCATGGAACAAGAATACAATAATCATATCATGGACACATAGGTCAATGGAAATCACCAAAATAATTTTCATATGTATCATGTTGTCAAAGGAGAGCAACTCCTGCACCAAAGCAAGTGGTTCACCTGGGGCCAAATTCAACACAAATTTCCTCATCTGATGGGGTAACTCAACGCAATAAGGACCATTGCTTCCTAAGGGGGGGGATTGATCCAGGTGGATCTCAGTGACCACCCACCTATTCCAACTGGCTCACATACAGATGTCATATTGGCAGTTTTAGTTTTCATCTTGGTAGTTTTTTTCTAGCTTTTTAGGTCCTAAACTTTTGGGGTCATTTTGAGGCCCTAAATAACATTTTTTGGGCCTGCCACAGGCACACTATTTTAAGAATTAAAGTGTTATGGATTAATGTGTAGTAATTAGATAGACCTTTCCAATGAGCTATCATGCACCTAAAACAAAGATCATATGCAAAATTTATGACCCTGGGAAGTTGATGTACCAACTTACCCCAACAGGGCCCAGATGACTTTTAGCACTTCATCTCCTAGGGTTAGGTTTTTGGATATCTAGGTTTTTTGAATTCATGTTTGATGTGAAAAGGCCTTAGGAGCCTCATTGTACTGATCTTATTGTGAATGAGCATAGCCATCACATCTCTTCTCAGAGATAAGCTGCCACCATTCTAGCAAGCTTGTTTCAGCCTACATTTTAGAGTTTCAACATATTTCTTATTTAATAGAAGTAAAGTTTTATTGTATCTCTATTATTATTCATTGTGTCTCTGTGTTAATATTATAGATCTGTGTTTTCATTTCCTTCCACTCATAAATCGAGATCATGTCAATGGAAGCAGGTTGAAGGTGTACTATGGCCCGCAGGGGTCACATACCATTAAGCTACACTTCTCCAACTTGGAGTTCCCGTAGGGTAGGTTTAGAGTAGGATGCATAACATGTATAAGAGTACATAGTCGACATAATTCATATTTTTGGTAGCATGACATACACTCCACTCACACAAACAAATTAGATATATTTACTGCTCTGCAGATTCCCAAGATTTCGAATTCGGGTTGAAGTTATAGCTCACATAAAAGGTATTGAATTTGGCAGGCGATTCACATGGGTCTGTGCTGAGATACCTGGATCTACATTCCATTGAAAGTTTAAGAAATATGGTTTGGCCATATCACACATAGCCCCGGTACATAATTATTTATGATTTCACATTCCAAAACGAACATCACTAGTACAACGAATCTGAACCGTTATCTACTCACATGTGGGGATTCACCAAAGTTATGTATTTCTTCTTCTACCATTCACATCGGTCATATCCTTTGTTTATTTCATCTTTCCCTTTCGACCTTTCTCTACTCTATATATACCCATTCACACCCAACCACCAGTCAGATAGATCCTCCATGTCCCATTCTCTTTCGCCCCTGCCCATTACTCACCCTCCCATTCTCTTTGCATTTCCTCATATCCCTCCATTTTCCACTGATATTACCATCTCTTGTTCAATCTCCCTTTCATGGATCAGCTTCACATAATTTCAGTGGCATGTAATTTCGGGTCCATCCATGCAACCAAAGTTCTCACATTCCAGTTCTCACGAAGGTTGAAAATTCAAATTCAATTTCTAGGCAAAAGTTCCACCCTCTTATTCACTAGTAAGACACAAGATAATACCACATGGTTCCCTAAATTTTTCTTCAAATTTGTGGTGATACGCCAAATCTCTAAGCCCGAAGCTGGTTTTCCTGTATCCATGGATAATCACCTTTGCTGAAGTGGATAGCCCAAGGCTACAGGTTATCATCTCCATCGGGATAGGAGGTCCCTATCTTTTGTACTCTTCTGTTGGCTCAAGGAGATAGGAGGATGACGACAGTCTCTCTCATTGGAGCCCTTCCTTGGGATCTAATTTTCATAGGTCAATGAGTAACTAGGTCAAGTTATAGCTGTATTGCTTGGTTCGGTTATGGGGTCAGTTTTTGGATGATGTGCTTCAAAAATATATCTCACTCACCACTACTAGCACCCACAAATAGAGAGATTTTGAGCATCTGGAAAAATGAGGCCCAAAGCCATCGTTTACCGAGGAATACTTGACTCATTCCAAGACCCATGTCTGGTTATAATTACAACCTAGAAAGATGAGTTGATGTTACTCAAACCCAACTGCAACCACAAATTGGTTTGATGCTCTAGTTCTACAATGATGATGATTTTATCTTACTCAATTCCCGCATCAATCACTCCATGAGGCACTTGGCTTGAGGATGAGCTAAATAATAGTAGTGGGGGTTTGTTAGCACCCAAAGTTTTGGGTAAATATTACACATAAGCGCAAATGAAGTTGTATCCATCCATTCCACTTTTGCATGCACTCAAGCAGCTGCGCGATGGGTGACAGGAGGCACGCACGGCAAATCAAGTTTTGCTAATGCATGTCAGTTCCAGTTCTTCCAATGCGCTTTGGTATGAGTTTTGTGATGTGCCCCAAAAATTAGGAATACATCGCATGTATGCCGAAATTAAGAAAATAATCTTTAGGAAATATTCTTGAATGATTACTACAAGCAATACAAGAGATCATCGAGCAGTAAGAAGATGAGTTGGAAAGGTAGTTAAGATTTCCATGATTCCAAAGAGGTTATGTGGAATGCATGCAGGTGACATAAGCATGCATGACTGACAGTTAGATGAGTGAGTGGGGCATAACTGAAAGTGACATTATACAAGAGTCAAGAAGTAGATAAAAGGGAGCAACAATGACAAAAAGAAGGTTGATGTTATTGTTGTGGGTATTGTTGTTGTTGTTAGTCAATGTCCTTGAGCTTGCTCCAAGCCTATTTTTTGTAATGTCTCTGATTGTGAGGTTGGGTCTATAATATATACATATTCTAAAAGAAAGTGCATGGTGTTGTGTAATGTAACACTAGGAAAATGTATAAGAGAGCAGGGCTCTGTTGCTGTCAATTAATGAGTTTCTAAATGTATATCTGTGAATGGTTGAATGAAGATAATAAAGCTACAATAATTCTAGTCTTATGATGTGTTGATCATGTGTCAATCAAATGCATGTGTTGTTGTTGTATATTGTTAGTTTTTAAATAGTTTGCAATGAATTGTATGAATGCCAACCTGGATGGATTTATTTGTAATTAGTATTTCATCACTGACACAATATTAGACGGTCTTTGTGATTCTCACGACGTCTCGGATAAGACCTTTTTCACTCTTTGGCTGAGAATTTATATTTTGACGCCTTGGTTTTATTTTTTGGTTAAACTCTGGATGAACCCTGGGTCTTCAACCCCCCAGTGTTAAGAAGGACGTGCACAAGCTTATAATGACCCAACAAGGGGAAACATATATCACGTAGATGAAGCATGAAGGAGAAGTGCTCCTTTAGTGTTTTTGTCTGTGGTAACAAAGGGTTTTGCAAGGTGAAATGAGGAAGTATTTTTGTTGTGTTTCACACAAGTTATTGTCAAGTAAACTTGAGTGGAATCTCCTTGCAAAAATATATTTAGTGTGGCATGAGTTGTGTTAAAGTTTTTTCTATTATTAGGTTACTTTCAATTTACTAGATAACAATAACATAGATAGGATCATTGAGAGAACACAATCACAAGAGTACACAACATTTATCCTAGGAAACCCTTATGGGGAAGAAAACCCAGCAAAACTTCCTTAATATAGATAACCAATACAATTCCAAGACAATGAACCAAACAACAAAGAAATTCCTCTCCCAAGGATGCGCCTCTCTCTCTCTTCCTTATTCCGACAACTGGTAACTGCAGATTCCTTCAATACTTATGCACTAGATGAGTGAGTTGAGTGTGTGTCTAAATGAGGCACTGGCCTCTCTTATTTATACAATCTGGTAGGTGTGAACATAAGTGTCTTTTCACTGGTAGGGCCGACTTCTCATTCTGGGTGGTTAGAACCACCTTTATTTAATCTGGGGGACGACTTGTCATTATGACTATTACAATTAGGGTTTGACCAATCCACAAAAGGGGATTTGGTCAATTAAAATGCCCGACATGATCAATACACAAAAAGGGATTGATCTACTCAATAATAAATATATTTTATCTTTATCCACAAAAGGGGATAAGAATATTATTTGCAGTTACACAATATTTTAACACTCCCTCTTAACAAGAAGGATATTCTTTATCTTTTGACAGGTCATCGGATGTCAACATAAACTAGGCAGAAACATCCACTGGATAACATCATCAACTGGGCAACATCATCAACTGGGTAACATCATCAACTAGATAACATCATCAATTGGGTAACATCATCAACTGGATAACAAGAGGCATCAATATAATCCACTTGGTCATCTGGCATCATGATCACTGACAGACATATCTATAAAGCATATAAAGTTTTGTTCTCTTCATCTTCACGCAGAAGATACTCTTTCTTTCTTTCGTCTTCACGCAGAAGATACTTCTTTCTTATCTTCACACAAAAGATATCTTATCTTCACATAGAAGATGTCTTATCTTCACACATAATATATTCTATGAGTTTTGCCATTCCTTTTTTGTTCTCCCTTCTCTTGTAGTCATCTATCTCATCCATCCACTGGGGAGGAATACTACCATAGCTTCACTCCTAGTCATCCCACATGAACTAGAGAAGATAAGATGCTAGCTTAGGAAAGACTAGACTCCCTTTCCATGATCCACGCAGGATCATGACACAAACCTCAAGATCCAACTAACCATTCCACATGGTCAAGGTTTGTGTTCCAGGCTACTCAATCCTTGGCCATAGGAGAGTATCTTCCCGCTGCCCCTTGGATAAACATCCACACCCCTTTCTATGAGGGTATTCTAGCATGTCCCTAGAGTATCCAAAACTCAACACTTGGACATAGGCCAACCTTGGCAAATTTCTCATTCCCCTTCTCTACAAAGGTCTCTTCTCTTTTCCTTCTCTATGAAGGTCTACCTATGGGATTTCTCATTCCTTCTCTACAAAGGTCTCTTCTCTATGAAGGTATACCTGTGGGATTTAAAAAAATTTCTTGTAGTCCAAAATCTTTCCATGGTATAATACCATGCTACCCATCTATTAAGCACCATCCATCTACTGGATAACTTTCATCTTGATCAAAATGTTTGGGCACCATCCATATACTTTCTTAACTGCATCAAATCATGATCCTCCATTTCAAACTCGAAGATATGGCTCCCTCTTGCACCAAACTAATAGCTTCTAATCATCATCCTTGAAGTTCTTTTTCTATAATATCATGGGTTCCTTCTTGAGTTTGAACATTTCTTTTTGACTTCATACTGGATCAACCTACTCCCTCTGCATCTATAAGAATGGTACTGGAGCAACCTGTAGTTACCTACATCTTATCAACTCTATCTGAGTATCCATCCTTTTCTTAATCTTGAACATTTCTGTTCTGCATCTTTAGGAGCCTCCTTATCCTATATAAATATTGGATATTGTCTGGTCTTTACTGACTGTCACCATATCATACGTCCTTCTCATGCTTTCTAACTTCTACAAGTTACGGCATAAGTTCTTTCTTCCGATACCTATAAACTTACTTACAATATGTTTTCTGAAATAATATTTTATCTCTTTCTTCATCCTCTTCTTTGATACTTCCTTCATAAGTCTGCATAGATAATGAAGTAAAATGAGGTTAATTAACATTCTCACAAAAATATCTAACTTGTAATGATAAAGTATTAAAGTAAACAAGATATTAGAAATAAACATGAATACTTATATTTTGTTTTTGTTTGGGGAGGCTCCACAGACTCCACCATTTGCTATCTTTCTTCAGATCAAATATCTTCAACTTAAAGTACATAACCCTCAATTTGTGCTAAATCTTTGTTTGAGGGAGGAGATTCCTCTTCATATGCCACATGTTCTTGATACTTTCTTTTCCCTTTTCCTTGAGGACAGTCATAGGAAAAGAGTCCCAACTTTTGATAGTTGTAGCATCTGATATTTGAAACATCTTTCTTCTTATCTGGAACTCTTACAGAGTTAGCTTCTTTATTTTTCTTCCTGAAGGAATTTTTCTTTTTCTTTTGAGTTGTAAGAGCTTCCTCTTCATCAACAATCAATCTCTTCTATTGGTCTGCAAGTCTAGATTCTTCGTGTGTGCAATCTACCCATAACTTATCAAACTTGGGCAACTTGCTTCTTGCACACACTCCTTGTACAAAAGGAATCCAAAATGTTGGAAACCCATTTAGGGTTGTGGTTACAAGCTCTTTGTCACTAATGACATCTTCAATAGCTGCAAGCTGATCTTTGATCTGAGAAACTATCATAAGATAGGATGTGACAGATTCTGAGTTTTCCATCTTCATATTACGAAGCTGATTTCTCAAGGAAAGATTCCAGCTAATGTATTTTCTTTCATATAAACTATTGAGTGCTTCATACATTTGCCTTGCTGTCTATAGTTCAGAAATATGAGGGATCAAGTGATCCTTTTCTGAATCTGACATGATTCTCTTTGATTTCTTTTCATTCTTCTTATGCTTGGTATTTTTCTCTTCTTCATCTGGTTCTGGTACATCCACTGTAACATGTTCTAGGAGATCATTCTCATCTAGAATCATCTGCAACCTATGCTTCCAAGATCTGAAGTTTCTATATCCTTCTAGCTTGTCTTCTACCCTCATGTTGGTAGCCATTCTTTCTTGTAGAAGAAACCCTAGCCCTCCGGGCTATAGAAATAATAGAAAAATCAAATTTCTTGGATCTGAAAGCTGAACTCACCAAAAGATGCATTGGATTGAGGCAAGTAGCCTGGTGTGTTTAGATTTCAGAAAATCCAACTTTTACCCCTCCAAACTTGATATGCGGATTTATGGACTGGTGCTTCTGGTTTTCTAGTACTTCTGGTACTCTGATACTTTTGGTACTCTGGTTTTCTGGTACTTTGTGAAAACTAGGATTTCACTTTCTGGGAGATCTAGCCACTGAAAAAGTTGCACTGAGGATGCCAAAATGTTCCTTGAGGTAGGGTGCACCTTTCTAGATGGATTTGGGGATAAAATTATTCTTCAATAAAAATCCGTAATTTGCATGTATGACAACAATGACATTTTTCTTTTTCCTATGAAAGATGCTCTCCTTAGCTTAGCTATGATACCATGTTAAAGTTTTTTCTATTATTAGGTTACTTTCAATTTACTAGATAACAATAGCATAGATAGGATCAATGAGAGAAACACAATCACAAGAGTACACAAAATTTATCTTGGGAAAACCTCATGGGGAAGAAAACCCAACAAAACTTCCTTAATATAGATGGCCAATACAATGCCAAGACAATGAACCAAACAACAAAGAAATTCATCTCCCAAGGATGCGCCTCTCTCTCTCTCTTCCTTCTTCCGACAACTAGTAACTGCAACTTCCTTCAATACTTGCGCACTATATGAGTGAGCTGAGTGTGTGTCTAAATGAGGTGCTAGCCTCTCTTATTTATACAATCTGGCAAGTGTGAACATAGTTTTCTTTTCACTGGCATGGCCAACTTCTCATTCTGGGTGGTTAGAACCACCTTTATTTAATCTGGGGGCTGAATTCTCATTTTGGCTATTACAATTAGGGTTTGACCAATCCACAAAAGGGGATTTGGTCAATTATAATGCCCGACATGATCAATCCACAAAAGGGGATTGATCTAATCAATAATAAATATATTTTATCTTTATCCACAAAAGGGGATAAGAATATTCTTTGCAGTTACACAATATTTTAACAAGTTGTAGGATCGATACACTTCTTCCTTTGTAATAAAGATTGGGTATTAGGCCAGTTTGGTCACCCAATTTGCATATTCATTTTAACTGTGTGTGGATGTGTTCTATTACTTGTTGATGTTCTAAGTATAGATCTAAACATATACTGTTAAGTGATAAACAAATGTAAGATATAGGTGACAGGTGCCTAAATTGGCATACTTTCAACACCCGTTTAATACTTTTTTGCTTACCATTTTCCATCGATCACTTCCTTTTTGATACTCTCCTTATATAGTTTTGTTGCATTTATTATCCAGGTACAAATCTTCTCCATATGCCATTATTAGGATATTCTTGCATATTCCAAAAGGAACTTGTTACTTTCATTTACTAACATTGTTACACAGGAGTAATACAACAACTGCAACTCCCTGTAGTGACTTCAATACATCGTTGTTGCAATTTCAGGCACAATCCAACTGCTACAAATCCAAGTGTACCTCTCATGCTGCAACTCCAAGTGTAGTCCTCGTGCTACGAATCCGGTTGACCATTGCAACTCCAAACATGTTTTCAGTTGTTGTTTCTATTGTTATGACTCTGAGTACACTGATGTTGTGATTCCAAATATAAAGCCTCCAACATTGATTATTATGAAATAGTTCATATTCAAGACGCTAGGTACTACAATTCGCTTCACTTAAAATTTTTTGTGTTGGAATTTACGTTGTTGCAATTCGCGTCACAATGATTTATTTTGTGTTGAAACTTTGTTGCTGCAACTCCACTTACAATTGCACTTTATTCTATTAGCTTTATGATTCATGATAGCTTTAGCATTTTGGGATTGATAATTACATTGGGTAGCTAGATGTGCAAAAATGTAATTGTTACATTTGAACATGACCTTCATTCTACTTGGGAAAGTCACCAATAGAACATAGTGTAGATTTCGATTTATGCAAGTGTGATTTCAATTTCCGCAAGTGTGCTTTCAATTTCTGCAAGTGTGATTTCAATTTCCACAAAGTGTGATTTCAATTTTTGCAAGTATCATTTCAATTCTGCACGTGTGATTTAATTTCCAAAAGTGTGATATTTACTTTCCTCTATCAGTATAATTTGGTGACTTAATTAAGTAACTTGAAGCCTCGATTTGTGACATCAAAAGTACTGCAACTCCTTAGCTAAAACAACACTAATCTTTGCATATATGGTGTATGACAGTTTGTAAGTAAGATATGACCTCATATTGATAATTAAATGTACAACTATTTAGTTGCTCACTAAGTTAATTAGGAATTAATTGAAAAGTTTGTCATTTTTGGCGTTGTTGCCGGGGAACTATAAAAAATAAAGTATTGTTGTTTAGTTTTGTGTTTTTTATTTTTATTTTTTTATTTCATTATAATAGGTGTTACGATTTCTTTTCAGTAATTTGTAGGGTGATTTTCTAAATATTTGTTGTGCCCAAATCTAGAGATCAACAAGGTATATTTATTAGGTCTTCCAAAACCCCTGAAAATCTAACAGTGCAGGTCAATCACAAGAGGGAAAGGAGCCCAACTAACCAACTTACTTATCACCTACAATAGGTTCGCTTGCCAAAAAGAAGCCTGAAGCATCTCCTCAGGTATCATAGACTGTGCAAGGATCTTTGCACACCGAGATTCCATTGTCAGAGGAGCATATGAATGAGCAATATCATTCAAAAGAGTTCCTTTTTCCTGAGGCACCTTTCAAAGCAAAGGACAACCCTCATAAAGAAATGGCACATGATATTGTCAAGGAGGAACCCACGAATTTCATATTCCCAATCAAAGAAACATATGAGGAAACCAAGATGAAGAACATCCCTCACTCCGAATTGCCAAACTTTCATGGGTTATCTAAATAAGGTCATGATACCTTTCTCTTCGATATCGATGTTCTTTGCAAAAGCTATGACTATGTGACAGACACCTAGAAAGTGAATCTTTTTCCCACCACACTTAAAATCATTCCGCTATGATGGTTTATGGGTCTCAAAAAGGATAGCATCTCCTCATGGGATCAAATGACCAAGAAGTTTCTAGAAAAGTACCAAGACTACTGCAAGGAAAAATAAAGAAGAGAGGAAGTATTAAAGATGATGTAACATGAAGATGAGAGTCTGGAAGATTACATTGAATGATTCACATATAACCTACATAGAGAAAATCAAGGAGATTTTCCTCTTGATACACCGCATGTCTCATTTCTAAGAGGAATATGTGATGATTGTCTATAACTCCTCAACCTTATGGGTGGGGGATGTTGATATTATGGTAGTTGCCGGAGGTATTAACCTCCATGTGTAACCTTTGGCTAGAAAAGAATATTATGAAAGCAAGAGAAACCCTAAATAGATGTGTAAAAACCTTAGAAGACAAGTCAACCAAGCAAAATAAATAATATTAGAATATAATTACCAGAAAGTCAGGTCGACCCAGCTAGAAAAGTCAATGGACAGATTAATATAAATAGAGGACATCTTGTCTCATTTGTTCACTCACCACACTCACTCTCTTAGCTAGTTTAGTGCAAGTTTGGAGTTGCAGTGGCATACAAGGAAGGCACATATTCTAGAGTGGTTCTTGGTGGTGCTTGGTGAAACTCTTGGTGATATTCTTGGTGATACTCTTGGTGATATTATTGCTAAGTATGGCGCAATTTTGAGAGAGTAATGCAACTACAACTGCTGCAGTTGTGTATGGTACTTGTTTTTTGGATATGAAGTCTCTCTTGTGCACTACCCTTGGAGAAGGAGCACTCTACTTGTCTTGAGTTGTTGTTGTAGTTAACAACTAGGGTTTATCTGTTGGTTATAGTGCTTCTTACATAATCATTCTATCTAACAAAGGTTATGGTGCTTGAGGGTGTTTGTGTGCGTATGGTTGGGTGACAATAATGTTATTTTCTATAGAAAAATGAGCACATCGAATATTTTAACAGGTTATGGGCCCACACCACCTTTAGGATAGAGGTAGTGTGGTAGTTATTTGTTAATCTCGTTGTGGCACCAGTTGCAGTTGCAGCTAGGCTTTTTGATTATCCAATGGCAGTAAACCCTAATCCAACTCTTTGGGCACCTTAAGTGAAGTGTTGGACCTAATTTCTAAATATTCTAGTGCGCCTTAGCGTAGCGCACCTGTTGGTACTCTCAGCAAGCAAAAACATTAAGTTTGAGTTTTTGGTAAAATTTAAAGTCAAAGGTTGATTGGTCAAAGTCAAAGTCAAAGGTTGGATTTTGGTCAAAATTGATTTTGTGGTCAAATTTGAAATTTCAAGATTTCTATGTTTTTCTAATCATCGAACCTTTTTTATTTAGTTTCTAACCTCTTCTTGTCAAGATGGTGTCTAGTTTTAGATTAGAAGACAAGTTGAATGATGCTGCAAATTTCAAAGGTATGCACTTGTAATGCTTTTCATGTTATATCATCCAACAAAAGCATGAGTGTGTTTTGTAAAGAATGTACAAGAGATGTTGCCCATGCAGTGATCTTGGATTCAGTACATTCACATGAACAAGCAATTGAGGCTCCAAGTTCTAGGTTTGATTGATCAAATTGTTAAGTTTCAATTTGCACATATTAAGGTTGATAGTTGCTATAGTACAAATAAACACTATAGTTGTGACAACAATATTTGAAAGGTTCTATTACTGCTAGGCATACTTGGTTGTATGTAAGTACTGTTGATATAGATGCTTATTATACTTGTTTGCAAAATAAACTAACATCTCATCTAGGAGATATTTATTTTTCTCGGGTAGGTCACCTTGGTAATTATATGATCCTTGTTACCATAGATATGCTCTTATGAAAACATTATTAGAAATATTTTTTCTCTTTTTGTTCCTGTTTTAGGTAGGTCACATGCGATAGCTCCGAGAAGGAGCTAGAGTGACAGTTGCAAACATGGAGCATATGACTCCATCAAGTTGTGAGACATGTGATCTCACCAAGTACGAATTCTAAAAGAAGTTATGATGGAAGAATATCAATCCATCATGAAAAATGATGTATGGGAAATCATACCTAGACCTGAAGAAAAGTTTGTAAACGAGTTTACAAGATAAAGCATGCAGTAGATGGGAGTATTGATAAATACAAGACAAGAGGGTTCTCCTAGTACGAGGGAGAAGACTATGATGAGATGTTTACTCCAGTTGCCAGATACACCTCTATTAGAGCCATCATATTTATTGCAGCATCCATGGGTTGGAGTTTACATCAGATGGATGTAAAGATCACTTTGCTCAATGGAATAATTGAGTATACATAGAGCAACCTCAAGGTTTTGGGGTACACTCGAGAGAAACCCATGTATGAAGAAGGCCTTGTATGGAATCAAGCAAGATCCAAGAGCTTGTTGCAAAGCCTCTCATTATTCAGTGTAAAAGGGTTTTAGCCTCTGAATTTGATATGAAGGATCTTGGTCTCATGCATTATTATTTGGGACTAGAAGTATAATAGAAGCATGGTGAAATCTTCATGTGACAACGAAAGTATGTTGTAAAGATTCTTCAGAAGTTTGGTATGATGGATTGTATATCCATGATAACTCCCATGGTGACAGATATGAGGAAGTTGAGAGGCTCTGATTCTGATCCAGTAGACTCATCCCTGTAATGGAAGTTGATTGGCTCATTGATGTATTTGGTGAATACCCAACTGGACATTTGCTTTGTTGTGAACATGTTGAGCCAGTTCTAGGTGGAACCAAGACATGAGCATTGGATAACTGCAAAACATATCTTGAGATATCTTCATGGGATGCTAAACTATGGTTTGAGATATGCCTCAAATAGTGATGTACATATGCATGGATTTACTGATTCAGATTGGGCAGGTAGTGCAAATGATAGAAATAGTACTTTTGGTGTATGTTTCAGTTTGGGATTTGCTATGATAGCATGGGCTAGCAGGAAACATAATTATGTTGCACTCAACATTGCATAAGCAGAGTATATTGTAGCTTGTGATTCTTGTATGGAAGTAATGTGGTTCTGTAAGCTATTTTCTTGACTGTTTGATCAGGTGTTGGTTTCGACTGTGATATATTGTGATAATCAGAGTTGTGTGAAGCTCTCAGAGAACCCAATGTTCCATGAGAGGTCTAAGCACATTGAGATCAAGTACTAATTTATCCATGATAAAGTCCAGAGGGGAGAAGTTATTCTCTAGTATATCTCCATCGAGGAGAAAAAAACTGATATTTTGACAAAGCCTCTATCCAAGATAAATTTTGCATACTTAAGGGACAAGATGGGACTTATGGAGATTGATCCCTTGGTTGAGAGGGAGGAGATGAATTCCTCGGTTGGGAGGGAGTGTTGATATGTGGCATCATGGACTGTCAATGAGCTGCATATCTGTATCATGCTAGTACAACTTAGAGATGGTCATACAACTTAGAGATGATTCTTGCATCATGCTAGTTATGACCATGCTAGTACAACTTAGATATGATACAAATGGTTGGAGTTGTGGATGATACAATGGCCTAAGGTGCATCATGCTAGTACATCTTAGAGGTCGACATACAACTTATATATGATGTATTGATATCATGCTAGTTATGTTCATGCTAGTACAACTTAGAGATGATGTTGGTGAGTCACATCATGCTAGATATGGTCATCCGAGTATAGCTTAGATATGACATACAAATTAGATATGATGTATTGACATGATTCTAGATATGTCATGCTAGTATGGCTTATAGATGACCATACAACTTAGAGATGATGTAGGGGGGTCATTTCATGCTAGATATGATCATGCAAGTACATCTTAGATGTGGCATATAGCTTAGATATGATGCATTGACATCATGCTAGATATGCCATGCTAGTACGACTTAGAGATGATCATAAAACTTAGAGATGACACAATCAGGAACTAATATACATCATGCGAGTACAACTTAGATATGGCATACATCTTCAATATGATGCATTGGCATTATGCTAGATATGTCATGCTAGTATGGTTTAGATATGATGTAGATGATACTCCAGATCACACTAGTACAAATTAGATATGATGCATCTGCATCATGCTAGTATGGCTTAGAGGTGATGCAGTTGATGACATTGTTGATGCATGATGATATTAGATGATATGATTTGATTGTTGTGGAGACTATATGTCTCTGGATAGTAGATGTATGCTACTTTGGTGGATGCTCTCCACTAGTATTGATTGTGTGTCACTGGTTAGTAGTTGTGTGCTACTACGAGTGGTTGTGTACCATTGGATAGTAGTTGTGTACTACTATGGGTAGACACAGTTGTGTTCTATTGGATGGCATTGTAGCAGTTGTATGCTACTTTCTGATTTCCATGGAGACTACCACTAGTGTTGGAGGTGATTTCCATCTATATGGTTAGTGAGATGATGCAGATGCATTAATCTACATCATGTGAGTACATATTAGAGATGGTGCATTGGCACTATGATAGTGCGGCTTAGAGATGATGTATATGGTACTCCACATCATGCTATATATGATCATGCCAGTACAACTTAGATATGATGCAGAGCATCATGATAGTACAACTTAGATATGATCATACAACTTAGAGATAATGTAGTGGAGAGGATGGTTCTTGGATCCATTGAAGACATTCAACATTTGTTGAGACAATCATTCTTCTAGGACGTATGTCTGGATTAGAAGAATGGTCCTTGTATCACTTTCTTGAGTGAGTGACTTATTCAACATCATGCCTAATTACTCAGATGGAGTATGTCCTTGAGAGATGATGCAATTGATGCTATCAAATGATACTGATAGTGGTGATGTTGCTCGTGAGTTGATCTACGTGATCATGAGATAGCATGTGTGGTTATGACGATGCTACTTGTTAAAACCTACCTAGCTAGGAGGGAGTGTTGATATTATGGTAGTTGTGGGAGGTATTAACCTCCATGTGTAACCTTTAGCTAGAATAGAATATTCCATAAGAAAGAGAAACCCTAAATAAATGTGTAAAAACCTTAGAAGACAAGTCGGCCTAGCATAATAAATAGTATTAGAATATAATTACCAGAAAGTCAGGTCAACCCAACCAGAGAAGTCAATGGATAGATTAATATAAATAGAGGACATATTGGCTCATTTGTTCACTCACCACACTCACTCTCTCAGCTAGTTTAGCGCAAGTTTGGAGCTGCAATGGCATACAATGAAGGAACATCTTCTAGGGTGATTCTTGGTGGTGCTTGGTGAAAATATTGGTGATATTCTTGGTAAAACTCTTGGTGATATTCTTGGTGATACTCTTGGTGATATTCTTTCTAATTATGGTGCAAATTTGAGAGAGTAGTGCAGCTACAGCTGCTGAAGTTGTGTATGGTACTTATTCTATGGATATGGAGACTCTCTTGTGCGCTACCCTAAGAGAAGGAATGTTCTACTTGTCTTGAGTTGTTGTTGCAGTTAGCAGCTAGGGTTTATCTATTGGTTATAGTGTTGCTTCTAGAATCATTCTATCTAGCAAAGGTTATGGTGCTCGAGGGTGGTTGTGTGCCTATGGTTGGGTGACAATAGTGATATTGTCTATGGTAAAATGAGCACATCAAATATTTTAATAGGGGAGACGTTTCTAAGTTAGAATATGATATTATCTTGGAACTTTTTCCTAAATACTCCTGAGGCACATCTAAAACAAGAAAAGGGATGAGTGATATATTGGAAAGAACATGCAATACTGTTTGAAGTGGAGTAATGAGGGAAGAAATTGGGAACATTTTAAGGGAATTTAATACCAACATATTTAGTTCCTTGATATCCCAACTAGATACACTGCAGATGAAGAAGAAGCAAGAAGAAATAGAACAAGATTTGGCTATACTTTTTTTGAGATGCATAAAGAAGCATCCAAAGAGAGAATGTCCATTGGATTTGATCAAATTTTGTGGAATATGAAGTGAGGACCATGCTACTCATTATCCATCCCTACCTGAAATAAAATCCATCTATCAAAAGTCCGAGGAGCTTAAACAATTGTGCTATGTCTCTCAAAAGCAAACTTGGCAGCCTAGACCTCAAGGTATGATCCAAGATCAATCTCAATATTTCAATTCATATTGGACTAATCCTTCAATACAATATGCTTCTCAATCATGGGGTATGTCAACACAACAATGGGTAGCTCCTCCTCCTAACTAGTTATGGCAACACAAATGGATAAATCCCACCATGGGAGGACCTCAACAACCTATGACAAAACCACCCATGCATATTCTTCCTTCCCCCCAAATGCATGCATCTACATCCACCCCTCCTTGAACACAACTACCTGCACAAACCCTACCTAACACAAATTAGAAGGTCGAGTCAACCAACACAAGCTATGAGACTTTCAACCTACCCTACTTACTCCATCTCTTCCCTAAAATGTAACGATATTCACCTTAGATATGGGAAGACTCTAACCAAGGACCAACCTCACATTAGCATTGAAGATGTGAATGAGGAGGTACTAAATGAAGAATCATAACAAAAAAAATCTCAAGAACCTTCAAAAGATGAAAATTCCCACCTTGAACTTTAAGCTCCACCCTATCCTTAAAGGATAAATTAAGAAAAACCTCTTACAGAGCCTGAGTTTGATTTCTTAGGAGAACTAAAAAATGTGTCTACCAAAATACCGTTATTTCAAGAAATCAAGAATGTACCTATTTACTCAAAAGTGGTACGATAATTTTTTTTAAGGAATCTCAATATGAAACAGAAGGATCCCAAAACTATTAATGTCATGGAAAAACCATCAAACCTAATGATGGGGGGAGTTCTTCTTGCAGTTAAATACTCTGACCCAGGAAGTCCAGTCGTTAATGTACAGATAAAAAATACACTTATCAGTAACACATTAATCGACCTTAGGGCCAAAATCAATGTTATGACACACGAGACCATGCAATACCTAGGTCTCATAGGCCTTAGGGAGACCCCTACTATCCTTCAACTCGTTGACAAATCAAACATTAAACCAGAGGGCATCCTAGAAGATGTAGTGATCTATGTGAATTCTTGGGAATAACTCACTGACTTCATGGTCCTACAACCCAAAACCTCTCTAGGAAGGTATCCTCTAATATTGGGATGACCATGGTGGGCCACGATCGATGCTTACATTAGTTTTTGATTAGGAAACATGACCATTTCCTAGGAGATATCCACCAAACAATTAACCCTCTACCCTCTCTATGAACCCGACATAGACTTAGAAACACCACTTTGGGTTGATGGAGAAGAGAGTGATGAAGAAAGGGAATCCCATGAAGTTCTCTCCATGGATCAGTACCTAGCCATAAGAGATAAAATAGAGGAAGACATAATCAATTATTTTATAGCTTCTTCCTCTTCCTCAGGAAACACACATATTCTTGAGCATATTATGAAACTCGAAACTTAGGTTTCTCTAGCCTCAATAATCTTTTCACCCATCGAATAAGAACCACCACAAAATATTAAGGATCCCTTATAGAAACCGTAGAAATTATCCTATGGAAAACCTTGAAAATCAACCAAGGACTAACTGAACAACAAAAGGAGTGAGTAGTTCAAGTGTTTCAAAAGCACAACGATGCCTTCGCCTGGGATTAATCTAACATGAAGGGAATCCATCCCAGCCTGTGCACACATCATATATATATATATATATATATATATAAGGACCCAGACCCATTTGTCAAACTCAACACTGGATAAACCCAACAATGAAAGACATAGTCAAAGAAGAACTACAAAAATTGCTTACAACTAACTTCATCTATCCCATTTTTTATAGCCAGTGGGTATCCCCTCTTGTCATGATACCAAAGAAAAATAGTTAATGGAGAATTTGCATAGACTATAGAGAATTAAATAAAGAAACACATAAAGATCACTTCCCCTTACCATTTATCGACTAGGTCCTAGACCCGTCAGTAGGAAAGAAGTACTTGTCTTCTCTCAATGAATTCAACGGATACAACCAAATCCAAATTGCCCCTGAAGATCAAGAGAAAACTACGTTCACTTTTCCTTGGGGGATATTCTCCTACCGTGTTCTCCCATTTGGGTTATGCAATGCCCCTGCCACCTTTCAACGTGTTGTTATAGGTATATTCTTTGATATAGTTCATGATTGTGTGGAAGTATATATGGATTATTTCACAACATAAGGGGAATAATTTGATGAGGCATTAGCCAATCTAGAAAAAAAAATTAATAAGGTGCAAAGAGTCAAATGTTTCCCTCAGTAATGAATTTTTTTTTATGATGGAAATTGATGGCATCGTACTGGGACATCGCATCTCAGAGAAAGGTATTCAAGTCAATCTAGAAAAAATAAATTTAATACTGAATTTCCCAACTCAAACTTCATAGAAGAAGGTACAAAGATTTATAGGATATGTTGGTTTTTTTTTTTAAATAAAAAAGGGCATTGCCTATTATAACTTATCACATACAAAAAAACACCTGTCGTTGGGCTGCCAACTATTTCTCCAAATTAATGGAAACCTGGACAGTTGGCATCCTGGGGTGTCCAAGTCTGAAAAATGTGGTCCACCATCTTCCTTGCCAAGAGGAAACCATGGCAAGTGGCAGCCTATATTCTTTACATCTAATAGTAAAACTAGAAGTGAAACTAGATTGAACTTAGAACTAAGCATAACATCATAGTTAGGACTGACATCTAAGCAAGAGATTGTACACTAGATCTAGAAAGAGCTCCAAGCCATGCTATTACCTGTTAACATCATAAGTTGCATCGCTGGGGTCTCCTTTGTGCGGTTCGTTTTGAGTATGCAGGGTGAAGGGCCTTGCACACAAAGACACTTTTTCCCAGTTGGTGCATTGCAAAAATACTCATACAACATATCTATGCATTGGTGCATGAGAGTGTAACGGTGGACCTAGTCTACCATTTCGCTCCACAGATAAACACTAACTCCAATTGTTCTGGGTGGAAGAAGGGTGGGGGGGCATGCCATGGTTTTGAGACAATCAAGATATGAGGTGGTGAAAGGATCTCACCACCCTCCACCATCGTGCCACTCAGACCCTCCACAACCTCTCCTGTAGCAGCTTCGCATGTGGTAGCCTATGCTCCATCCTGTGCGCCATCCCTATGCTCTGTTCTTGCATGTCGTCCCTGTGCGTCTTCCTCCTTCCTGGGGTCCTCGTCCTTCTCTTCAGTGCTAGATAATTCATTGTCTCTTAGAAGCAAGGAGTTCTGAGAGTCAAGGTGGAGGAATTCCTCCTCCACGATGTAGATGTGAACTCTCTCTGCCTCCTCCCTGGTGTTGGTGTAGTAGCGAACCTCAATGGTTGGCGTAGTAGCTTCCACTGAAAAATTGCTTGGGGGTTTCCAATTATCTTGCACAGTGAAGAGAAGGGACTCCAGAGGGATCTGTAAGGGTTCCTCCGGGATCACTTCCTCCACATAGGTCATTGGAGGTGACTTGACCTTCACTCTTCTACGTGCAACCTAAGTGCATTGAGTGTGGGATATGGAGAGTGCCCTCTCAAGAAGCTGCCTCCTTTTTTTCCATGTGGAAAAACTATGTCGGGAAGGGCCGCAATGTGGCCTGCCTCTCTCCCTTGGCATCGAAGAAATGATGCAAACAACTAGCGTGCAAAAGGTTTTGCAGTGGTTGCACCAGAGAACTAAGCTTCTTACCTGGTGTAAGTCGAAGGTGAAATGGTTTAGGCTGGTGCATTGTTGGATGATATCATAGAGGAGTGATATGACTGCTCCCATTATCATCCCCCATTCATTGAATTCCATTGTCGTCGTTCTGCTTGCGCGAGGGAGCCATCCTTCAGATCTTGACAAACAATAATGATCAGCTCCCATAATTAATGGAGAGGGGATGGGAGCCAACCTACCATATTTATGGCTGGGCTCGGGCCTATGTTACGTGGCCACTGTGTGTTGCATGGCATCCCATCCGAGGTATAGGATATGTTGGTTATTACCATAGATTTATTGAAATTTTTTCATGTATTGCTAGTCCATTATTTTCTTTACTTAGCAAAGACACTGAGTTTGTATGGACATAGACATGTCAGCATGCCCTTGATGAATTGAAAGTCAAAGTATTTGAAGCTCCTGCACTGAGGGGGCCTGAGTGGACCCTCCCATTCCACATTTCCATAGATGCATCAAACAACGTTTTCGGAGCTGTTCTCAAATAACTCGAAGAAAAGGACCCACATCCAATTTACTATGTCAATAAGAATCTCTCTCCCACAAAATTGAACTATATGGTAATTGAAAAATATTTTCTTGTTGTTATTCATGCAATAAACAAGTTTAGACACTACATTACTAGATATCCTATCATCTTACACATTGATCATGCCACTATCAAATATTTAATGGAAAAACTAATCACCAATAACAAGGTCACTAGATGGTTTCTTTTATTGCAATAATTTGATATCACCATTCTAGATAAATCAGGAAAAGAAAATGTAGTTGTTGACTTCCTTTCTAGAATAACATCTAATGAAAATGAACCTCTAGTAGAAGATTGTTTTCCAAATGAACACCTCTTTGCATTGTCTAGTAACTCACCTTGGTTTGCAGACATTGCTAATGTTTTGGTTGCAGAAAAGATTCAACATTATTTGACCCCCAAAGAACAACAAAGTATAGTCAGGAAAAGTGAAATATTTTCATGGATTGATGGTTTCCTCTTCTACACTGGGCCTGATTTGATAATTAGAAGATGTGTGTGAGAGGAAAAAGTCCATGAAATACTAAAATCATGTCATGATGGGCCATGTGGGGGCCATTTTACAGATAAAAGGATTGAGTACAAGATAGTCCATCAGTGGTGTATGGGCCCACACTTTTTAGAGACACCAAAGAATATGTAAATAGGTGTGATAGTTGTCAACACATGCGTAGAACCATACAAGTAGATGAAATTCCTCTACAACCACAGATGGTGTTAGAACCTTTTGAAAAATGGGCCATTTATTTTTGGGACCAATAAATCCCCCTTCCCATCGACACTCTTACATCCTTGTTTATATAGACTTTACAAAATGGATGGAGGAAAAAGCACTTCTGGTGGAAATTGAATATGAAGTAGTGGAGTTTCTCCATGAAGAGATATTTGTAAGGTTCAAAATACCATGGGAGATAGTGACCAACAAAGGAACTCAGTTCACATCATGGCTTGTCAGAGAACTGATGGAAAACTACAAAATCAAGCACATAGTAACAACACCATATCACCCATAGGAAAATGGACAAGTAGAAGGGACTAATAATATCCTTGAGGAAATCATCACTAAAATCATCAAATTACAACTCAATGAATGGGATGATAGACTCCTCGAAGATTTATGGGCCTACACAACCACATGGAGGAATACTATAGGATGCACACCCTATGACTTAATTTATGGGAAAAGAGTATAATTCCCATAGAGACAAAAATTCCTTGGTTCCAACTCCACTTGTAGCCCTTCTCTCATTTCCCAAATTTCCCCTTCCATTTCCTTGGCTACAACTCCACTTGCAGCCCTTATCCATTTCACAAATTTCCCCTTCCATTCACTTGGTTGCAACTCCACTTGTATCCCTTCTCCATTTCTCAAATTTCCCCTTCCATTCCCTTGGATGCAAACCCACTTGCAACACCACTTCATTACCCAAAATTTTAATCACCTCATTTCCATTGTTGCGAGTCACATTGCTGCAGCTCCTCTCACAACTTCTTTTTCATTTTTTTCACTTTCTACCTACACCACCATGCTACAATTCTTGTCCATACCACTAGCACCATCACCTCTGATGTTGAAAATCCATCACCACAACTCCCATTGCTGCAACTTTTATCCCAGCTGTCACTTTATGAGCACCATCATCATTCTAGTTTTGGTCGGCATAATTCACAATGTTGATGTTGCAGTTCAGGTTAGGACCGTTAATGTGAGTCCTAGGGATGATTTTAGGGGCTAAATTTCGCTCATGGGCTAATTTTCCATGGTTTTTCCCAAAAGAATATCTGCTATTCTAAAAATGATTCACCCAAATTCTATAGGATAAAATTATTTTACCTTAAAAACAGCCAAACTTTTATACAAACTATATAAAATCCTTTGAAATTTGAATATTTTTATAAAAATATCGCCAAACATTTATAGTTGGCATATGAAGGATTAGTAAGATTCATCGAGGTTTATACATTTTAAAATAAATTTCCATCCTTAAAATCATCCATGAATGTGACCTCAACCTCCAATGCCACAACTCTAGCAACACTGTACTAGTACATCCACTCAAGGTAAGACATGACAGGTACACATTCATATCAGAATTTGCAATGAGTAAGTTTTAATGGCATGTGTCTATTATTATTTGTCCATAACCGCCACATCAAATCATCATTTTATATTCATGATCTCCATTCCCATCACCCTCATTGCCACAATTTTTAATTCTCCACCCGCAAACTCACATAGCTCCTACAAACACCTACACTCAGAGTTAGGAGAAGAAAGGACCCATGGGAGGCTCACTAAAACACAAAGAGTTGAATGAACCAATGCTACTTGAGGCTTACGACAACATGAGACAAATTATGGTATAGGATCGTATGTGTGACATTCACAGGGACATAATGACAAGATAGCGCTAGAATTCACCTAGAATCACATAGTTGAGAACTCCACAGTGGTCGGGGCACACATAGAAGTTATGTAAGAAACATTGGCAGAGGTCACTAACCTACTAAGGAAAATATAACAGTGGTATACGAGAAGAACTTCACAACCTGAAGTTCTCAGGCAATTCCTCAAGGTCGGAGAAGTGTTAGTAAAGAAAAGAAAAATATTTGAATGTCGATCTCTGCCACACCCATGGGAGGATGTGGTTGTCTTTGTGTAGTGATACTTCACCTATGAACGTCTCTATGGAACTATCTACATATAGCATATCTAGTTTCTTTACCATCTATGCCAAAAATGGTCGATTAACATGACATATTTCTTAATCTGAACATTGCAGATGATGGATGCACTAGTTCAAAGGGGAAATAACCCCATAGAAGTTGTATCCCACCACCACCTTATAAATATCTTGGTGGACTATGAACTCTAGAAAGAGGGCCACACTTGAAACAACATCATCTGGGCACCTTTTCTGCTCACTAAAAGTGATGTGGCTACACTTCAGGAAGCTTGATAGGAAAGACCTTCCTTTTCGACACCAAGGGAAGCCACAACTACAAATCCTCCGCTAGGTACCAATACTGCGGACACGATGAGTCTTGCTGCTATGACTCCTTCACAAGGGAACAAAACCATGGATAGAGTGAGTCCCACTACTATGACTCTGCTACCAAATAAATCTAGGAGGTCCACCAAGAAAAGGGGCTAGCTTGTTGCAACTCCGATGAAGGACGAACATGACAATGACAACGACATTGAGGTAACTGCTACCAAACCCCTAAAAAAGAGAGTTCGAGGGTTTACAAAGAGGAAAACCCCCGTTACAAGGAAACAAAGAACCAACCATACAACTACAACTTAGTGTAAAAAAAATAAAATTGATCCCAAGGAGCAAGCCCATGAGGAGCTCAAGGAAATAGAAGAATAAGAACCCAAACTAGTGAGGCCTTGGATGACACAAAAGAACTAGACAAAGGCACTCTTGGTGAAGGCCTCAACGGTCTTGTGGAGGAATATTCAGATGGATAAGAGTTATAGGTGCAAGCCCCCACTGATCCAAAAGAACAAGTGAGGAACCCTTCTCAATAAAGAGCTCCAACATAGACATAGGACCCAATACATTCTCCAAGGCCTCAAATGGACAAGCCTGATCAATCTGGAATTCCAACAAACACAAAAAATTTGTAAGTTCTCATTGATACAATAGTAAGAAAATTGAGGAAAACAAACAAAAAATAATGCCTCTTGTTGAAACAACAAGAGACACTCTTCATGAATTAAATGCTACTACTACATAAGAACAACAAGAAGTAGAAATAGTAGGAGGACCTCTTGGGGAATGGCCTATCTATTCACACGAAGAATATGAAGCAAAAGAGGTTCCACCTGGAAATGACTAAGCTAATGCACCATACCCTAGGCTACCAGAACCACAACTAGAGGTTGCTACTCCCAAAAAAAATGTCATTCCTGTTACACTTCAAAATTACTCACTTGGATAGTGTC